>VXAD01009553.1:56410-586701 GCA_013399195.1 Dicrurus megarhynchus
AGGAAAGGAAAGGAAAGGAAAGGAAAGGAAAGGAAAGGAAAGGAAAGGAAAGGAAAGGAAAGGAAAGGAAAGGAAAGGAAAGGAAAGGAAAGGAAAGGAGAAAGAAAGAGAAAGAAAGAAAAGAAAAGAAGAAAGAAAGAGAAAGAAAAGAAAAGAAAAGAAAGAAAGAAAGGACACATCAGCTTGTAAGACAGAGGGGAAAATAAAAAATAATCTTTTAAATTAATGAAGTTATTATACAGTATAATTATATATTGAATATATATATAATTACATATAACAAAATCATATGATCAAATATTATTATACATTTAAATTATATTGAATGATATTTCTTTTATATTATTAATATATATTTATTATATATTTGTATATATGTACTGTGGACCTCCATCCTCCTCAGGCTGTTGGTGCTGTTTGTGTTCCTTTGAGTGCTCTGTCTGTCTGGGGTCTGTGTGGCTGAGTGAATACACATGTGGTGTACATGGTGCTCTGTGTATGTGCCTGCTGGGAACACACCCGCACTGCTGGAACACATGGAGCTGCAGCAGCTTCTCACCTCTGGAGCTGTTGAGTGCAGTGTAGTATATTTTCCTCTAACTGTGTTGAAGATGATGACAAGGATGATGATGATAAAAATAACAATAAGGATAGCAATAATAAATGTAGAAGATATGTTTCTGCCTTTGTGCTTAGTTCAGGAACTGGAATCCCAGCAGTCACTTTGTTGAGTGTTTCGAATAAACTGGTCCAAAATCCTTCAAGTGTAGGAAGAGGTATGATGAAGTCCATGCTCTTCTTTCACTGCTATGAACACCAGTGAAAGCTGTTTTGATTAAAGATACCCCAGGTACATCTGTGAGGCAGCTAGACAACTGCTTTTGAAGCAATATCCTAACTGCAGTAGCCTAAGGGATATAAGTGAAGCAAATTTTTCAAGAAGTAATAGATTTATTGGATGTAGCTGGAATATGTAAGCAAGCCGCTGGACATGTTTCTGCTCTCTTGTCAAGCTGCAGCTTAGCAAATTTATTCAGGTTAATGCTTCTTGGTCAAACAGATTGAGCAATGAGGTAGGGTACCTTTGGGCAGCATCTGTGCTGTCAGAGACCTGAAATCTCCTGGACATTGCCCACCTTTCTGCTACCTTCCTAGCTCTGCAGTAGCACTTGCTGAGATAAGTAATTGAAGCTGTGTGAAGGACCTGAGATGGTTTTCTTGTGGTACCTTTGAGGGCTCAGAATTCAGGGCTCTTGTCACATATACCTCTGTTCAGTATCATACCCAGCTGTTTACTTTTGGACTACTATATTTTTAGTATAAGGCCAAAAAATGGAACACACTTTAAAAAAGTACTAGAGTAATCACTTCATGTTATACATGTGAATGTGAATGTTATTGATATATGACTAAATAGCTCACTGGAGACTTTTATTTACATATTAAAAAAACCCAAACTCTAGAAGGTTAAACACTCCTTACTATTTTTAAAACACCTTTTAATTTACTTCTCATCATTGATACTCTGGACTGATCAAACCAGTTTTTAGACAACGGTTAAGTTCAAATCTGTTGGTCATACAATACCGTGATGAAGGCTGATTAGTGTATAAATCCAGGGCCAAATTACCTCTAAAGTTGAAAAGATTTCTAATATCTTGAAAACTGTCTTGGTCTATCACATGAAGTAGTATTTACAGAAGGTTTAGTCTGATCAAGAATCCCTTCCTTTCCTTTTTGAAGCTCAGGAATTATACCTATTTGTCTGTTTGCCTGCTTGCCTATCAAAAATGTGCATTATAAATTTAAATTTTTTTTTTTTTTGTCCTCCTGCCTATTTTCCATGGTTAGCCTGAAGGTTTTGCTGAGAAGTAATTCAGTTAGTAGTATTTAAAATAAATCTGATACTTATTTTGCTGAGTTTTATATTTTTACTCACAAATGAAAAAAATACTGATTGCTGCACTTTTGGGATTATGAATGCTTTTTGGGAGTTTGAATGCTTTTGAATTTTCTCATGCTTAGATTATATTGCATACTAAACAAAAAAGCATGGCTTTAGAGGCAGAGCATACTGTGAGCTTTGAGTGCACTGTTAGCTGACACTGGTGAATTAATTAATTGAGAGGGTAGCAGTATGATAAATGGGGTATGAGTAGCAACTCCAACAGGATTTGGTCTGCAAAGAACTCTCTCTATCCTGTCTAATCAGAAGAGGAAGCTATCGGTCAGTTTTGAATATGCTAGGAGACATGCAGTATTAGACAATGATAAAAGAGCCTTCAGTCTCATGAAGTCATGATAGAGTCATCTAAATTTTCCATTACATAGTTGTATAGTTACTGTCCCATTATACAGTCAACTGAATTTTCCATTAGCAAGTCACTCCTATTGCATAGCAGGATTTAAAATTGTAGATGAAGTAAATGGTAAACCTGAAGCCTTGTAATCCATCTGTGGGTCGATGGTGTGAGTGTTGTTCTCCGATCTTGTCTTTGTGTGTGTTTCCAGAACTCAGCCAGGTAATCTTATCTTTATGTAGGGAAGAAGGGAATTCACTAACATGAGTAAGACAAATAGACATTATCACTTCTCCAGATAGATTTATCTTTATAAGGCAGCTTCAGACTACAACAGTCTATTGAGTTTTGCTCCATGAAACATAAATAAAACAGCTGATTTCAATACTGTTATCAAAATTCTACTTATACATATATGTATATATATGAATTGTGTAAAGTAATTTTTTCTTCTATGTTCTTGGAGAATATCTTAATGATAAATGAAACTGGCAGCAGTCAAGATATTCCCTGAATACCTAAGCAGATTGTAAGTATTTGCAAGGTGTTGTATTGCAGTATGTCCTAGGAACACAGTACTGTTCTCATGGAATTTTGATTAAGGTTATGTTATTCTTCCAAATTCTTTATGGATCTATCTTGAAGAAATGCTAAGAGACTCAAGCTTAACATCTTACCTTTTCTGCTTTGATTGAAATTTCCTACTGAATTTGATCTTTTGCATTTCTAATAGAATCATGATGGTCATTAATAACTTCACATTTTTTCAAAACTGTCACCACACAGAGAGGTTAATTACCCTTGGTGAAAATGAAAAGGTATAAAAAGAACAAGGCTGCCAACAAGGCTGAATCTAAAAAAAGACTGACAGGACACCTTTGTTCAAACTTCACAACTCCACAGTATATGTTCTATAAAATTTTAATGTTAATACATATACTTCAGATAGTGAATTAAATGCAGTCCAATGAAGAATCTCTAGGACATGCATATCAGATGCTCAGCAAAATATCAGAGGCTAAAAATTAATGACAATGACTGGATTGAAAGACAGCTGAGAAGGACAGGTGAAGGTAAGTTTTATTTTCGTCTTGCCTGTCTTTATCTTTAAACAATATTGGTTGGTTTCTCTTTTTTATTTTTTAATATTGTTAATTATCCTGTTCTTAATTCTCCATCCATATGTCCTTCACTTTTTTCTGCCTTTTTTTCTGTATTTACAGTATCTCTTTACTTGGTCATCAGGGTTCCTCTATTTTCTGGGTCAGCACCTCCAATAGAAAAACAACATCATCCCAGTTTATGCTTTAAAAAATCTATTAATTTTGCTACAGCTATACAATTTTCCTAACATAATAACCATTTCCAGATTCTCCTTACTGGATGTCGTGATTTAGGAGTGGCACCTGCTAATTCAGTGCTCTCTTCCCCTCACAGGCTCACTCCCAGCTCTGGTGGGAGACACAAAAGGCAGAGATTACAGGTTGAGATAAAAAGAATTTACTGGAAACAGCTATGGGATAAGAAAAATGAATAGTAGCAGCAACAATATTAGTAAAAAAAGCGCACAAAAGAGGGTGATTTGCATGCAAAATGCTCACTGAGTACAACCCAGACAACCCTCACTGCAGCCAGCAGCACGCCTCTGCTCCCTCCACCAGTTTTTTTCCCAAAGAGAAAGGGATACCCCTTTTTTGGAAACAAGAGGAAGAGAGAGAGTCCCTTCTTGCTGGCCCCTGTCAATGAGGTAAGATGGTCTTGCATAACCTCTTAGATATGCCTGCAGCCACACCCCCTCAGCTACTGCAAAAATTAATTTTGTCCTGGCCGAAACAGGACACCGGAGTTGTTACACTTCTTATTAAATTCCTTTGTTAAGCATTACCTTCTTGAACTGCAGCTAGCATGTACATGCCTTTCTAAAATCTAGGCAGCCAAAGGCTTTCAATCAGTCCATTTAATTCTACAAATTTACTAAAAAATATGGCATTTAAGAAATATAATTCAATTTTTTTAACATATTTCTATTTAGATGCAGCTTTCAAACAAAATGACAAATTACTTCCATAATGTTAGAACTTCAGGGTTCATATTATTTTCAGCCATAGGAGCTAGATATTTGGGCTGAAGTTTTGACTTTATTGTAATTAATATCAGCATTTCCAGTAATATCAGTAGGAGTGGATTTTTACTCTTATTCTTGTTTATTTCAGAAGAAAACTATGTTTTTCTTATTATATTAAGAAGAAAGAACTGTTATCTAAAATACTGTATCTTGGAAGCTCATGAGGGAGGAATAGGTTATAGCATACATAACATAACTGTGGCTCTGCACTTTTTTCAGCTTTAAGTCTATTGATTCAAAACACAAAAGGCCAGAAAGCATTACTGCATCAGCTAGGCTGTTGTATTGTATATCACAGGCCATTACATTTCAGACAACCTCCACTGAACTTGATTATCTGCATTTGGATATGGATCATTGGCTAATACTTGTCTTCCAGGAAATATAATCTTCACTAATAGACACCAGAAGACAGAGAATCTATCACTTCCTTTGTTGCTTGTTACCAAGGTTAATAATACTATTAAAAATATATCGTGCTTTACTTTTAATTTCAATTTTTCTGACTTCAGCATTGATTCATGTTATGCCTCTCTGTTCTAGGCAAAGAAGCTCTATAATAGCTATATTTTTCCCATGAAAATCGGTAACTTCTTTCTTTTCTTTAGGTATTCAGTGTCTTCATATGCAGTCATGATGAATGCATGTCTGCCAAAATCAGACCAAAATACTGTTGTAAAAAACTGCTTTCCTTTTTTTTTCAGCAGACTTTTGGTTGACAGTGGATTTCTGAAAGGCTATTTTTTATGTCTTTTAAGTTGTGTTAGCTTGTAATAGGCCCATGATGAGAAAGACATACTCCAATCTCTTCCCCTCTCCCTCAAAAGTTTGACACATTAACTCCTCGTTCTCCAATCCCAGAGTGGTGTTTTGAGCTGCTCTTACAGAATTCTATAAATTTCCCTTACAGAGAGAGCAGAAGAATGATTTCTAGGTAAGAATATAACTTGATTTTGAAAGTGAATGTGGTATGTTATTAAAGCCTCTTGAGCCAGAAAAGTTAGTGCCTTGAAATAACCCATATAAATAATGAATCAAAGAAGGGATGTACAAGCTCTTTCAGCAGATACTTATGTAGGAATAAACTGCTGAGGGTTTTTACCTGAAAGTCTGATTATATTGGTTTTAGAGGTGGGAAACCATGTTCCACAGCAGAACACCTTTAACATTTTACTGTAGAGGACAGATGCACCAGTCTGAAGCAAAAAAGGCATCTATAGTTATTAACTATTCATGCATAACATTTGTTACAATTTTCTCAATATGTTCCATTTTACATGATTTTTTTTTTATTTCTGCCGATGTCTAGTTTTTTAGCTTTTTCATATATTTGTAGGTTTGTAGATTTTTAGTATACAGTTGTATAGTTTCTAGTACTTTTCTGTTAAAATCTCTGCCGGCCGGGCTGTTCCCAGCCNAAGGGGTATGTTGCTATGCTATAGGGCAGCAACACTTTTCCTGCCCTTTCTCACATTTTAGAATAATAAGCTAACCCTTTCCAACACTTTATTGAAATTCTGTTTAGTCTTATTCCCAAGAAGAGAATTTCTAACGAAGACATCTTGTTTTTCACCAGAATTTGAAAGACATAACAAGATATAGGATAAAGAACCCCTTGGACCAATTCCAAGGGGCTGACCCAAGGGTGGGTTTCTGGGGAAACTGGTCTCTTATTGGATGTACCTGCTAGATATACTAATTAATTAACCTTATAAAAATTATAGAAATCCTGTATCATGTGTGTGCATAGCCATATTTGTGCACCTGAAAGCTTTCATTAAACACTTGCTTTTTATCTTACCACTCTTACCACTCTTAATATTGTTTGGAAAGTTTTTGTCTTTTGATTCTAGGCAACACTTCAAAGATCAGAAGCTGAAGAATCAAAATAAACAATTAAAACTTGTAAGCGACTTTTAAGACTTTTCTTACATGGCAAGAATAATAAAAAAAAAAAATCAGAGAAAGATTCTACTTGCCTGGCATTTTCTGTTCAGTTATAGGTTTTTCTTCATCTGTATGGCCATATTAGTTTGGGCTGATGTGCGGGATCAGGCCTGAGGTCCATACCCCATGTATGATTTCCTCTAGTCTGGCTTCTCTGGGAGAGAAACATCAATTTGTCTTGGCAGGGAAATTCATGTTTATGCTGAACAGCTACAGATTGGCTAAACTAAACTGCCCAGCTTTGACAACTTGAGGTTTAACTCAAGAATCTGTGTTCATAAGAGCAGAACAGATGTAACTAAGAAAAAACCAAGCAACAGAGCAGCAAAATTTTGGGAGTCATAGGTACTATTACATTCATTGAAACTTTCTGTACCTAGGAGTATGGAAAGCCAGATGTATTTTACTGTGAAGCTTTAAGATTTTATCTTAAATAATGGACTAATTAATTCTGAAAGTCAAATGTTGGCTAAAGCTTGCACAACAGAGCCTCAGATATTGTGGGTACTCCAGGTGTTAAAAGTCTAGAAACAGTAGTAGAAGTAATTATCAGTTATTAATTATTCTTTTATGATAACTCCACTTGAAAATTGAATTTATCTAGTTATTATAGGTCCAATCAAAAAATGTCTTGGAGGAAGAAAAAAATGGCAAATACAGAGACAAACTTCCTTTTTGATAG
The DNA here is from genome assembly GCA_013399195.1 of Dicrurus megarhynchus. Taxonomy (NCBI): domain Eukaryota; kingdom Metazoa; phylum Chordata; class Aves; order Passeriformes; family Dicruridae; genus Dicrurus; species Dicrurus megarhynchus. The sequence continues at coordinate 63,465 of VXAD01009553.1, forward strand.
CTGCTATATAATTATATTGATTCAAAATAAGTGAAATAGGGTAGACAAAGTTATCAATACATTGTGGAACTGTTTAACAACTACTGTTGTGTATAGTCAATCTGTAAGAGTCAAAATTTGACATTGTGCCACACTGCTGACAAGGTTGTATACAGTTTTCCTCTATCTGTCGATGTTTTTTCCAGTCAGTTTGCCCACACAATTCAAGTATCATTACCTCAATTCCAAGTGCAGTGGAAATAATTTTTCAATTACAGGGTGTGAAGAGAGAGACTTCTTGCATGTGTTAACTTTCTGAAGATGTGTTCTGACATTTTGTCACCCACTGCAGCATAAAACTTGTTTTATCAGGAATTCCCAATATTTTTCAGGCTAAAGCGTATGACACTTTTCTTTTAAATTTTCAATTTATTTTCTCTTCTTGATTCCATTATGTGAGTGTGATAACTGAATTAATTGCTTACATTGGAGGAGTCTTGCTGAAAAAATATTTACTACCTTAAATGATAGTACAGCAAACAGGTGGAGAGTCAGCTTCTGGTGACAGTCCAGGTCTGCATGAGCCTTAAACAAACATTCTTTGAATTTCATTAGGAAAAAGGTGACACAAAGCAGTTGGGAAGGGATCTAACTTACAAGTCCAGCATCACATTCTAAAGTTTAGAGGTACTGTAGTATCCCCTTTACTCTAGCCTGTACTCCTGGTGCTGTAGGAGGGTGCTCCTGATATTAGATCTCTTTTCAATTCCACTCGTCGTGTCTTCTGTCACTGTCGCTGCTCTGACTGCTGCCCTACTAACTGCACAGCTGGAGCTCTGATTGGAATGGAGAATTTTATTTGAATTCTTCACATGAGATCTCCTTTCACATCTTTAGTTTTAACATCTAAAATAAAAACAAACATTACAATTTAATTTGCTGGGGAAATACATGCTGGAGGAGAGACAAATAAATCAAAATATTCAATAAACTGGTATTTCTCATTTTGATATAAAATGACAGAATTGCTTAATCTGCCCATCATGAACACGATACGGCTCATTGACCTCAAAATACTCTTCAAAAATAAGAACAATTGTCAGTAGGACACACCATATCTGAAATCTGATGAATGACATGTACTACCCAGAAAAGTAAACTTAGAATGATTGTGACAATTGTTTTGAGAGCCAGGGCTAAATTAAGATGCATTCAACCTTGACTAAATGAATGGAGACCATAGAGATACAGGAGAACTTGATCATTTCCTTCCACTAATTATTTGTTACTAACTGAATATTTTCCAACAAACCTCATTAATCAATGCTAATGTAGTTTCCCACAAAAAGCACAATGGTCAGTAAGTTCAAAGCTGCAATACAGCTATTTGCACATTATAAAACTGCCCATTTGTCTTTTCATCCAGTAGTCAGGCAAAGTCAGGCACTGGATGTGCTCAAAAGGACAATATTTTTCTTTAATATTGGACTCCAGCATGCACACTGCTCTTCTGCAGATCTCTTTATTCAAAAGTGTTTGTAGTTCAGAGTTGTTTGCTCTTATAACCTCACCCTTTTAGACGTCTCTATTGCTTCAATTTTTTTTCAGTTTTCATTTTCAGAGTGTTATTTCAGCTTCTCTGTTACTCATTTCAGTGGAGTATTCTAGCAATCAAAAGTAACATAAGTTTAAAACTTAAAAAAATATTTTAAAAAATTAGGTTTCTGTCTCAGCTTTCACTGACTACAAGATGACAAAACAAATTCTAAAGTACACTAAATGTTATTTCCCAGTACAGAGGACAGAAATCATAAGAAGTGGTCACACTGAAACGATACTGCTGATGTCACAAGCTGTAACATGTTTTTTTCCAGATTAGTTGAAAGCAGATTAAACTTATATCCCTAACAAACATGTTCTAAATCATAGTATTCTGTTAGATAATTTTTTAAAATTGGGAATAAAATGCTATTTAAAATAGTTATGCTATTTTCTCACCATCTGGAATTGTAGAAAACTTATGTTAATCCACTGCAATGAGAGTTTCCTCCAGCGATAACTATTCACATCTATGTGCTCACACACAACACCTACTCTGCAAAGAATCCTCCAAATGCTGAGTTTTGTGACTAGATGTTTGCAAGGAACTTGCAGATCAGAGGCAGTCAGAATAGGTTGATTTATTTGTCTCTGTTTTTAACCTATAATGCTAAATTTACTTAGACTGAAATGACAACTATCTATGAAGAGTTTGTTTCAGTTTAAACCACTTCCTTTAAAAGTGGCTTTTTATTTTCTAGATATGCTACATGATTTATGTCTTCAATTGGAAATCCTTTGTGAATTAGAAGAATGTAAAACCAAGTATGCTTTTTCTATTTCTTGTTACATAATATGACTTGTCTGTTTAAGTGAGATTTCTATAAAATACCACAATATCTTATGTAGTGCTTGATACAGTTAAGATAATGCAGTGTTTTAAATTTTGCTTCATTCTCAACTTTCTGATAAGTTTATAAGAGATTTTATTGCATTTTTCTCTTCTAAGATACATAAATAAACCAAGAAAATATAACCTTCTTCTGTGTGACAGAGAAAAGTGGAACTATAAGGAGAAAACATATGGTAAAGTTTTTCCTTTAGAATTTTTTTCTCTCTTATTTATTGTCTATTGAAGGTTTCTGAAAGGAAGCTCATACCTGAACAGCAAGGATTTTGAAGGATCTGTACATCTGTAAAGAAAGATAAGTAGAATTTGTGTGTGCTTTTGACACAATTTTGAACCTTTTGTGCTTGAGACCAAATTCTTAACAGTGTAGGTTCAGAAAAGTTGTCGTGAACATGATGTAATTTCTAATATCCTGCAAAAATATTCTGTACTGGTACATTAGCTATTTGAAATAGCCATGCCTCCAGTCAGTACCTGAAGGTTTTATCTTATTTTCTAGAGCAGAACTCTTGTTTACGCTCCAATGAAACTATCTGAAATTCCATGAGCAGAAATTATCTTAATCTAGAAAAATAGATAATTCAATTAAGGTAGCATTGAAGATGTAGAGGATTACATAAAAGCCAGCAACACATTTAAGCTATTTATTATGCCATTTAGGAGTGGTACTAAATACTGTCTATTGTTATTACGAAACTCATAAAATATAGAACTAATAAAATAAATGTACTAAAGAAGGCAAAAATATGAAAGAAATTACACAACAAAGTATAGTATAGAATAACTACTTGACTTGAGCTTTTTATGAGAAGTTTAATTTAGAAAATACTGGCAACTCAAATTTACACTAACAGTGTGATTGGAACAACACTTTGCAATGAAAAATATTCTGACAAACAGATTTCAGCAGCTCTAAACATTATGTCATCATCACTTTTCTCCTTCAATCTGTTATACTCACTTATAGCTTTGTGATTTAAACTGTATTGTAAACTTTTCATTGAAGACACTGTGCCTTCTGGTCTTGTGCAAAGCAATCCTGAGGTTCCCTCCTAACTGGAGTCCCTGGCAAGGCTGTGTCATGCTTGTATTGATAATATTAACTTAACTCACACAAAATTCATGGATTTTATAACTGGAATCTGTAAAATTGTGATTGAAATTATCTTAACAAAGGCTGAAATTAAAGAACATTACTCACTCACTGGAAAAAAAAAAAAACATATTTGTTCTAAGTGCCAATGTCTCATTCAGTCTGGAGTTTTCTTTCTGTCTGCAAATTTGCATGATAAAAGCAAATGATGAATGGACATGGGACTGAAATGTTTGGGAGAGGAGCCTGTGACAGTTCCTTTGAAGCTTTAAGAATTTATAATGTAAATAAGTGTTTAGGGGATTATTAACATTCACATATTTTACCCCAAAGGCTTTCCATAAGGTCAACATTTAAGCAGTTGAATTATGCAGAAAGAATTGTAAAATGTATGTGTGAACGTGTTCAAAGACTTTAGAGAGTCTGTGCTGCAAAATGTTTTCATTTGACTTTTAATATGATATTATATATGCCAAATTAGTGCATATAGTTAGTCATCACCATATATAACATAGGCCTTGGGAGTTTCGGAAGTCAAGGAATGCTAGCATTTTTTTCATATGAAGACATTTTTTTCATATGAAGACACACCAAACAAACAGACAAGACTAAGAAAAAGAGTTTTCAAATGAGCTTTAACAAGCAGGGGATCCATTTATTATGACTTCAAAAAAGGTAACTTATTTCTCAGAAGTATATCTTCATACAGCTGTTATCTAAAACATGTCTGGAAACCAGTGTGCTTCTTTATATGTCCAAATGCTTTTAGATATCCTGAAGCACACATTTTAAATTCACAAGCTGAGGCAAATGACCAGTGCAACTCTAATTTCCATCTAAATTATTAACTGTTAACTATTACTACTATGACATAAGGGCTTCACTACTTATAATAACCCTATGAGACTCACTGACTTCTAAAATTTGTTGCACATATTATTAAAATGTTGAAAAAAGCCTCATTTTTCTCATTCAAATAAAAATAAATTATGTGAAAGTCTGAGCACGACATCAATTATACTCACCTTTTTTATTGCATATACCAATGTTGACCTGAATTTTCATTTCGCAGCAAATAAGTCAATCTATTCAAAATATTTTTGCACATGCTCTGAATTCCAGGTCTCTCTGTGACACTGTATCACTGAAATTTCATGAATGATGATGAAACCATTGCTTATATGAACTGCTATAATTTCAACCTGAATTTTGACTACTTGACAAGCATGAATGTCGACCTTAACAAATGAATTTGGTAATATTATGTCCATTCATATATTACTGATATACTCATACAGTATGCTGAAGCTATAAAAACTGTCAAAATGTGCTTGTCATCACTAATCAACATTTGCTATTTCCCCTAGAAATCTAATTCAATTAAACCTGTCAGGAATAAATCCAGAATAACTTCTGCAAACTGAATATTCCTTTGTTTCACTCACTGTGCCTTGAGGAATTTTTGTCTCCCTTTTGTCTGTATTTCAACAATTTACTTCATAAGGAAGAATTGACAAAGGGCATAGCAGGAAAGGGAAAGAAAAAATGTTGGATAGCACTCATTCTTGAGATAAGCTATTTGAAAAAGCTGAATTATTCATACACTAATAAAGTCACACCTAGGGAAGTGCAAAGTTGCTTATCACAAGGAGAAAGAAGGAAATAATCCAATCTGTTTACTAACGTATAATGCAGCCATTCACTTAATTCTGCAAACATTTTCTTATCAAATTGCTTCTTAGAAAATGAGAAATAAATTGCTTGACTGTATTTATACATTGCTTATATAGCAATTTTCCTTTAGTATTTGTCAAATACTCCAAATAGCCGTAAATTCACTCTGTCTGTCTTGGTTATTCAGTGAAACAACAGCACCGCATTAATGCCAAAGTCATACGGTTCCTCAGAGTTTTTAAATAATAAGGTTAGAAATACAAGTTGGCATTTTTGTTCTAATCTGCTGGATAGTCTCATCCAATTAAAGTGCAAACATGGAGATATGAAGAAAATTCTAAATTTGAAATGCCAAAATTACAATATGAAAAAAATCCTATTGACATATAATAAGAAAAGACAGTTTTCATTATCTAAAAAAGTAACCTCTCCAGGAAGCTGAAATTAGAAATTAATCTTGGACTGCTGCTTCAAAGACTCTGCTATATTACTCAAAAACTTTTATTTGAAAATTTAAATATATAAATAACTTTTACAAGTATACATCAATTAAGTAAAAAGGCCACAGTCAAGATGGGCAATTTTCTTCCTCCAAAACCACTTTTTTTTGGGTACTGGGAAAATGTGCAGGAGGGGAAACACCTTGAGCTCATAGGAGAGAATATCAGACAGATATATTACTAAGAACTATACATTCAAGGAATTGACAAGTGCATTGAAATTGTTATAGTTGCTCTATAGAAATAATTATAAGTACACTTATGAAAATATTAATTTAAACTAAGAAAAATTAGTGTTTTCTCTGTTTCAAAAGTGATTGAAATGCTTAAAATGAAGGAAAAATACAGCAGAAAAAGAGAGCCTCTCTCCAGAAAAGGAGAACCTGGATGATTAAGAGATTCATTCTAGTTTTCATTGCTCTACACTTCAAAACACAGATTTTTAAAACCTGAGGAAGAGGTGGCTTAGAGCATGTCAGATGGCACTGAACACATCTGCAGGCGATTGAAACATGACTCCATTGCTTATGGTAGCTAAAACCTCAGTATGTTGTATGTTCAGAATGTGTTTTCTAGGGGCTTGAGACCTTGGGTTTCCTGTGAATACCATGTTGGATCTGTGTGGATGGCTGAAGTAATCTGAAAGCTCTTAGACAGCATTGACATCATCTTGTTGGGCCATTTTGGGTAGTACACAGCTATATATTTAGCACAGAGGCAGAAAACTACATGTATGGACCTAAGTATTCTGTCTTAATCAGGAAGTGAATCCACACCCTATGTATGTTTTATTTAAATTTATATTAATATATAGTCTATACGTAATATTTTCTAAATACATGCATTTTTCTTGGCAGAAACATGACTTCGTAAATTTTTGAAGTGAAGTTATCCTCATAGCTCATCCTTGAATAAAATTCAAAGTACTGAAGGAGAGACCTGAGTATGCAGAAAGAAAAGGAGAGCACTTTTGAAAAGTACCCTGCTACAACTCAGAAGCAACAATTGATTAATGAATTTAGTCTATTAATCTGGAAATATATTTAACTGACATAGACCATCAGATTGCTCTGTTGAAGAGGATAACTGACTGTAACTGCTAATTTACAGGACTTCGGAGGAAAACCTCTGCTTCTGAAAGAGGAATTCAGTGTAGCTTTCAAGTATTGGATATAGCTCAAAGATCAAACTAAAATAGTAATTGAAACAAGAAAAACTATTAAAGGCACCTTCCTTACTAAAAAATTGTTAGCTTTGACACAAGGAAAATATATTAGGTCTTCATATGACCACAGAATCACAGAATGAGGTGGAGAGGGGACTGCTGGAGGGTATTTGGTCCAAACCCTTGCTCAAATAGGGACACTTAGAGCTTAAAGCCATATACAGACAGCTTTTTGTATATCTCCAGATAGGAAAACTCCAAAACCTGCAGCTAAATAATTAAATAAGACATCTCTGTGTTACAAATGGAAGAATACAAATCAGAAGCTAGGAATTTGAAAGAAAAGTAAGACTACACATGGAGAAATATAGTCAATATAAGGCTAAAAAGGAGGTTTTGTGTGTGTCAGAAATAATTCTAATTGTTTTATCCATTAATAATCATATTTATGTTTTTCTGTTCTTTACTTATGAAAATATCAGATGTTGTATTTAGATTACTTGAAAAAAGGTATACTTTTTCTTCCTTGATTATTGGATGAATGTTGCACAGCCTGTGCTAAAGCTTAATGGGTTTTAATCAGAGAGTTTACTTAACTTGCTGCAAAATGTCTGACCAATGAATATTCTGCACTATTAACATTGATTTTCTGTAAGTTTTGGAACACTGAGGCAGTCCTCCAGAGACTGAAAGAAAGATGATATTGTGATAACATTCAAGAAAGGTGAGTTGGATGACCTGGGTGATGTTAGGCCTGTCAGTCTGACATTGATCGCAGACAAAGTAATGGAAAGAGGCTGAGAGAACACTTGATTAATAAAGAAATAAAGGAGGTAAATATAATTAATGCCAGTCAAAATGGGTTTATGGAAAATAAATCTCATCAAACTGACTTGATATGTTTTTCAACACTACAAGTTTTTTAACAATTAAAATGGGATTGATAAATACACCCATTGCACCACAAGTTTTTCTCTTGATCTTATACCATACCCTGTATAATGAAAAATGAAGGTACAAAATCAGCCTCACACACAATAAATAGATGTAAAACTGTCCAGGTAGAAAGTTTCAAAATCAACTGAGAGTTGAAAAAATTTTAGTGGTTGAGATTCTAGCAGGACACATTTCTTTGTGTTTTACTGTTTGTTACCTATGTCTGGTAGGAAAGCATTACTCCTCATTGAATATACTAAGAGAAATATGGTTGAAAGAGTTGCATGAGACCAGTTACTGATATTATAAAGTCTGATTTTTTTCACTAAGCTTCGGTCTACCCAATGAAAAACGTTAACTACAGCTAAGCATACAGTAAAAATATACAAAGGAAAAATTTGGCTTTTTTTGCAGCAGGGTGGGCACTATCATATAAAGCAGAGGTCTGAAAAATACTTTGAGTAATTTTAATAATTACTTGAGAATATACATTGACTGTAACTCCTCGGAATAATGTAATCTGGGAATTCATAAATAAAACTACTCTGATGTAATTTCTCTGGAAAATCTCCAAACTTTATTATCTTAGACTGCTGTAATTTTATGTTAGTAACATCTAGTTTTGCAGTTCCCATCAAACATGACTTAAATGGAACAGGTTAAAAGAAGAACAACAGAAATAAAGATGTGGGGAAAAAAATGTTACTAGCAACTAAGTTTTATAATTAAAGGGGACAGCTGATTGGCAAGAGAAGTTTCTTCAATCTATCAGAAAAAATATGTGATAATGCCAAATGGCTTGTAGTTGAAGCTAGATATATTCAATTTATAAATAAAATTGTTTTAAGAGTACCATGAGACACATTTAATCAAGTGATAAGCATTTGCTATTCTTCAATTCTTAAATGCAGGTTGGTTCCCCCATGCTGCTCTAACTCAAGCAGGAATTAATTTGAATTCTTACATTACACAAAAAAAAAATATGCTGGATGATTGAATGGACTTTTATGGCTGCAGTCCATGAATCTATAGCAACAGGGAGAGCTGACTCCTTTGCTCTACTTGCCAATAAAACGAATTAAGTCTGATCTATAAAGAAAATGTTCACTAGCAGAATAATAATTGGATGGTATGTGATTTTTTGATTAAATAATTACACTGATAAAATCTCTAGTGTAAATTCACCTATACACAGGGCAGCTTAATCTGTTTTTTAAACCAAATAAACATGTTGATTTACATTGGAATTACTGGACATTCATGAGAGACTTTAAGCTTAAAATGAAAGAACTTTTACAGTTATGCTGTGCTTAAAATTTATAATAAACGATGGACTGACTAAACCTTGATGAGATATCTTGACCAAGCTAATATTTTGAGTAAGATGAAAAATATGTTTTGACCAACTTTATGAGAAAATGTTCCGTGCCAGTTTGTTCCTTATACCCAAACTATTCTGTGTATCATTACAGGGAAAAGTCTTCAGCAGAATGAAGTGCATTTCTTAATGTATTGTGCTTGTGTGTCAATGTTTTTGCAGCAGGTGTGGCTACAGAAGTGACTCCTAGGAGAAGCTGCCAGAAGCTTCCCCCATGTCCAACAGAGCCAATACCAGCCAGCTCTGAGACTGGCACTCTGCTGGCCGAGGGCAAGTCATTCAGAGAAGACAGTGGCACCTCTAGGACAACATGTTTAAGAAGAAAATCAGAGTTATTGCCCAGAAGCAATTGCAGACAGGAAAGAGAGGAGTGAGAATATGTAAGAGGAACAGCTGTGTCTGTATATGTCTGTCAGCTTATGTCTGACACCATGGTCACTGAAGAAGGAGGGGCAGAAGGAGCTCCAGGCACGGCAGCTGAGATTCCCCTGCAGCCTGTGGTGCAGACCATGTGCCCCTGAGGCAGCCTGTGAGGCAGCTGTGCCCCTGCAGCCCATGGAGGAGCACAGGGATGCAGAGGTCCACCTGCAGCCTGGGGAAGAGGCTCACACTGGAGCAGGCTCCTGGCAGGGACCTGTGGACTCACATACTACAGCAGGTCTCTTGATGGGACTTGTGACCTTGTGAGGGGCCCACACTGGAGCAGGCTGTTCTTGAAGGACTGCAGCCCATGGAAAGGGACCTACCTTGTGACCCTAGGTGGGACCTACGCTGGAGCAGTTCAATACTGAAGAGCTGTACCCCATTGTCCCGGTTTGAAAGCAAACCAGTGAAACTCTGAGTCAGAAATACAATTTAATAGGAAAAGAAAATAAAATAAATGCAATAGCACAAAAGAAAACCACTGACAGGGTCAGAATACAACCTGACACCCTGTCAGTCAGGGTGGCGGTAGCAGTCCAATGAAGTGGTGGCTGCAGTCCTCCTGAAGTGGTGGATGTGGTTCTGTCGAAGCAGTGATCCTGTAGAAGGGTCTGCTCTTCCTTGGAAAGTCCAGTGGTGGCTATGTAGCTCTTATCCTCAGGGAGTCCCATAGGTAAGGGCTGCCTGTGGTGTTCCATACTCCTGATTATATACAGATGGAAATGCTCTGTTCCTCCTCCTGGGCGGAGCATCTCACAATGGGATGGTGAGTCATGAGGTAAGGCATTGATGGGCCCATTAACAGGAGATAGTCTGGAGAGAGTTACCTATGAGTCATGGGGCAGAGTCCTTGATAGCCCATTAAACAGAGATAGCTCCCAGAGAGTTATCAAGGATGAGTCATGGTAGGAGACAATGAACATTGCCCCACCTGCTCTAACAGCTTGTGAAGATGGTGATAGAATACATACCTTTGGACACATCTTACATTGTAACCTAGGACACCCATGGAAGGAACGCATGCTGGAGTAGTTCGTGAATAAGCGCAGCCTGTGGGAAGGAATCACATTGGAGAAATTTGTAGAGGACTGACTTCCATGGGAGGGACCCCACAATGTAGCAGGGGAAGAGTGTGAGGAACAAGGACTGGAAGAAAGAACATGTCATGAACTGACTGTGACTCCCTTCTTCCCCCTGCACAGCAGGCAGGAGTAGGTAGGGAAATTGGGAGAGAAAAGGTGAGCCCATGAAGAAGGTAGGGGTGGGGGGAAGGTGTTTTAACATTTGGATTTATTTCTCATTGCCTACTCTGATTTCATTGGTAATAAATTAAAGTAATTTCCCTAAATCCAGTCTGGTTTTGCTCATGACAGTGACTGCTGGGTGATCTCCCCCTGCCCTTATCTCAACCCGCAAGCCTTTTGTTTCTATTTCTGTCCAGTTGAGGATGGAAGTGACAGAGTAACTACAGTGGGCATCCAGCCAAGGCCAATCCACTACAGTTCTTTTCAGCACTCACCAAGGGTGCTATGAGGGCTGCTATGGTGAAAATTAACTCCGGCTTAGCCAGACCCAGCTTATTTTAGATAGTGTTTCTAATTTCCATACAGAAGACTTAGGGTTCTAAGATCAGCCTGGTCTCATACACAAATGGCATGACCACTGTTAGGGCAAAAAGTAAAACAAACAAATGAAGAAGATGGCATTGCAATTAAAGCAGAGGTCTGTGAAACCTACAAATTAAAATTCCACTAAGCAGAATAATATTATTTGTGACTTGACTTAAATGCAAATATAAACCTATCAAAATAGTGCTACCAGCAATAGTATTGAAACTTTTGTGACACTGTGTTGGTATTCCAGCCATAATATATAAGCATTAGATCCAGGTATGGGAGTGATGTGGTCAGCAAAGCTGCGAGTTGCATGCAGGAGCAATCAAAGTGTCAAAAATTGCAATCCCAAGGTAAAGAACAATGAACAAAATAAATGCAAGGGACTTCAGGTAGGTAGAACACCCTGTTTACACACAAAAAAATGTTGACCGTCAAAAATAAAACCGAGATAAACAGCATCTGGAGCACTGTCTGAGATCCCTTTTGGGTGGAGGTAGAAAGAGGTATAAACTGTCATTGATGAACTTAAAAAAGAAGATTAGGTCATGTTTGTTCTCATTTCTCTTATCAAAGAGCACTCAAACCTGGTCATCAGTGGACCACAGCCATCATACAATGACCTTACAGCATCAACTCCAAGGTATCGTACATTCACAGCTAATTCAGGATATTATTTTTAGTGACAATCAGTTTTCTATTTGCAGTGATAATGATTAATAATATATAAGAAGCACAAAAGGTTTTATGAATTAATGAAGTTAGTAAATTTTGATTTTAAAATTTAAAGAATGTCCTAATCTGCCAGCCCTTTAAATATTACCGTCACAGTAATCTCAAGTTACCTGATAGACACACACACACACACAAACATACACGTTTAAATCCGTATGTAAACATTCAGTTCAAAAGTATGTCTGCCACACACTGTTGTGTGAGCACTTTCTGTCACAGAAAATAAATATGTCACTTCTCTGACTGTGTGTACTTGCTCTCACTGCTTTTTTTGAGACCACAAAAAACCAGAAAAAAAGCCAGATGCATTTTTTGTCACTCAGTGTAAAGACTTTCAAGATAAATGTTCATTATTCTCTAGTAAAAGAGGTGTTTTATTTTGAGTGTAGTTTAATAAAAGTACCATTGTTCACCCGTGTCTTCTATTATTAGCTTTTAATGACAAGATATGAGGGAAAAAGGAAAGGAAATTAGTCTGGAGTCTATGTACAAAATAATTATTTATTTTACATTTTTATATTTCCGATTCCTGTTACCAGTGATCTTCAACTGATTTTGTGTTATCCCTGAGAGGCCACTAGAATTTAGTAGGAGATTATAATGCAATTAATGTATTACTGTTTAATGATGCCACTGTAAATATTTTACGTATTGCTTGTCCAACTTGCTAGATCAGAGCCAAATTCACTTTTCATTGAGATCTTTAACCACACAGGTAAATCAAACATTGGGATGACAGATTTTCATTTTTTTTAAATTGAATGAATTACACCCCATAACCATAACAGGGATAGTTGGATGAGAAAGAGCTTTGACATTTGTATGTCAAACTAGTTACCAAATTGCTGTTCCATGAAACTGATGACAGAATTTGTAAGATAAACAAGTAATAAAATCCTATATCTAGTATTCCCCAGAACAGTATCCGCATATGAAATACAGTCTGCATATACATGCACACACTTGAATAACTTCTTATACACACATAGGTACATGAATGGAAGAGGGGATTGGGAAATTCTCATTTGTATTTTTCCATCCAGAAATGAAGACCATAAAAGAAATAATGATTTAGCTTCAAGATGAGAATGAGAGCAAATCTTGAATGCATCAACACTTTGGATGATCCACAAAAATAGACTCAGTCCTTTCCTTTTTTTCAGATATCTTTTCAAAGAGCATTAGGAAAGAAGTATTTTAGCACACAAGAAAAGAAAGAAACTTAAAAAGGAATACACAATTCAAACTGCTACTTATCCACAAAAGTTCAATAGACAGAAAAGATGTTATATACGTTTCTCTGTTAGACATTCCATATTATTTACTTGAGGCATCTTATTCCAAGCCTGCAGGGTAATGGCAATGCTATTCTGAGATATTTAACTTTGGTCGTTCAATAAATACACATTTTAAACATACACTCTAATATGTTTACTCTCACTTGCAGAATTGATTATAATGCAGGTTAACTGCCTGCATTGGTCCAATATTATTTTTTCTTTCTTAATGGGCAACAGGTTTCTGTATGGGTTTGTTTCTTTGTCTGGGTTTTTTAACAGTGGACTATTTTGTATGTTTGGGGCAGGGGGGTTGACAGTTTGGGTAAAATATTATTTAGGTTCAAAACTTATTGTAAAAGTAAAATTAAAAGATACACCAGGAGGATATATTCTGACTGGAATCCCAAAGCCTAAGAACTACTCTTACATTAATCACTTTAGGAATCAGATTCAATATAGGTACTACTTGCACAGAAGCTTGATAGATCCATGAAAAATGATAGCATATTTTTCTGTGAGTCAACAGTTATTTCACAAGAATACACACATATAAAATAAAAAATTGCTGTGTAACTAAAGGTCTGGAAACGGAAGTAGGAAGTCCAGAACTGGTAGGTAGATCTTTCTTAATCTTTTATTCTATGGAGAAGGCTCAGAGGCACAAATTAAAAAATAATTGTTCATTTTCTCATTACTTACTTCTAATTTCTCTCATTACAATAACTTCTAATTTCTTATTACTATGTATAGTAGACAAGTAGACAGAAGCAGAAGATGCAGAAAGAAAAGAAACAACATCCTGGAAAACAGTTTTTACTATAGTTATATCAAGAGGGAAATGGAACAAGGGATTATGACAATGCTCAGGAAACAGGCATATAAGGGACTGAAAACATGTAACCAGGTGATTCTGAGACTGTTATGCACAAATTTGCCCTGTATGTGTCAGTCTAACTGAAATTTGGCACACACTCAGCTAACTGTTGTATTGTGCTAGTTGCAGTAGATCAGTTTTTGTCAGTCAGGGATACATTTGTGTTGGATCTGCACTCTCACATCAGCCTTACAGACTTTCTATATTGTTTTAAGTATGGTAGCTGCTATTAGTATTTTATTTATAAACATAATTTCTCTGAACCTATTGCAGCAATCTGCTCAAATATTTAGATCTGGAATCCAAATTCTGAATTCTACAAATGGCTGTGTGGGTGGTGGTACTACTTGCAAGTATAGGTTGAACACCAGACCTGCCCCAGCCTACTTCACCACAACAGCGTTACCATATATAACAAAATTATACTTTAACAAAATAACATAAATAACAAAATTTCTACTTTATATAACCTGGCAAAAGTCTGTATATTCTTTAGGTTTTAAGAATTTCTATCCCTTATAGGCAAACTTCTCTCATGATTATAGTAATGCAGACAGCTGTATAAACAAAATGTTTGCAGCCGCCGGTGCTAAACGTACTAAAATTCATCTTAGTAAAAAATGTTAAAATATAAAAGCTGGTAGAGGTCTGATCAGTTCTTGCTCTAAAGTGATGATTTGAAATGGAGGTAAAAAACCCAAGGTTTTTGAGGAGCTAGTTGTATTACCACAACCTCAGGGGAGAGAATGGGCAGTCAGATTTTTTCCCAGTAAACCCAAACTTCTCAGCATGTAACTCTGGCCTCTTGATATGATCAATGAAGATTTCTTTTCTATAGCTGTGCCTGCCGTTTTCATTCCATGTTATTAATGTGGTATAGATCCCTCTCAGGAAAATGAACATGCAGGGGGTCATAAGAAAAAATCGTAAACATATAAAAATCCCTTTGTGAGACAAAAATAAAATGATTGAAACTGTTTCAGTTAGACCCCTATATAAGTAATAAAAACTGTAACCATACAATAGGAACCAAGAAAAATAGATTTTTGGTACTACTTAACCTCTTATCATAGCTTTAAAAAGCCCTGTTAAACAGAAAGGAACTAACAGTATGACGCTTTCTAACGACACATCAAAAATCCTTGGAGCTTACCCCTACACATGGAACTGAGAAGCTGTATGCTAGACATATTTTATAAATTATTAAATGGTTTGGAAAATGAGAACATATAATTCCTTTGCAACTGTGCACCCTCTAAAGACAAATATATGTTTCCTACCGGAAAATATAAGTACTTTTTTATGCAACTTCAGGAAATTTTGAGAAGAAATAAATTTTAAATCAATCCACATCTCACATTAATACCCAGAAGTTAGGAATGCTATTTTTCCTAATATGTTGAAGGGATCAGTAAGAGTGGGAGTTGGTAACAGAGAATCTTAACATTCTCAGAAGTAATTTACTAGGTGCAATAAAATTATATGTCTTTATCTGCGTATGGATATCTCTTAAACCTTGAGTAATTTTCTCTCTGTTAAAGCAAAAACCAAGTTCAAGTATAATTTTATGTAGTACATGTAAAAAACTGTACAAAATTTTAGGCTTAGTTGCCATAGTGTTCTCTTATCTGTAGAAAATTTAATGTAAGAAACATTTGGAAAAGGAGGTATCAAAGTGCCACAGAGTTTTTGACATTTTAGCAATGATAGGAAAGTACTGTTTTCATGAAGTACATATATTTCGTCCTATCACAAAACAGAAATAGGTGTCTACTCTTGGTGAATTCTGTCATCTTAGCTGAGCTTACACTTCCATGGACAGCCATCAACATTTGTATTATTGTTGCTGTATCTTCTTGGTTAATTAGCATTTGTTACATCCTTCCATTTTATGACTTCAGGTTATTGAAAAGAAATAGAAACATCAAAAATCACTCTTGTTTTCATCTTTTATTTCCCAAGTCCCCAAATCTGGGCTTTTTAATTTCATCACCCACATTGTCATCTATCTCATATCTACGTTATTCACCATATTCATTTTGAAGAAAATTTCTTTAAAATTTACAAGACAGATAAATGGATAATGTTAACTGGTAGCTGTCAAAAATTTTTTGTGAGAAAACATATGCATGCTTTGTAGGAAATCTTAACTGCATTTTTGTGAACAGTTTACAGGGAAAAAACCCCAGCATTTAATTTGATCTGGTGGTATTGTGCTTTTCTCTTCTCATGGCAAATTATGTTTAGATGTTTTTAGTTCCAGATCAAATCTTGAACTAATTTTTTCTGAATCTATTCATTTTGACTTATTTTACTCTAGAGCATGATGCATTTGTTCTTTGAGATTTTTGCTTTTCTAAATATTAAACCTAAGGCATTTATTCACCACTGCCATCTTCAGGGATTTTTATGAAAAATCTCTGTGAAGAACACCATGTAATTGGTACTTAATTATTTGTCAAATATCTGTGGAGGCTACAGATGTGTGACATGTATTGTATATATTGATTTCTTAACTTAGTATGCTTATTGGACAACATCTGCAAAAGACAGTAAAGCCCCTGATGTTTAATTTAAAACCAAATGATACCAGAAAAACCCCAAAACTTAAAAATCAGTGAGCTTCAAAGACTTGAAGAGGCCAACATCTAGTCCCAGTAATTCACAGGAAAATAGTGAGAGGCTAACAATTAAAGACATACTATTTGACATACTATTATCATAGCACCCAAGTCCTTTCCTAAACCTGTAAAATTATCCACTGCAAATAGCATATAATATTGCAATTAGTATTATTCGAGTATATTAGTCATTTATTGCTAAAACTGATTCGTTTTGAAAAGAGAGTCAAGTAAAAAAATACTTAAATTAAAAATCCACATATTATATCATGAAAGGATGAGAATTCAGGCACTTAAGGGTAAAAACTAAATACGTGATGGCTTCAGATTAAAAGTAAAGTTTGTGTGAAGAGAAGCTTTTTAATGTGCAGTAATGATAAAAGTAGAAGTCATAAGTTGCCTGATTTGTAACAAAATAAATAAATTTCAGGTTTTTTCTATTAGGTGTTTCAAACCTGAGTTTGATAAATGTGCTTGAGTTTAGGTGTGTATTCTCAAGCCAAAGGTCGTGTCAGTAAGACCCAACGTACATGTGACTCCTCCCAATCACACCCATACCAGCCCTCAGCAGGAAATAACTAGGACTTGCCAAACGCACCCAAATCCTTTGCTACTCACACTAATTAGTGTGTATGCCTGACCTTACTCATTAAGTCTACTAGATAAACCTACATTATGTCATCTGTGAGGGGGAGGCATTTTTCCCTGAGCATCCACACAGAAATGATGTGTGCCGCGGTTGTTGGGACAGGCAGTGACTAAGAAAGGTGCTTTAGTCTGTTCTCTGTAACTGGCAGCAGAACTCCCACCCTAATACTGGCCCTAAAGCCTAACACATGCAGCACTAGGAACACATACTTCTTTTAATGATGCAGTCTAAAAAATCTTCCTAGGATTAAGAAGATACCAGGGTGCAAATATGTATTATACATTGTACCTAACACTTTTTCTTTCCTTGTCTCGTGCATCCCAAACTGAAAAATGCACATCAAAATTTACTCAGATTATTTCAGGATAATCAGAAGCTCAGAGGTTTAAATCTCATACACAATTTTGTTCTGGAAATAAGTTTATTAGAGTATGTAGGTGTGTTTACTGAGGACACCAGAAAGGTGTTCCACTGGGACAGGGAATTTTAGATGTCGGTTGTCACAGGAATGTTTCAGCAGCCTGGACTTAAGGTGAATGGGCTGCCTTTAATTTGCAATCACACGTGCCAGCTTGTCAAACTGCATCACGTACTAAATAGCTATACCTAGGGGACATGGGCAGGAACACTGTTCTCTCCAGTAAATCTGTAATTTGCTCTGACTTTTTTTTTGTACAGAATGGATCATGTCCCCTTTTTACTTCTTTCAAGCAGTGGTCTCTCTGACTCACTTTCATGACCTGTTTTACCCAGCTTCAGTCTGTGGGCAAACATCAAGTCATGTCATCCAATGTAATAAATCCTAGAATCCAGGTTATTATACACTGGTCTTCGGCTGCCTCTCAAAATAATGTTTCACACTCCTAATAAGCCTCACATGTGCTCTTCCTCTTTCTTGGCACAGAAGATATCCCTTGAATCTTGAAATGCCACCTATATCACCTCTAAAATCTCTCCATTCCAGACTTTATCTCAGGAATTTTCAGCAAACTGTCAGACAGGGAAAATGAAACGTTAAACGCTTCCAGAAAAATTTGAATAGTATGAATTCTTCAAAAGGCTAAACACATCTGGTTTTTCATCAGCATTTGCACATGTGTCTAACAATAAGCATAAAGGAAATGTATGCTGACAGGGGCATTACATGACACTATGAAACTGAAAAGGTAGCAAATAAAAAGCTACTTTTCTCATTCAGGAGTTCCTGAAATAGATTTTCTGGGGTCATTTTTATGCCAACATGTGGCCTTCTGTAGTCAAACAATTCAATATTTTTTATCTAATTGTAAGGAATCATTCAGGCTTGGAAAATACTACTGTTTAAAAAGATTTCTTGTATTGAAATAGACTACTTAAATAAAATAAATAAATAAGCCCCTTTTTGCTCTGCTCTATGCAGTGTTGTGGCCTGTTGTCTGCCAAAGTCTAAACAAATTGGAGAAGTAATTTCATCTTTTTTGCTCAATTCATTCATAAAAAATATTTGTGGGGGAAACAGTGACATCATTCAACCTATTTACACATTGGTCTTCAAACTCTCATCCTCAGCTGATGTTTTCTTTTGTCTTTTTAGCTTGTTTGCCAAAAAATAAGTCAGTAGCAGAAGATAATTTCTGTGTGCTTATCCTACCTTAAGATCTGGTTTTGTCTCCCGTTGCGTCTTTGAAAAAGCAGGAAAAAATCCAAAGGAAATATGACTGCCTGAGACATCAGTAACAGGAATGAGTTTGATAAGTTACAGTTGTTGCTTAGCCATTGATTTGGGCCCAGGGCTGAGAATCCCTCTTAGGACCTATATGTCTGGGTTGATGTTTTCCTTCAAATGTGTCAGCAGAAAAAAAAAAGAAAGGAAGATATATTAGCCTTTCCAGTAATCTGAAGATATAAAATATTATTCACTTTTAGCTAGCTACAGTCTGCTGACACCCTAACCCATGGCTGTATTTGTAACTTGCCATCTGTATATTCTGGCAGATTCAGCCCTTTGCAGACCTTTTCTCAGGAAGACTGGTGAACAGCTCCAGGGAAAGCAACAAAGCCCTCCAACAGGTGTTAGGAATGTTCTCACATGAAGAGGAAGGTATTGAAGATTATCATTTTGGCTCTTCACAGATCTGTCTTGAGATCCTGAAGATGCAGCATTACAGTTCAGGGCCTTGTCCCCCATAATGGGTCATGAGACAGGAAGACAAACCAATAGCACAGTTTATAGTGAACACACCTTGTTTTGATGTGATTAAAAAATAAAATCCCGCTAAGTTTTTACACAGAAAAAGTATTTAACTGTTAAATATATTTTTTTTCAAATTAAAGTCACTTTTATGTTATGAATTTGCACCCATAATTGAAATGACTGCATTTCAAGGCTCCATTTAGTCCCAGGGATCTTTCTGAGCAAAGGTTGTTGAAAGAATTACTGTGTATCACCAGAACATGTTGTAGAACATGAAAATGTTAACTTCAACAAAAGGTTTTAAGAAGGTAGAATGTTTGCTTTCACAAAGTTTTCTTCAGTTTTATAAATTTTGTTTGCTGTAGACTGTTATGAATTTCCTGCACAACATTTAAACAGGAAAGACTCAAGTGAGTAGATGAATGTGAAATAAACACTTGCAAGGTATCTCTGCTGTGACTTTAGGAAAAGTCTATTTCATAATTACACAGTGACTAACAATTGTGTTTGTATTTTCTTATCTTGGTGTCATAAACATCCCCATTTTTGAAGCTGGCATTAATATGAGCTTCGAAAAAGAATACCGATAGCTCTTTTGAATGTTGAACAATATTTTCTTTGAGGATTATGGAAATCAGTTTTAAAGTCTCATTAAATGATAATTTTAAAACAAACTCTAAAATCAAACTCTAAATATTCTTTGCTACAATTCAGACCAGTGGAGCATGAAGTTGGTAGGTAACACATTGCTAGATGTGGTGCTCATACTTCTATATTCTGCAAATATTTTATTTGTATCCAATATTTTCAATGTACTAATTGTCTAATATGCCCATTAATTATTTTCATATTATATTTATAAACCAATTTATATATTCTTGATGTTAAATGCAATTCTAACTTTTTTTTAAGCAAATTAGACTATGCATCAAGAGAACCTGATAGCCAGATACTGACAGGAATATAAGTAATTGGTTTTTAAGATAGTATAATGGTACTTAAAAGATAATTAAATATAAATTGGATCCTTTAATCATTCAATCACTGCTTACAATCCTAGTACTGTAGTAACACTATGTTTTTCATACAGAGCAAAATTTAAACAGTTCATAAGCTGCTTTTCTTATCATGAGATACGTTAAACATGTGACAATTGACTATGTCAAAATGTGTGTCAAATTAGACAGCCACTAAACAGATTTATTGTAAAGCCATTTAAAATATCTTTTAAAGGAGCCAGGAGGGAACTGTGGAAATACTTGATAAATCATAGTAATATTAAAGAATGTCAGAAGTAAGCTTGTGGGGATTTGAGTTTGGGTGTCTACTCACTTATTATCAAAACACGTGACATTTCCTGCCACATCTGAGAGGGAGAGAAATTGCACTAGTCAATGCATGTATTAAAGAAAATAAGAAAGCAGCAGCCCCAAAAGGCAAATAAAGACAAGAAAGAAGTTGGAAGATGAAGATAACACACTATTCCCAGATGAATCTTGCAATATTTGTTTTCCATTCATTTTTATTTATTGAGAATTGGGTTCCTTCATAAATATAGAAACAAAATTACACATAAATGAAGAAAAAAGATAAATAACCTTGGACACTTTGTAGATTGTTTACAACAATCTGTTTCAACTGGGTAGTAAATCAAAAGCTGTTTTGTTTAATGTCAACAGATTTCAGATTCTGAACTTGTGCTTCAGTCTAGAATTTATTAACTATGTAAATATCGTTAATTGTAAATACATTATTAAATAGAAACACTAACAAATCTTCCTATGTTCATATTTCATTCTTCTTTGAAGATCTCCTTATTGTTTGGCAGGAATTACTTTTATTCTTTGGAACATTTCAGTGATGAGCAAACCTTTCAAAAAGAACACCAGTGTTTCGATTTATTTTGAAGGCATTCCCATTAAACATTGTACTGCTATATTGAAATACATGATTACTGTAAAAGTGCTGACACAAATATTTTTTCATATTACTCTTTAAGTTAGTTGATTTTCTGTGAATGTTAAATCAAGGACATGAACATACACTTCATCTGCATAGAGATGAAGGTGCTTCATATATTCATTATTTCTTCCCCTGTTGTCAGTTTTATGTATATAGATTTTTTAAGGTAAATGTACTAAGCAAGTTCTTAATAAAACTACCAATTTTATAACTCTACAGCACTGTAATTTTTTTTAAGTTCAATTAGAGGAATAAACATCTCTATTAGTAATAACTGTACTAATAGACTTTCTATAAACATTTCAGCACAATTGAATAAACTGATATCAACATTTATTTTTAACCTTGATGTGTCTAATTTTTAGTTGAGAATTTTTTCTAATTTAGCACCTGATTAAGGCATTTGTAACTTTCTATGAAATACTTGGAACAAGCTCTTTTAGGCTTTTTCTCAATAACAAATTTTTCCTTTTTTTTTTCTAAATGGTGGATTATTGCTTTTCAGATGAATTTGAACTTTACGTGAAGGACTATCTGTATTTTGAACATTGGCTACAAACAACTTAAGAGTGTGTTTGAAGCATGCAGGCTGATTTTAAATAATACCTTTTAACAAAGGTTTGTTAACACATTATTCTGTTAATGTTTCTAAAGCCAGGTACTGCATGTACTTGTGTTTTGCATACCTGATTACACTCTGGTCTGCTAGTAGTGACTGAAGAACATTTGTTTAACTGGAATACCACATCTGGAGGGTGTGAATGAGGTTGGACTTTGTGATGAATATTCTGGTCAATACGTCTGATTCTGAGTATTTCTGTATATGGAATTGTCATGAAATTTAGAAGGAAAATAATTACTATTACCATAAAGTGTCATATTGTCATTTAACAGACTTTTTCTTTCAATCTGTTACCAAAAAAATTGTATCAATAAACACATTTGTTTAAAAAATTTAGTATTATGATTTCTCCAGTAGCTTTTGACTGCTTCACATGCTGCAGAATATATAAACAGACTATTTTGTCAAATTTATTCTGGTTTTAACTTCTGGGTTCTCTGTGCTCTGATACTGTCATGAGGATTTAGGCATTTTTTCAAATTTTATGAATTTTTTTGATATCCTTCATAGATATATCAATATCATAAAAGTAATTATCAGGTTACTTGTTAGAAGTTATTTAAAACATGGTTCATTGTTTTTTGGTTTTGTTTTCGGTTTTTTTTCCTTTTTTTTGTTTGTGTTTTTTTGTTTTGGTTTGGTTTTTGTTTTGTTTTTTGTTTTTGTAAAGTCAACCAATTTGCTTTTCATCTTCAGTTATCACTGCTTCTTGAATCTCATCTGACAAGCTGGGAGCTAAATTAGTGTAGCTCTTTGGGTATCAATAATGAAGAGACTGTCAGAGAGCACTGAATTTTCTTTCTTACTGACTTGTATAGTGTTAGTTACATATGCTCATATTTTCACTGAAAAGAAATATTGTTCTTCTTATCTTCCAAAGATGATTTAATCCTTTTCCAGCCACAACAATGCAGAAGATTTCACGACACCACTGACTGTTTCCAACACTTATCTACAAATAAGACTAATCATTCTTCCAACTTCCTTCTACGATACATGACTTGCTCAAATATTTTGGGAAAAGTGTGAAAACAACAGTACTATCTATCAACTCTTTATTTGAATTCCTTAAATTGTTTGAATATTTTTCCTTATTATTTTATTTGCAGAAACACAGGCCTTTATTTTTTGAATAATACAGTTTTGGAGAGAAAAGTAATGTCTCCTTTATCAAAAGAGGTCTCATTAATTCTACTACTAGCAGCAATAATTCATGCACTAACAATTTGCATACAATTTGTACCTCCAAGCACTTGAACTTTTTCTACATTCTAGATGAAAATATTGAAGACTTAAAAGATAGTGAAGTGGAGATTTGCAGATTGCTGTAAAAAAAAAAAAGTGGGGACATGTAATTAAAGAGAAAAGATAAATGAGAAAGACTATTAGAAATGAAAGGAAACAGAGCCGGAATCAGTGGAGACCCTGAGATATCACTTTGACAGTGATAATTTCAAGAAGAAAGAAGAAAGGTAATAGATTGGAAAGACACAAAGAAGCTGAGACTAGTAGGATTATGCAGTACAGGATTGTCTTTCAACATAGTGCAGAACAAAAACAACTGACTTATCAAATGGAATACCTTCTTTCAAACACAAAAAATAGCTGGAAGCTCTAGGACTACTTCTTGGGTTTGGTTGAATTTTATTATATTGGTCCAAATCTCTAAGCCTCAAGTGATGTGGGTTCTGCTTGTGTGAGAGACTCATTAGCATAGCACTGCTACAGATTTTATGTTGTGTTTAACAGCTTTCAAAGTAATTAAGTTTATCTTGGAATGAGAGCAAAACATTTTGTGAGTTTGAGTGAAACAGAGTCAGATTACTTGATCCTCAAGTTTTAAGTTAGTCCTTCTGGTCAGAAGCAAAAACTGTCAAAAATCTTGTTACAGAAATCTTCACAAAAATCAATAAATCACTGCAGAACAACTTGACTTTGAAAAACCATGTATTTTGACAGATTACATGTTGTCAAAAGTATTTTGGCCATTTAAACCTGTCAGTTTAACATTTTCTGTGGGGTTGTGAAACTCAGTCCTTCGTTTACACCCTCCCTCTGAGACCACATTTCTGAACACAAATATCTACATTTTAGTTTTCTGTAAGCTTAGGAGGTCTGAGATAACAAGTCTCTGTGACTGGATCCAGAAGAGGAAACTATAGCAAAAGTTTTGTGAAGCAATAAATATATCAAAAGATGAAAAAACATTTGGAAAATTATTGTCTTTAATGAAATACTGAAAGATTTAAAGAGTTTACATCAAGTTCTAGTTCACTTCATTCACATACATAGGAATAAAATGTAGATATCTTTGAACTTAATATATAGGAATACTGGGTCTTTACCCTGCCTAAAGTTTTTATTCAAAGAAGAGGAAAATGCACAGGTATGTACACACATATATTTTTATATTTGTGTCTGTGCTTTTAACATTTTCAGTATTTTTTTTTTTTTTAAGTAAACTGTGGAAGTAAAAATAATAGATTGAGATTATATGATACAGACACTGCAGAAGTTTCCTTGAATATTACCAGTCCCTGTAATTTTAGTGGTAGATAATGAAGCAAACATTTTTTGTAGGGGGTTTTGATGAACAGCACAGTCTCTTTCAGTGTAGCCAAACACTCAGAGAAGTTAGAAATTATATTGTGGCACCAGTAATAGTTTTATGTGCTGAATATACTATTCATATCATCGAAGTTTCTGATTCTTATGTCTGGTATTCAAATGTTGAAAAAATATGATAACACATGGTATAGATATTTTACTAAATTGCCTGCGAATAACTATTTATAGCACATGTAAACAAATATATTAGATAGAATTTTAGCCAATGTAATATGCTCACAAGCTCATATATTTTTCTACCATGCCAAAATGCCAAAACACCAAAATTATGTTTAGAAATATAGAAGGCACAGAATATACTGTCCCTTCACCCAGGCTCTCACTGAGAATTGAATTTATATATAAAATATAAATATTTTATATATAAAATTGAATTTATATATTCATGCTTCTTAGCAGTAAAAGTTTGTAATTTATAATTATATATGTATATACAGAAAAAAAATGCTGTAGTGTCCTTTGATTTGGCTTTCTCCTTTGGCTTTATAGACAATTTCTGGATTTATTTTTCAAGACGAGAAAGAAATCCTCAGGGTTGGCTACATAAAAAAATTAGAGAGGATAAGAAAGCTACCAATAGTGTTTGCACAAACTCAACAAAAATTGTCAATTATTGTTGGAAACATTTAAGATTAATTTCTGTTTGATGTTATGCAACAATCGCACTGAAATAATTTTAGGAATGCACTAAAATCTTTATGCTGTGGACATTAAACAAATACAAAAGTGCATGTTATGGCTGTGAAAAGACAAAAGATATATTATTCTCCTTGCTTATAAACAAGTACATTGTTCTTCACTCCCATTAATACTTATCACACGATATTGCCTACAAAAATCAGTCAGGTTACATCAGTATAAAGGCAAACTTTGCTTATAATGAGACATGAAAAGCTCTTCTATCACTTTCTAAAACATATGAAAAAAAGAAACATTCCCCTTAAGATCTCCTGTATTCTTTTGAATTTTTTATTTCTCAAAAGTTTTGCTTCTAGAATAAACAAGACAAAGCCCTTTTGTGTAAGTGATTGCTTACAAAAATACTCTAGATATTAATTTTAATATAAAACATTAATATTTAATTAAATCAAACTATATTTTATGAAAAAAATGTACATTGATTGTAAAGTTTTAGGATATATATAATTTACTAAAAATTATTTACAAACTATTTTCCTTTTTTTTTTTTTAATTAAAGTTTATACTTCATACTTCTTTTAGGGAAGAATGAAAAATAATAGCCTAGAGTATATAAGAGAATCTTTCCTGGATTCTTCAATAAAATAGTATAAAGTCTCAGTCTGGGACTGACAAAAACAAGGATTTCCTTCAATCTAATACAGTAGTATGTTGAAGAAATAGGTGTTTCACTGAATCACGGAGTCACAGAATGGGTAAGGTTGGAAGGGACCACCATGGGTCATCTGGTCCAACCTTCCACCTCAAGCGGGGTCATCCCAGAGCACAGGACTCTTTCCAGATGATTCTTGAATATGTTCAGTGAGGGAGACTCCACAACCTCTCTGGGAAACATATTGCACAGTCCAATGCTTTTCCTAATGCAGCCCAGGTCACCATTGGCCTCTTGGCCACAAGGGCACTGCTGGCTCATGGACAGCTCGGTGTCCAGCAGCACCCCCAGGTCCTTCTCCACAGAGCTGCTTCCCAGCAGGTTGGCCCCAGCCTATACTGGTGCCTGGGGTTATTCCTCCCCAGGTGCAGGACCCTGCATTTGCCTTTGTTGAATTTCAGCTGGTTCCTCTCTGCCCATCTCTCCAACCTGCCAAGGTCCCTCTGAAGGGCTGCACAGCACTCTGGGGTATTGGCCACCCCTCCCAGCTTTGTGTCATCAGTGAACTTGCTGAGGAGGCATCTGCCCCTTCATCAATTCATTGATGAACAAGTTTAACAATAGTGAGCTCAGTACTGACAAACGATTTTTTGTCAGTAGTCTTTCTCCTTACCTAAATTTCTGTAAGATTCCTCTCCTCAACATTAACTTTCTTTGACAGAACTCACGAAACCTTTATCTTTAGAAGACACCTTCTAAATGCTGAAGCACTATTTGAAAGAATGCAGTGTCTTGCATTCTTTTTTTTTAATTTAAATTTATTTTCTAGAGCTAAAACCAGCATAATTAATAAATACCATTTAATAATATAAAATTTATACAGATAGAATACAGAAATTATATCTATATCTCATCCAAGTTCAGGAAAACTCTATTTGCTACTTTTATGGATTTGGGTAGCATAAGATATTCCTAATATCTTTGGAGCATCATTTTATATCAGGAGATATGCATTTCCAAGGGCATCCAGTTTTAAAGAATTCCTCTTGTCTTTCAAGGCCCATGTAGAAGTCTGTTCTATGAACACATTAGTTTGTCCAACAGAAAAAATGGCTTTGGTACATAAATTTATCTTTTTTGCAGCCATCTTTGCCTTAGGAAGCCCCAAGGCCATGCAATTCAAATAATATCTGAGAGCATTGCTTTGGTTCCTTAAGTTTCAGCTGACAAGGTGCCCTTGGTGCAAAAAAGCTTAGGGCATCAGACTAACACAGTTTTAGAAAACTGTGTCTTTGAGAAAACAGAAAGAAGGGATTTCTTTAGGAAAACTGTGAGGACATTGGACTTGAATTCCCATATTAAGTCAGATAATTATATAAAACCCCTCAGTTATAGCCAAAGAAATGTGCACTTTAGGGTGTTAATCCATGACAAATAAAAATACAACTAAATGAACAAACAAATAAACAAGCAAACTTCCCCAAAGTTGCCTTAGGGCATCAGCTTTGTTCAGGTAGCTTTTTGCTAGGATACCCCAATGGCATAAATGAATAATAAAAAGCAGTAGACAGACCATATCCCAGGTGGACAACACACACATGAAGTGAAAGATAAAGGAGTTCTGTTTTCACATAATGCTATTTTGTAAGGTAGGAAGAATGTGAATTGAAAAAGAAAGAAGAAATTTATGTTAATAAAGACAACTTGAAACAGAAATGAAGAAGGCAGAAGGCACAGCAGAGGATGAGGATGAGAAAATAGAGGAAGAAGTGGTTAAAAAAGGAGAAGGAAGGAAGGCAGCTGGTTCAGCAGGGAATTACATGAGGTTCTTTGTATGTTATAGTATTATACACTATAGCAGCACCGTATTACTGTCACATCCTATGTTATATGTATAGTAACACTTTTACTGAAAAACTTCTGATTTAAGCTGACTAAACATTTGAAAACAAAAAAAAAAGTAAAAGTGGTTTCATCTTCAAAAGGTTATACTTCTACTGAGACACAAGAAGAGTATGCAATTATAGATCAGCCAGAACACGAGAATGCTAAAGAGGATAAAATAGGCTGCAAAAGTAGCTTTCATTCAGGCAGGTCATATGTATAAAATGAATATACAAAATAGCTCCAGAAAGGATTCCCATATTTTATGTTTGTTGATTCTTGTAGGAATCATGGCAAGTGTCTTTACTGAGACTTATGAGAGACAGATGAGAGTAGAGAAAGAAGAAAGATGAAAGAGCTACTAAGACAAAAAAAGGACATTAAATCACCGTTTCTAGGTCCATCTTTAGAGCACTGGTAATAAATATTTTTTTCCTCCTTTTTGTATTAAAGTAACTTGATTATGCAATGATTCAGTTCAGTTTAAGTTTTAACTTCTCCGGTGATTGATTGTTAATGTCCCAAGGGTACTCTAAATGTTTTGCTGCTGTTGTAATCCACTTCTGTATTATTACCCCATGTAATTTTATTTATTTAATTTTTCTGAAGATGTGAATACAGAAGACACCGAGTTTTCCTGTTTAATATTTTGTCTCTGTCCTGGTACAGAATATAAGGTAGACTATCCCTTATCAGGAACATCAAAAACTTTGTAGTAACTACGGAATTTGCTTTGTGAAACACATTGCATATTATTTAAGCCATATAGGAGAGAGTTCTTGTACACAGGCAGTAAGTGTGTTTATCCCACAGATATTTACCACCTCAAGCAATGCCATCAGAGCTTGAGCAGGAAGGGCAAAGGACAGTTCTTCACACCTTGCAGGATCAAGCAAGCTGATAATACTAAAGGTTGAGTTAAGCACTTGTGACACATAAAATATGGGATATACTATCAGTCTTACAGATTTTAATCATCTTCCTAGAGTAAGGAAATGTTTCGTATAAAGAATGTTGTTCCAAATTAATGTACTTAAAATTTTAATGAGAAAAGTTGGGATTACCCCAAGTGCCCCATGGCTTGTGGCTTGCAGAATTTTTATTTAGTTACAAGCTATTTGCTTTAAATTAGAATTTAGCCACTGTTAAGAAGACATCAAAGCAGACAGGAAGAAAGACAGCATATGCATTTTTAATTGACTTTGCTGAACACATGAGGAAACACAGTCTTTTGAAGCAAGAACCTCAGAAAAATAGACTTCTCATATGCTGACTCCACATAAGCTACTGTTATTTGGTGGTAACTGAGGCAAGTTAAATTTTATCTGAAGGGCTGGATTTCTGCTAGCTGCTGAAAACCTCAAATATATAGCTTTCTGAAAGAGTTCCAGAGTGTTTAGGGAAGAAATATTATGGTGTCATTCTTCTCGAAAGCATCCATGTGATACATGCTACATAACACTATTGCAGTAGGAATAAGAAAAAAGCATTCTGAATGAATTGTGTGTTTCACAGTAAATCTGCCATCCTTGTCATATTGCTAAAGGTTTGCACTTAAAACCATTTAGTACGAGAATGAAGGTGAAGAAATCTATAAAAAGATCATTAGAGTATTTGTAGAATATAAAGAATATTTATATGTTTGCATCACATATATTTGTATAAATATTTGTATTTATAACACATACACAGAGTATACATAAAGTAAAAGTATAAACCATAATGAATTATAGCATGTTTTAAAAGTATTCACAGAATTAAGAATATATTTATAAAAAAATGTACCTCCCTTTCAATGCATTGGGTGTACATTAAGTCCTGAGTATCAACATAAATGGAGATATTAGAAATGAAGGTTAATAGAATAATTATTTCTTTTATGTACTTTTCACACTTATATTTTAATAAATAAAGGAGCATTCAGTTGAATTTTTAAGTTATTTTCAGTCATTAACATTTAATCATACAAACACTTGCAAGGGCCTCTACTTGTTTGCTAGAGGAAAAATAGAACCTAGTTGTATGTATCTACAGGGTAAACCAGAAGATTCTAGGTAAATTATTTAACTGTCATTTAACACTTCTAAATCTTCAATGACTTCAAGGGTCACAGAGAATACAGAAAAAAAACTTCAAATACCATTATGTTAAAATTTTATATACAAGAAGAATCTATAGTCTTTCTGGTTATTCATTATTCTATTTTTTAAAAAATCTCTGGTGCTTAAACTTTTTAACACAATATTCCTGCCAGACAGATAATCAATCTATCTCCTTTTATGATCCTGTTACTTATTTCTCTAATTGTTGGTTAGCATGGCATATAGAAGCATGAAGTACTATTTATGTTTTAGTGTTACCAAAACCATCAAATTATGCTGAAGAAAAAACAGAGGGAAAAAAAAACATGATTATATTAAGGCCATTAGATAAAGCCTCTATATTCTGAACAGTGAAAGGAACTTAAATCCTTGCACCATCTGAATAAAAGTGACATCTGAGTGAGATTGAGAAAGAAGTATTGAAAGGCTATTAGATAAATGAGGGATTAAGACACGGATTAAACCCTGGAAGACAGATAGCATGAAAATTCTAGTACATGGTGCAGGTCATAGCATCATAGAATATCTCAAGTCAGAAGGCACCCATAAGAGTCCAGCTCCCTGTTCCTCACAGGAGTACCTCAAACTAAACCGTATGACTAAGAACATCATGCAGATGCTCCTTGAACTCTGTCAGGCTTGATGCTGTCACCACTTCCCTGGCTAGCCAGCGCCAGTGACCAACCACCATCACAGTGAAGAACACTTTCCTAATGTCCAATCTGAACTTTCCCTGATGCAGCTTCATTCCGTTTTCTTGTGTCCTATTTTTGGTCACCAGAGAGTAGATACCAGCATGACTCTCTCCACTGTCACCTTTCACAGCTGTAGACTGTGATGAGGCTACCCCTCAGCTTTCTCAGAGCATCCTACAAAGTGGGATCACTCAGTGGAAAGGATTGGTGGCAACAGCTAGTTTAGAATAACAACACGGAGTAATTGGACAGACAAAGACTGATAACAGGACAGAAAGTGTCACAACACTAAGGATGTAATATTGCATCTTGTTTCAAATGCTTTGTTCAAAAAATTGTGGAAGACTGTGTTTGGTTCAGCCAGCAAGATAAGCAGTGACAGCAGTCACAGCAGTGGCAACTGTGGCAAGTTCTGGGGCAAAACACCAGACAGGGTTTTCCCGGAGTCACAGAAATTTGAGACAGCAGAGAGACCCTGCAAGCCCTGGCAGCTCTCCGAGTGAGGCTGACACAAGGAAGATGTTGACAGAGCAACTGTGGGAGATGGAAATGGCTCTAGGGAGCATGAGCAACCAGGAGCACAGCAAACAGGCCAGGCAAACGGGATGTGGTGTGTAAGAAGTACATGATGTGGCAGTTTGTGTGACAGTCTGTATAGGATGGCACAGCCACTCTCCCAACTCCTGGAGCAAGATCACCTGCGGGCTTTTGCCTGCTCAACTAGGACAGACCCAGCAATGGCTTACACATAGTCAAAAGCCATCACTAGAAGATGGGAGACCCAGATGGAGCTTCATTAGAAACATGCAGCTGCCCAGGTCTCTGGATGTAGGGAGTATTTGAGCCTGACATTAGTACCAGAGGGCAGCAGAGGTGGCATCTGTGTGCAGTGTGACCAGGTGGATGATCTGCTCAGCCTGGTGGCAGAGCTTGAAGTGGAGAGCCTGAGGAGTATCAGGGTGTGAGAGACTGGTGGAACTGCACTCTTCCATCCCTGGGAAATGCAGCAGATGGAAGCTTTGCAGGAGTCAGAGGAATTCTGACCCTCTTGCCATCAGGCAGAAGGAGAGGACCTAAAAGACAGGGGGAAATGAAAACAGGTCCCTGCTCCTAGCAGCAGAATTCTCACAGAATAGAAAATATGAGGCTCTGGAACCTGAGGGTCAGGCAAATCATCGTGAAGATGAAGCTCTGTCCTGGGGGTTTCCTAGAGGAAGTCAGTCAACATTAGAAAATGATATTTCATGTATTTAATAACATATTAAGGAATAGCACACAGTTTTATAAGAAATTTTTCCTCCTGTTTCTCTTGGTTTGAACCCAGATGTTCTACTTTCTCAATTGCTACTTCTGTCCACTAATAATGCTTTGCAAAAGCAGGACTGCTTTAGGAATAACTTGGTTTGAATATGGATGTTTTCTATTAAGTAGTTTTATGCTTCCTGAAACCATAAAATAATAGCAAGGACATAACTTGTTCAGTCAGTAAATGTAGATGTCCCCAGATAGTCATTATAGACACCACTGGTTTATTTGATGGAAATAGCTTATTATTTGTGGCTGAAGTACCTGGCCAAGCACTCTTAATATTATTTGAGAGTTTATTGTGAAAGTATTCAAATAGTATGAACCATACTTCTCCCTATAGATGATTTTCTTAGAAGAGCACAGAAGTTTTTTGTTTTGTGAGACATAAAATGGCACTTACAAATACAAAGCAAAACAAAACAATCATTGGAAATTACTATTAGAGATGTTGTATTTTGTAATATAATGTCGTTTCCATTTTGGTAAAGATTTGTGAGGGGAGGGGTTAAAATATTTATGACAATAAAATGCTAAGAATAGCATGAACACAAAGGCAAGTTTGTATATTTTTGCCATATTTCAGTGATCCTGAACTTGAATACTAAAGATGCATACAATCTGATTACTTGTAGGCGAAAACATGTGAGTGCAATCCTGCAAACATTTATGCATGTGCTTACTCAGGTCAGTGAGACAATTTATGAATTGCAGCCAATAGGTCTATTTTTATAAGCAGTTACTACCTGGCATTGAGTGCTCACTACTCAAAGAGTAATGGATTATTCATGGCAACAAACACATAATCTACTAACAAATGACTGCGGGATGGGTCTTAAGACCATTTGCAGGATTCATGTCATCCGATACTAAATTGTCTCTCCAAGTAAAATGAAGTTTTCAATAAGAAATGAGTTGCACAGGTATGGAGTAATCAATGGGTTTTGAAGCTTATCATTTTACATTGCATTAGCCTCTCTGGAAGCCTGGGCTTCACTTACAAGAAGTGCCTAAGGTATTTTTCAAACTAAAAATATGGTTTTCTTCAAGTTTTTCTTTTATGAGCAAAATAAAGTTGAGCAAAAGTTGAAAATGTCAACATCATTGTCAATAAATTCACTTTGTGTCCTTTCAATTTTTTACATGTACTATAGTGAACAGAGTAAATCATCATCAGAGTATCAAAATCTGAAGTAAAATAAAGGGAAATGGGTGTGATTTGCCAGAATATAGATATTTTGACTGATTAGTATCATGCCATAAACATCTGGTTAGTAAGAAAATCAAACAATGTTCTTATTTATGTTGCTTAGGCATTAGCAATGCTGTAATTATAACTATGATGGTCAGAATGTCCTTAAATGAGACAAGGTGTATACAGAAAGGTTAGACCAGCTTTTGTTAAACCAGCTGAGAAAGCCTGAGAAAAATGAAAGTCTCCGTGGGCTTTTTTGAAAGATTTTGTTCAGACCCATAAGCCAAAACGTCTGCTAATTTTCTATTTTGCTGGAGCAGCTATGAGGTATTATTTTGTCTTTCAATCCAAACTTCATGCATTTGTTTCACTATAGCTGTGAAAAGTGGTAAATCCGATTCAAGCTCATTTATTTGTGCCTGGAAATGTAAATCCAACTGCATGTTCCATCATCATATAGCCGGGTGTCAACTGGATCCAAGAACATCCTGACAAACCACTGCAGTCTTTTAATCAAAAATGTATAGAAAAGAATACCTATATGTGATTAAAAAAAAAGAAGAAAATAATTATTCAGTAAGTTTAGAGTTTATTTCCAAGAAGAGGGGAGAGAAAGTAAAAAAGTACTCAATTAGGTCTTTTTTTAAAACTATTTTTACTATCCATGCAAAAGCACCTGCTGTCAACTAAATTGTTAGTAGGAAGAAAATATGTGCCTCTCAGAAAAGTGTGTGCAGTGATGCAAGTTGCTTTCTACCACCAAAATTAATATCCACCTGAGGCCCATTGTTCAAAACCAGAACCCTGTAGAGCATACACGACTGCAGGTTATTCCCTGCAATTCACTAAAATATCTTCTAGAAGCAGAGAATCTCTGTTTTTATTCAAAATACAAAGGGTATATATGAAGCCCTAAAGAGCAGCCAAGAGACTCATGGCTCCAGGTCCTAAATTCAGAAGCAGCTTAATCCTTTTTTAATAAAGTGAAGCACATTCCTACATTTTACCTTGTCCTACTCTGTTTTTATCAGAACTGTCTGAAATACTGATATTGAAGAAGATAAACAGCATTATAAAGTTATGTCATAAATCAATCAGAAAAAATTGAGAGGACTAAAGCACAGAAAACCATCAAAAGAGTGAAGCTGTTAAGGATGCATTGAGCTGTGGGTGAGGAAACTAACTGACCTCCCAAACACAAGAATCCTGTCTTACCAAGAAGTTTCCAGGTGTACTGCTGCAATCAGAGATGCAGCCTAAAGGCATGGGGGCTGCTGGTGATGCCTAATCAAAGAGAGGAGCAGGTGCTGTGCTGGAATCCCCCTCAGGCTTTAGAGAACAGTGCTAGAAATCTTTGCAGCCACCGTGTACCACAGGGAGGAATTCATTGCTAATGTGTGTTTTGGGCAAGAAAGTGAGGCTAATTATATTTGTTATGTCAAGACATGGTGTTGGCAAAATGAAAGCCATACGAGGATATATTTTAGGGTGTGAGTTTAGTCATACCTTCATACCTGAATTATCCCTTTTTAATGCAGCTCCAGGCTTAGTTCCACATATTCAGTTTTGAATGCTGCTCATCAAGATCTTGTGGAAAGTCAATAGAAGTATATAACAGGATTTCTAACCATGAAGCATAATATCCAAACATCTTCTATGATGCATCCACAAGATAAATTGCATACATGTAAATACACATCTGGGGTTCATAAAAGCTTTAGGAATGCATTCCACAAAGTGTTGCTTTCAAAAGTATCGTTATGTTTCCTCTCACTTTAAATTCAAATAATTTCTAATGAAAGGCGTTTGTAATTAACAAAAATGGATTAGGAACTAAATGAAAGCTAACTTTATGTGAGCCAAGGGAACAACAGTAGAAGCAAAAAGCTAGCAGCAGTAGCAGATATATATCACAGCCCCCACAAAACCTGCTTTAATTTTCTGAAAATACATAGCAGTGCAGTGATGTTTATAAAATACGTTTGAAAGCACAATGCCAGCACCAGCATTACAGAAATGTACAAAGTTGCATGCTGAAAGCTGTGGTTAAGACCATAAAAATACAAATCAGGGCATACTCAGCAGAAACACCATCATCATTGTATTTCAGATCTTGTACAAATCAGCATGAACATTACACAAATCCATATCAAGGTATGTTCAGCATAATATCTTGGGCTCTTACTGTTGCTGCTAGCCCTTTTCTTTTATGCCTCCTACCTTTCTTCATAATACTTTGCAATGTGTTAGATTTGTAGTTCTCATAAAAAACTGGTCCTCCTAACTGATGTGTAAAGCCAGATTATCCTACAGTGAAATCCAGATCACAACAGATGTTCACATAAGCAAGCGCAGAAAATGTGTGAAATCCATATGAAAAAAATGTATTTACACAAACTCTAGCTACCTTGAAAATGTGTACATTTAATATACTTCTTAATAAGAACTTCACTGAAAAATTTGCTGTCAAGTTTTTGGTAGTAAGGCTTCAAAAAAAAATGCTGTTCTTGCTACTTCAGCTTCATGGAAAATATAATATATATAAAATATATACATGAAAAATTTGATTAAACAGAGATTTCATTTTCTTTCAGGGTTTGTGAAGTGTACCAGCTCTTCAGATTTTAGTGTACTGGCATTTCTGTGACAAGAGGATTTTCAGTAACTTTATTCGTATGTGGTTTAAAACTTGAATTTCTCTATGCTATTAATCACTTTCAGTTTATGAAGAGCTATTGAAGAAGCTGTGGATCTTGCATTGCAAGATTCTTATCTCTAGAAAGGACTAGGTTTGTTGCTACATATGATTCGTCATAAGGATAACACAAACAGCTAACACATTGTTGTCACTGAAAGAAAATGAATGATCCCAAACCCTTTCTTAATAATAGAATTTTTACAGTAGAAATTTAGCTATGGAGAATCCTCATATAAAGAGTATCTCACATAAAGAAATTATGTTCTGCAATTAGGTTGGCTGCTGCATAATAAGAGCACAGTTTAGGAGAAGACTATCTTTCCAGTCACCCACCTTTTTGTCACACAGGGTCATGAGTCTTGACAAAGCTGCACCACCTCTAACAAAACTGTTGTTGCATGCAGACACTAGCAACCATCACGCAGGGCAATCAGGATGTGGTCTCAGCTCCTGGTAGAGACTTCTTCTCAGAAACACTGCAGAAAATATGAATTACACGTGAGGAACTGGGTTAAATTTCACTTGAGACTTCATTGCTTCAGAGAGTATTTTTGGAGACACATAACTGGATTATGCAGTCCTTGTATTGCTTGCATAGTCCAAAGGAAGAGAATTATTTTAGGGGGCCTGATGCTTTGGGCTGTATATAGACAAGAAAATTTCCAAAACAATATTTGTTTGACCTCAAGTAGGTCAGTCAGTATCACTGCAGAATGTCACATCACATATCTTAGAGTGCAGCAATTTTTTTTTTAAGATTTAAAGTGGTTTCATGGTAATGACTGACTGCTAGATTTTAGAGACATTAGTCTTTAGAAGATCACAGCCTCTTCCTGACTTTTCTGAGGAGAACTTCCTGGCAGGCTGATGTGCTATCAGAAGTTGATAAAAGTTTAGGAACCATATTAAAAGCATGCTCCTAATTCTTATGTGTCCTCTCACAAGATGAACAAAATGTTTGCCTTTTGCCTTTTTTCTTTTCTTTCGCTTCTAGGCAATTTGAACATCAGATGACAGGATAATATTTCTACACCTAAAAGGACTTTTGCAAAATTTGTCCAGGGAAACCCTCATCAAGGTTGTGGCCTCCTGTCATAAAGATGATGTTTGGGTCTAATTCAATAGCAAAGAGCTCTCAGTAAGCCCCCAGCATCTACATACCCAAAAGATGGAGATATCCATCTGAATATCCAAACAAGAATTGGCTTTAGTTTCTGTGGGTGGGTTAGAATTTTTTGCTCTTACTCATAGGTAGAATGTTTCTCCAGCAGGCACAGCTCCTTGTAGAACCTGAAGTCATGCTGTTTTAGAACCTAGAAAAGTAATGCTGTTTTAGAACAACTGGAACTGAATTAGGAAACATCTGTGTTATACACTTACTAGCATTTTTTTGTTGTTGAAAAGTTCAGACATAAATAATAGTGAGGCTTGTTATAAAATCTGTAACTCATATATTGTTTTTTCAAACTATGTTCTTCAGGCGAATGGCAATATTAACACTACTCACCTCTCCTAATGCTTTGCAGCTACCTATAGCAGCAGAAGGTAAAGTATACACTGATTGCAATGAGTTTTTATATACATTGTGAGATGCACATGCCAAGAATTGGAAAACCCTATTGGACTTGTCAAATTCTTGCCTAGTAATCTACAGGTATCAGAGACAGAGAAAACAAAAAAGAAAAGCAGCATTAAATGGCACAGCAGAGGAAATGTCAAGATACATGAAAGGGTTCAACAGGACCTGCAAACAAAAAAAATGAGTTATGTACAACTGTTAATGCCATACAAATATTTTATTCAGTTCAGAAGAAAACCTGCATCTTATATTACTTACAGGGGCGGTTACTCAACTTGACAAACATATGCCAAACTTTTTTTTCAATGGCAAAAAAGGAAATAGAAATAAAAAACCTTATCTACCAGGAGAATAATTGATTCCAAATAAAAAAATTCACCCTGCCTTTAGTGCTGTCTGTTGACTGATAAATCATAGATCAAAATCCCTCCTATAAAATATTGAAGCAAGCCTTATACTCCTCAAGCATAGATTAGCACTTTAATGATTTGCACATACTAAAGACCATTTGAATCAAAAATAAATTCAGAATGCTGTACTGGTGTCTGATTTCATTTCAGTTTTATAGTCATCTGCTTATGACAACTCCAGTCATAATATTTCTGAAATGAAGATGAACATTCACAAAAAGTGCTTTTAAATATGCAAACCATAGGAATTTTCACTTGTACGGAATGCTTAGTTTTACCCCCTTATAGATCACCAGATATAAGCCAGATACATGGTCAGTAGCTCATATGTCTAACCTTTTTGGCATACAAATCACCTTTAATCTTCAACAGAATTTTTTTTCTACTTCATTTTCCAGAATAATTGGCTATTGTTTTTCAGGCAGCAAGATTACCTTTTTTTCTGCAGATATTCCTTCTGTTAACAGAGTTTCTTCTCCTGTCTGTTCCCAAATGGCATGCCTTGTTTTTTGCAATAAAAAATGTGCAAACTTATGCAGGTCAAACATATCAAACAGATAATAAATTGCTGTTGGGGTTGGCCTACCAATGCTAAGAACTTGAACTAAGGTTGTGAAATTTTTCCTGGAGGCCTTAATTGTGTACTTGAATAGAAAGTCAAGACTGTTTTTTAATAGGTGACATCTGCAAAATACTCAGTTGTCATCTACTCTTTCAGTGAATTCTCTTTGGCCTCAGAAGATACACATATTTTTTCATTCTTTGTTCACCTGATTAAAAGACAAAACCCATCAACACAATTAAACTACAATCAGTCCTCAAACTAAACCATATGTTCCTTTTTCCTCATTACATAAAGAAGTTGCAGGCCATTAAGTACCAAACCTTTGCCCTTAGACATGCTTTCACACTTTTATGAGACCGTTTTCATGTACATCTGAAACTGCGTATGAAAATCCCGTGAAATGCAATGCACTTTGTACCCTTTAAAAAGTTTGACCACCATATTCAAACTTTTTGGAGCAATGGTCCCAAGGGATGGATTTTTCATTATTTAAATTGATGAATTTTGTTCTTCACAGGAAAATTTTCCCATAAAAGAAAATCTCTGATTTTATTTAGTACAGAAGAATGAAGCAATAACATGCTTTAATTTAATTTGAGTCCCAAAGCAGAAAAAAGTCTTATAAATTCTGCAGTGATATTATGGCAAAATTAGCATTGTTCAACAGTAACAGTTCTTACACTAGATTTTTCAAGTTTAGTCTGAAATCCAGAAGTCTGGTGCTCACAATATTTGGTTTTAGGATACTGGCAATACCTTCATAATTTATTTATTCTCAGGTAAGGGATAAATAATTTCCTCCGTAATATAATTTTGATGAGATTTTTGTCATGGGGCAAATTTTGGGCAATGTTCTCTGCTTGGATAAATTGTTCCAGTGCCATCAGAAAGTCAGTTTTATAAAGTTATGATAATATGAGAGAGAATACATTTTGTATCTTGGCAGGCAGATTTTCATAAGAGTTTTCTAAGAGTGAGCTACATGAAGCAGGAGTTGCTAGAAAGAGCCATTGTGAGCTGCCAAGACATTAAAGAATATGTATTGGCAAAGAGAACAGTGTTATCCTGGAATTATCCATCAAGCACTGGGGCATTCATAGCTTCATTTGAATCTGTGTGGAGCTTACAAGGTAAGTCTGACAAGTTCAAAGAATTACTGGCTTTCCCACAGGGACATCTCTCCCTCTGAATCACTATTTTCCTCCTGCTGTGCTCTTTGAAGAGCAATATTCATGACCAATACTTGAACCGTGGCCATTCTTAATGCAGTCATGTGTCAATTAGTCCATTCTTTTACCATTGTTTTCTCCTTTCTGTGTCAGATATAAGCAATTCTGCCCTTAAGTCTATGGTAGAACTTGGCTGATGCTTGTAGCTGCTGCTTATAAATATCTGTTCCAAAGATGCTGGCTGTTTGTTCAATAGCTCTTGTGGTTCGGAAAGGAATTTCTCTGAATAAGACAATGTCACAAAAGATTTTCTTCCCTAAAGGTGTTTCTGCATAACCAATTTTCTTTTCTTGCCTTTTTTTAGGTATTTTTAAAATTTCATCTACTCACATCTGGCAACTGTCTGCTGTATTCAGCAGGTAAGGGGAAGGACCTCATCATGGTTCCAGAGCTTATGATTCCCCGGGCTGTACTACTGCTTTCCCCCTTTAAATTGCTGAAAAGATTATCTGTTGCTAATGCAAACATGAGCACTAAAGCCAGGCTTCACATCTTAGATTACCATTGCTATTCCTCATGCAGATTCAGATTCCAAGTTATTTCTCTTTCCAGCATAATTTGTAGGTGCTAACACACAGACAAATGGGGATGGTCAGACATGAAAGAAACACTTTTTAATTTAAAGAGCTTTTTACTTTTTTACTGCCTCCACATCACTCAGTGATATCTGATTCATCTTAGAAGAACTGTGGCAGTACTTGTGGGTGTGCCACTATATAAACTAATGGCATTCTAGGTATTTCAGGGGGAAGTATTAATATGAATTTGTAGAGCTGCCCTGATTTTAATTTCTTAAACATGATAAGGAAAGTAAGTAAATATATGAAGTCTGAAATGCCAAAGTGCCCAAAGGCACTTAAAATAGTTTCAGGTCCTGGCACTACTCCTTTACCTAAGGCAATCCTAGCTACCATGGTAGTAGGAATCTTTACAGTCTTTAGCTCCACAATAAACTTTTGTGATGCCAGCAACTGTGGCAAGGTTAGAGTTTTAGGATTGAAGACATCAAGCACTAAGTCATTCGGGGCCAAACAAACTGATGGAATAAGATATCTCATATGATATTGGAATGCAATTGATGCAAAAAACCTCAAAGCTTATTCAGCTGTCATCCCACTGTAAGGATTTAATGTCCAAAGACATTCTTACGTTAGACCTTTGGGTGTTTTATGTCCTACAGTTCTACTTTAGGAGAAGTCTTGAAATGCCTAAAGCTTCACAAAATTGAACAGTTGAATACTGAGCACATCTGAATTTCATCAGCATTCACAATGTGAATGTCTCTGTGCAAGAAAAGGAGCCTGTTCCACCTGGTGTCCTCAGAGTATGTCTGCCCTGAGAGAACTGTCAGATAAACAGATCCCTTCTTCTTCTTAAAACATAACTGCTGAAGGAAAGTACAATGGAGGTGGTAATGTCTCACTTATAATATAAAGGCAAGAGTGAAACAGCCTGAAAGGATGGGAACAGTCAGGATCAGCTCTCTTTATCACCTGTCCTCCCCACTTGAAAGAAATGGGAGCCATATCACCCACCTTATAAATGAAGGCTATTCTAAGGCATGTGAGGTAGGGAACAGCTCAAAATCATCACACTGAAATGTTTCTACTTTATATGGAATATTTGAAGACTTGTGTGGGATCAGAAGATAGCATAAGAATCAGAGGGTCTTATGACTTAGGAAGAGCATCTTTGTTCCAGTTCCAGCTCCAAAGATTGTGTATTTCTGTTGCAGGGGATATATGAGACTCTTAAAGCACAAAATGGAACTCAGAAATTCTGCTTTCATGTAACTGTCTTGTTTCCTAAGTAACATTAGAAAAGTGTATTGAATCCTGGTTCCCTTATCTTAGGTAGCTATAGTACAATCAAAAATGGTGGAGAAGAGATAGCACTGTCAGGATTCCTGGCAAAAACACCAGTGTTTTAAAGAAATAAAAGAGATACCGGAGAGGGGCTTTACCTTTTTTCAACATTTTCCGACCAGCTTTTCTAGGTTAGTCCCTAAGCACAGTGCTGTTGCTGCTGTGGTTCCTATTTAACACTCCTGAGTCCCTCCATCTCAGAGGGAGTTTCATCATCCGCTGTGGCAACCAAAGCTGCAGGAAGGAAACATTGAACAGAGACCAAGTTCATTATGAATACCTTTCTCAGAGTCCCTTATGCCAGTACCATTAAAAAATATGTTAACATGGTTTCACTGCAGCAATTTAACAGAGGTTTCCATCCAGATTTCACACGTTTTGCATGAAAGTGGTCTGATGAGACAGATATAAAATTTATGTACAAATTCTAGTGTTCTTGCAATAATCGGTTTGTATCATCCTATATTGTCACATATATATCATGCTATATTGTCACACATCTTACAAGAACTGAAAAGCAGGCTTGTTTTTCTAGTATTTTAAAATACATTTTCCATTATATTAAATATTATGTTATATCACAGTGTTTTTACAAAGCACTCTATCATCAATGTCTTATTTGGGCTAAGTAGCATTAGTTCATAAGAAAAGGTGTCAGAGCAAGAAAAACTCTTTATTGTGTTAATTTTATTTTAAAAAAAGAACTCTAAAACATAAAAAAGAAAAGAAAGCAAACTACATAACATAATGGTTTAAGAAAATGTTAGGGGATTAACACTGCACTGGTAATTCCAAAAAGATTTCAGAATATGGAATCCAAGATCTGTTGAATTATTGCTGGAAAACCAAGCACTGACAAATTAAAGTCACTGTAATAACCCAGTGTGATGGAAAACTTTTTTCAAAAAAATTAGATGTTTGGGCTCATTCAGTGTCCTGAAGATGGATTAGTAAACAAAAAAAAGAAGAATATTACTACCTTCCTGTCTT
This sequence comes from Dicrurus megarhynchus, assembly GCA_013399195.1. Lineage (NCBI taxonomy): Eukaryota > Metazoa > Chordata > Aves > Passeriformes > Dicruridae > Dicrurus > Dicrurus megarhynchus. The sequence continues at coordinate 106,027 of VXAD01009553.1, forward strand.
AAAACTTGATGAGCAGACATGAAACCAAGATCTGACATCAGTTCACCTTGGCAGAGAAATTTGCTCAGTGTTTCTTAGAGATGTTTTTACAGTGCAGTGGGGAACTGGCTGTACAGAATATAGTAATTTTCACAATTCTTAAGTGAACATGAACTCCAACAATGCTTAAAGACTACTTACACTAAATGGCTGAATGAAAAATGTTATTGAATGCCTCTGATCTCTAAACTTTGACCTTACAGTAATTATATTTTAAGTTTCTGAGACATAAACATCTTTTTTATATGTCTTTTTATTTGATCCCCATACCAGCTCTTTCATATCTGACTATTCAGCATTCTATTTGTACTTTTACCTGCTGATAGCACAGTAGCGGCTGGATTGCAATGAAACTGCAAGATGCTCCAGTTCAGAGCCTTGCTAATGCTGACAATTGATTTAGCATTGTAAGCTACCTCAACAGTGCTGGGCTGGTTTTTGTTCAGAGATTTCAGTAGGGAGTTGTTTTAAGGGATATATTTCCTTTGTTGGGGCAAAAAAGCACAGTTTGTCTTAATTATCCCTGACGTTTCAAACCTCATACCAGGCACTTCCTCCAGGGACAGAAACAAACCAGTCTCCTCCAGAAACCAAGTGTGAAATGAATAAATAGAGCTCTGGTTTCTTAATGGCATAGTGCAGTTACTATTTTTACTGTGGGGGAGGTTGCTGTCTGGATTGTTTCTTTTTATCTCTGAGGAAATTCAGGGTATTGATAGGTGAAATATTGTGGGCAATTAAGAAAGGAGAAAACCTGGTCTAAAAAAGCAATATTTGGTAGGTACTTGGTGGGCTGGTATATTCAATCTGAGAGCTAAGTTTTTCTCAAAGGAAAGGGCAGGAGCAGAGCAGCTATGTATCACAAACAGAGGCTGCTGTTGTTTTCATCTGCAGTCTGCTGAAGATGATAGTAATTAGAAGCTTCTCTGCATAATTTTTTACTTTTTTCAGTGTAGATTTTAAGGCAGTTTTTGTTTATATATCATGTATATTTTTAATGAAATATCTGGTTGGGGAGCTACTCTTGTCACATCTCTGCAAATTCACAAAATCTTGCAAGGAATCTTGATGAGGCTAAGCGTAATGATTCCATTGAAAGAGATGATTATGGAAAAATATTTTTTCTTTGTTTAATGCTGGTAGATCAATAGATAAATTGTAGAGCTCCTTTTCTGAGCTGAAGGTAACTATTAGGTCTTGATTAGAAAGATCTTAGGGCTCTTTCATCTGGTTAGGAAATCCTGTGTTTCATGACAAGTACTAAACTTCATTGAAACACAATGATGTAGGAGGAAAAAAAAGAAAAAAAAAGATGCTTCCGTATTTTTAGTGTATTTTCATGTGTTTGTGAAGGCAATGCTCTATCAGAAGGAAGTCTGTGCTGCTGCTGCTCGCTATGATTATTTAAATGAAGGCAGCTCTAAATTGAAACCTCAGTGTAAGGGCATTTCTAACCAGATTCTCAAGACTGTTCCTAACCAGATTCAAGGGCATTTCTCAAGGGTATTTCTAACCAGATTCAGTGAGGGACTAGTCCCAGGACATAGGGGATAGTCTGGAATCTTTATTTTGAGTCTCATGCTCATGCTTGCAGCATCCATGTGAATGCAATGCTTGCTTGTGAATAATCAGAGAAGTTCTGTGTTTTAATTATTCATTAAGTCTATTTTATAGCACTTCATGACCACAGAACAAATTTCAGGCAGTGGCCAGCAGAAGATTCAAGATTTTCAGCTATCATAATATCATCAGAGTCAAATTCAGAAAATGTGGACTGGATGAGTGAACAGTGAGATGGACTGAAATTTGGTTGAATCCCAGAGGGTCATAATCAATGGCACAGGTTCTAGTTGAAGGCCTTTTACTGATGATGATGTCCTCCAAGGTTCAATGCTGGGTCCAATATTTAGCTTACCCTTGAACTTAGGTGAAGGGCCAGATGCCTCCTCAGCCAGTTCACTGATGACACAAAGCTGGGAGGAGTGGCCAATACCCCAGAGGGCTGTGCAGCCCTTCAGAGGGACCTTGGCAGGTTGGAGAGATGGGCAGGGAAGAAATTACTAAAGTTCAACAAGGACAAATGCCAAGTCCTTCACCTGGGGAGGAATAACCCAGGCACCAGCACAGGCTGAAGCTGAGCTGCTGGAAAGCAGCTGTGCGGAGAAGAATCTGGGGGTCCTGTTTGACAGCAAACTGTCCATGAGCCAGCAGTGCCCTTGTGGCCAAGGGGCCAAAGGTGTCCTGGCATCCATTAGGAATCGCATTCCAGCAGGACAACAGAGGTGATCCTGCCCCTCTACTAGCCTCTGGTGAGGCCACATCTAGAGTGTTGTGCCCAGTTCTGGGCTCCTCAGTACAAGAGAGACATGGAATTCCTTGAGTGGGTCCAGTGGAGGGCAACAAAGATGATTAAGGGACAGGAGCATGTCTCTCACAAGGAAAGGTTGAGAGTTGAGGCTGTTTAGCCCTGAGAAGGGACAACTGAGAGGGGACCTCATCAGTGTCTGTCAGTATCTGAAGGGAGGGTGTCAGAGGATGGAGCCAGGCTCTGCTCAGTGGTGCTGAGCAATAAGAAAAGAGACAACGGGCAGAAACTGATGCACAGGAAGTTCCAACTGAACATGAGGAAGAACTTCTTTATTGCATAAGGGATAGAACACTGGAACAGATTGTCCTGAGGGGCTGTGGAGTCTCCCTCACTGGAGACATTCCAGAACTATCTGGACACAAACCTGTGCTATGTGCTCTAGGATGTCCCTGCTTGAGCAGGGGGGTTGGACCAGATGACCCAACGTAGTCCCTTCCAACCTTACCCTGTCTGTGACTCTGTGACTCTGACTCTGCGGTGTTTGTGGATTATTTTTATAAAAACTCAGTGTTTGAGTACAGAGCTGAAATGAGCAGCTCTGCCAAGACTTAATTCCATTTTATGACAAAGCATGTAGCACTCTGCCAAATGATATTAGTGAGATTTGTGGATTTTTGAAGAATCTGGACCATCCTCTACTGAGAGCAAACCTTAGGCTAACGTTGACAAGAGAAAAAACAACTATGGAAGAGAGAGATTTCGAAGATTTCAATGTATCTACTGCCATGACAATTAAACTCAGTTAGTTCCTTCTATATCCGCAGTTTGCTACTGTTAGTGCTTAATGAGGGTATAAAATTTTCTAGTAAATGTTTGCAAGAGATAGTAGGGAAGCATCATGCAGAAAATCCATACCTTGCTCTGAGCCTTTCTAATGCACTGAAATTCATGCGCACATCCTGGGAGGATTGTATGCAAACTTTGTACCCAAATTCATGCGTGCATGTCTGAATTCTAAAGTTACAGCAGTATTCAAGCACTTCTAACCCCAAATAATAAAAAAGAATACCAGATGCATTTGGTGTGAAATGAATAAAATGCAAAACAGCTTTGAAAGGTCCTTGCCTGAAGACAGAAATCTAAGAATAAGTATTTATTTGCTATGGGGATACATAGGAGCTGAAGATCTCTAAATACCAGATATTTTCAGGGTCATTAAAACAATGTTCCTTTTTTTCGTTAATATTACCACTAGTATAAGACTGACAAAAAGACAGAGAAGGTTTTAAGAACTATAGTGCCGCTTTTCTTAGAGTTTTATATGCATTATTTTATAAGCCTTAATTTATAAATATATAGTTCTCTCATTATATCTTTTTCACCTTGATTATCTTGTCGTCCTGTTGGTATAGAAATTTTGTGTTCATAATTGTTTTCCATAATTATTGAAAATTTGGCTTCAATAAAACTCAGTTGAATGTACTAATTTTCATTTTGCTAATTTATTAATGATTTTGATTCCCATATGGTGTTAGCCATACAGTAGAAGTAAAAATTACTTCATGGGTCACAAGTTATAATTTAGTCCAATGATGAATGTTTTAAAATTATGACCATGCCCTCTATGAAAATACTGTCTACTAAAGTTAGAGAACCATGCTTTAGAGATAGGGTGTGTTCATTTAATTGTACAAAAGTTGCATTGCTCATCAGCCTATATTAATATCATAGTCTATAAAAATACTAAAACATTATAATGTAATGTGCTAAGAGATTATTAAAGGATATTAAATAATTACATAAAATAAAAAAAAAACCCCACTGATTATCTGCTCAATGGCTAAAATAGTGGGAGAATTACTTCGCTTCCATTCATAGCGAGGTCAATAAAAATTTTTCTTTGTTATTTTGACCTTACCCATTACTGAAAATGGAGTAGATGAAATGGAAATAGAAAATGAATTTCAAATGACGAAATAACACCATGGTGAATTCTGGAGTCATAAGTGATATGAAACAGAAAGTCTTAAGCTATATTAGCTAAAATTATTTTAGATAAAAAATACATTCAACTATTTATTTAATAGTGAGGCCTAAGATACTGAGAGAAAATTACTGAGAAGTCTTTGGTTCTTTCATCTCCCTGTTTTTGTAAATAACCTCTGGTGCCAAAAAAATTCCAGCTATATTTCTTTGTCATACATTATGACATTATTAATTTATATATACATACATATATATATATATATATATATATATATGTACTTTATAGAATTAAAAATCTTTCACAATCAGATCTCTTCAAATGGTTATAAGGACACGATTTTATTTTTTTTCAAAATCACTGCATCACAGAATAAGCTGAGTTGGACGGGACACACAAGGGTCATGTAGTCCAGCACCTGGACCTGCACAATATCATCCCCAAGAGTCACACTGTGTGCCTGAGAGCATTCTCCAAAAGCTCACTGAACTCTGTCTGGCTTGGTGTTGTGACCATTTCCCTGGGCAGCCTGTTCCAGTGCCAACCCCTGGGTGAAGAACCTTTCCTTAATATACAACCTAAACCTCCCCTGACACAGCTTCAGGCCATTCCCTCAGATCCTGTCACTGGTCACCACAGAGAAGAGATCAGTGCCTGCCCCTCCTCTTCCCCTCCTGAGGAAGTTGTAACTGCAATGAGGTCTCCCTTCAGTCTCATCTTCTGCAGGCTGAACAGACCAATAAAACACTACATAAGAATTGCACTATACACTGCGTGAATTATGCTGAATCTTCTAGATATATTGAAGGCTTTCAGACTAAATTTTTTCCAGCAAAATACTTTGCTCCCAAGAGGCAGCAAATACGTATATTTACAGTGGTCACTAAGCCAATGCCCTGTCTGGGCACTATCTCTGTTAACTCTGTTTTTGTACCTGTTTGATTTTAAGAAACACACCATAGTGTTCTTGTTGATTTCTTGCTTATCATTATTTACTAAGCTACAATACACAAAAAGTTACAACTGAAAGGCAGATTAATAATTCATACCTCTATTATAAAAATCTGTAAATTGTATTCCAAGCAATAAGCTGCATCTGTTACCTAAAAATAAGAAGACAGGCACAGCACGGTAACAATTTAGAATATGGAGCATTGCACGGCAGGAAAGTTCCCATTGAGATGACTTTGGCTTAGATGAAAGTCCTAGCTGTCTACCTTCTTTGATTGAACAGTCTCATTTTTTAAAGTAAACACTACTGTATATTCTGTGAATATTGCCTGTCTCCAAGAATGCCAATAATTCTTTCTGACAAAGCCAAACTGAAAAGAAGAGGTTAGTCTGAGGGTACAACACATATTGTCTTACAAAAATTAAGGCAAATTTCTTCAGGAAACTGTCTGTTTTGGATATATAAGAAATATTTGCCTAGAGACTAGAGTTATTTGTAATGTATTCTGTGCTGGAAAAAGTAATAATTTGTATCAACTTCGGTTAAAAAAATGTATTAGTTGACTTTAACATTCAAACCTACATTAAAGACTGAAGCTATTATAAAACAATCTTAAGTCTGTATGCAGTGAGGATGAAGAGAGACAGTATATCACATTAATAACTGATGAAATATAGGGGAAGTTTTGCAAATTTCAGTTAGATCTTTGTCACAGGAAAATAGTGGCAATCTCACAGCCAGTCCACCCTGTTTCTAAAAAGGTCTACATCTCACGGCATTTTGTACACAGACTTATAGATGTCATCCTAGGAAAAAACCAATGACATTTTGTCTTTGTTGATACTGAGGGCAAAGGTCTCAGTAATTTTACTGGGAAGTCACATGCAACATGCTTTGATTTTTCCTCAAACTGGATTTTCAAAAACTAAGTTTAAACTTTAACTGAGTGCACTGTGCCTCCTATGTGACTACAATGACTAGATAATAATATATTTTTTCTCATCATTTCTGTTCTCCATTACTGAAGTGCCAAACAAAACACTTAGATACAGGAGTCCTTAACCATCCTGAAGAATCTGGCTGCTTACATCATAAACCAAGTACCCAAATTAGTGAAAGGGCATTTTTGTTGTTTGGAATGGCTTGTTGGTTTTTGTTTTGTTTTTTAAATTATCCTGACTCAATGGCACCTTATGCTGAAGTTTTTTTAAGAAATAAAACAATTAATACGTACTACATGCTGTGATGATGTGACATAACATAGTATTTGATGACTTTTTAAAATAATGGCAGAAAGCTGCCCAAGGGCAGGTATCAGAAAACAGATCATTCAGTTAAAAGCTGTGGTCCTTCTGCCTGTAACCCAAAATGTCTCTTCTGCACAGTGGAACTATGTTCACAGGAAACAGTGAGAAAATAATGTTCCAATTTTCCATTTTCCTTCTACCCTGAGGTGCAAAGAGGCAAGAATTTTGGGGAAATCTCAAATGTAAAAGGTTTATTTTGAACTCTGCCTGGCTAAAGACAGATAAATTAGAAACTAGATGTTCTTCTGTTCAGGCATTTTGTTCATTAAATAAACAGAAATATGTAATAGAAAGCTGCTTCTCCTGTCTTTCCGGGATGAAATCAATCAATCAATCAATCAATCAATTTGGTGCAAGATTCCTAGCCTGAATTTCTAAAGCTGCTACAGTTTTAATACAGACACGATCTGCAAAATTTTCATTCAACCACTGGGAAAAAAAATCCTGATTTCTGCTAAAGCAAACCTTAAGGCATTAGACTTCTATTTTCTGAAGGAAAAATTATGTTGCTTAGAAGATCTACTGAAGCAAAGATATTAAATGGTAATCAGTCATTTACAAACTCTACTGATCAGTCATTGACAGATCTAGTAAGCAGGTATCAATTTCAACAGTACAATTCTTTTGTGGTAGATTGTTCCTAGTCTTTTTGAAGATTTCCTTGCAAAGCCATTTGCTCCTGATTTACTTGCCAATAAGCCAAGACAGTCCAAGTGGCCAGGACGGGTAACGGTGATGCAATTTGTGTCAGCATCACACGGAATGTCTCTGTTACAAGAAAGAGTACACCTTAGAACTGAAACATTTCTCAGGTTGTTGTTCAGCAAGGCAAGCTGGCCAAGCCAATTCTATTGATAAGCTCAAGGTGATAAGGGCAGGTCAAGTAGCTCTTTCTGCTTTGGTTACAATGAACATATTGTATAATTCTGTGAGCTTCTTTAAAACACCCTTTTCATATATGTAACATTTAGGTCATGGAGGTATTGCATACCTCCATGCTAATTTACAGTAATATTTTGTGGGGTTTATGTAAATGCATGAAATTTTACTGCTCAGAGCTTTGCTGAAGGCTACACACTAATTAAAACAATAGGTATGCCGAAGTGTTTTCTTCTTCTGGGAATAAAGATGGTGGTGGAGTTACAGCATGCACTTTTGGTATTAGGAGGGAGTAGACTGTAGGGGAAGGAGAAAGGGCAAAGGTTGCTTTGTTTGTAGAGTGCAAGTCCTGCCCATATCTTCCTCCTGTAATATGCTGAAATCTGTCCATGGTGAGGTGATTGGAAAGCCATTCCTACAGGCTGCATCTCCTTCTATTCAGTGGGTTTCCCTGCCTCCACAGTGCAGAGATGCAGATGGGGAAGAGAAAAAGTACCAAAGTTAAGATGCCCTCAGCTTCATTTTCACATTCCCTTGAAGAGTAGGATCCACAGAACAATAACAGCACTATTAGCAGACAAAAGCCAAATAGTCCCTCTGGAGCCCTTAGAGTGGTCTCTCCTACAATTAACTCATAAAGCCAGTTCTGGATGGCTTCAGTCAACTTCTTTTCTAATATGTTCTCTTCAAAAGAGATTAGGAAATGTTTCCTTGCTGTGTATTAATCATGTGTGGTAAAATTAAATTAAAAATTAAATTTTGAAGGAAAATAATAGCAGAAGGTTTTGAGCCTAGATAGCAAAATCACCATTTGTTCTGTTTCACCATAAAAACCCCCAAACATTTAAATGTCTCCTTAAAAGGCATAAAGCTTTTGTTCTGTATTTCAACTTAAAAAGCATTTTTAAATGGGTATCAGCATTCTGAAAACATGTTCTTTTCCCTGATGAGATTATTTTTACAATACACCAAACTCCATGTTTCTATCAAAGACACGAAAGTTCTGCCCTACAGCTTATCGCTCATATGAGCACTACATGTGTAAACAGACCTTACTCAGCTTACTTGCCTAAGAATGTGTTACATATGTCCACTTCAGGGCTGTAACTAGGGTGAAATAGATAAAATTGTTTGTTCCCAAAATGAATTTTTCTGCTTTATAGCCGACTAAATTTTTAGACATTTAAAGAATAAAACCCACCAAACCTATGAATGATAACTTCATTACCTTTAGCTCTTTTTGTGCATTATTTATGATGCTAATAATAAAAGACGTTTTTCTTGGCTTCCTAATATATCCTGATGCTTTTGTTGAAAACAAATGCTATTAGGCACCATTCCAAAGAAGTTTTAGCCTTAAAGTGGTAAGTTTGAATAAAAAAAAAATTGAATTAGGAGCAGCAGTAGTAGAGCTTGCACTAGGAAAAACCTCAGTTCTTTTGAAATTTTATCCTCTGCATGTGTGGAACACAATAAGCAATTATATTTTTACTCATAAGTACCTTATTCAGAAGCCATGTTGCCTTCTGGTCATCTATACTGAAGGTTTGTTCATATGTTTGTCTTCCAACAGACGTCTGTGTTTTATTCAAATTTTTTCTAACCAGATTCCTAGCCTCTGCTCCCAAAATCATCTAAATTCCAGCAGTAAATAAACAGATCGAGAAGAATTCTGTAACCTTGTGTGTAGGATTGGATTATTTCTCTGCAGCCATTTTATGCTCTTGGATGAGAGAAGCTGCAAAAAGAATGGAGAGAATTTCCAGTAAATTCTGCAGCACAGAAGAGACAAAGCCAGACTACATTCAATTCTGATGCATTCACAGCTATCTTTGTGGGAAAAGAGGCAGCATTCTTTTCTGAAAATGAGATATATGAGATTTTGCAATCTTTTGGAAAAATGTTATTAATTCACTCATAGAATGTGTGAATTAGACACAGCTCTCTCTTGCTAATATCTTTAGTTTCTTTCCCTTTTTGTAAGCTTTCAGTGTTAGCAGGTATGTGGATTTGACAGAATGCAAGGGTCTCTTAATTCTCCATGGTTTTACATTGAGGAATACAAAAAAAATATTCTGTTAACATATCTGTTCAGACATAATCTTGAGTGAAATTGTAAAATTATTCTACATGTAGTGGACTATGATCAATATTTAGATGGTATTGGAATATAAAATTACTTTTACTATCTCTGTTCTTTTTTCTTCAGCCTTCCACCTTTCCTCTTCCCCATTCCCTCTTCCCTTCCCTTCCTTTCCCTTCTTTTCCTTTTCCAGAATTTCAAAAGGTGCTTAATAATATATACTGCCTTAAAGTGTTTTTCCCTTCCTTAAAATTAACACTAGCAAAAGAAAATCATATATGTAGATCCAACAAAATGTAGTTCATCCAGATAGAGCACAAATACATTGTCACAAACCAGAAGGCAGGTGAGAGTGTTTAAAAAGTAACTAAGGCTCTTAATGTCTGGAAATTGGATTTTTTCTTCCTTTTATATTCTCCAGCACCTTACTTTTGGCATCATTCAGGTACCTGTAGATTAATACAGCATAATTCAATATTGTGGTTTCACAATTTCTTTAAACATTAAGACTGTTTACTGCAATTGGACTGAATGTTGCTTTTCATTTGCCTTGAAACATATTTATATTTAAAGGTATCCAGCAAACTAAGCCAGACTTTGCTGCATGAGTAACAAAAACATTGTACAAGCCAGTTTTTAATTAAACTAAACCAATATTTCAATAGCTATCACTGCAAAAGGACATGAAAATGAAAAAAAATGGAACTATTTCTTCATTGAAATGACTGAAAATTATTAGAGTTTTATAGTACAGAAGGAAACTCCCATGAATTATTTGCAGCAAACAATTTGTTCATAGAATCCAAGGCAATTCCATTTTATTGTACACAAACTGAACATAATCTTCATTCATTTGTCCATTTAACAAAAATGACATGCTGATATTTCAACATACAGATTATTTGTTAAAAGGCCAACTGTCTGTGTTTCCATGGAAATTTTTATGCAATTTATCACAGTGCATTCTCAAAATCTGAGTTGGGTTATTTGTCATTTTCTTATATATGACTTATAGCTGACATTACATTGGTTTTAGATTTAATTTCAGCATTGTTTTGCTAAGCCAACTGTACCAATAATGAGTATTGGATATTAAACATTACAAATTTTAACCATTTTCGTAAACAGGGATTAAAATGGCAAACACAGAGTACACTGGGGATAAACTATTTCTGCTACTGTTATTTGCTGTTGTACATTTTTCCTTGCATTCTACATCCTAATAGAAAACTACCCTATGCATTCTTATTATCCTGTTCCTCTCTCCACAATGTACACTTCAGTAGGAGGTGCAGGTGTCCAGTGACACTGAAAATCAGGCAATTAGTGTCTCTGTTTTAGTACTGAGGCCTGATTAGCCTCTGCCTCGTGAATAACCCCTTTGACTTGTGAGAATTATTTTCATGCAGTTTATTGCTGTAGTTAAACTCCTAGTTTCAGCTGGGGAACAGTTTGAAGCTGCTGTTTTCTTTTTCCAGTAGATGAGTTGATATTTTAACTAAGCCTTCCATGTATTATTAATAGTAGATCATATTATAAAGGGAACACAGACCCTGAGAAATACATTGGTTTTTTTCTGCTCTCTGGTAGTAAAAAGGTGACTCTTAAGGTGTGAAAGGTGAGTCAGGTGAGAAAGGAACAGTAGCTGCCAACAGAAGGTGGGTTTGCCTCTGGAAGAAGGAAGAGGAAAGGAAGGAGGGGAAAAAGGAGAAGCAGCAGCACTAATTTCTTTAGGAAAAAGGAGAAGGAGTGCAACTGACCGCAATGAGCATGGACCACAGACTGACTTCTCCAACAGCTCCTTGTCCAGGCAGTTCTTACAAATGAGTATGGTATTTTTCTGTTTAGTACTTAGCTTTTGTTTTTAGTTTAGTACTGAGTGGCTCCACAGATTTCTAGAAGAGCCAGATAAAAGGATAAGAGCTCTTGGTATAGACTTAATAAATTATTTTCTGTTTTTCATAGGGTACAGAAGAGCAAATAGACTTTTTATACTGAAGTATAAGCCTGTATTTCTACACAACCATATCTCGGTGTTTATTGTGGAATGCTGGTACAGATTTTGATGCCTACATGCAGTTTTACTTGCTCTCTTCTGACAATCTTTACAACCACACTGGCAGCAGTAAAAACACTTGTTTTTGCTGGTATTCTAATTTTTACTTACAGCTACAAGAGAAAAAATGACATCACTGTTCTACGACATGGAGCAGCTGTCAGATGAGTAAAAAACTTGGACTGTGTTCATGGCTTTCATGCAGAGAGGATTCAGCCCTGCTTATATCACCACCTTGACTTCACCTGTGCTAAATCACCCACTGAGAGCATTATTTTTATAAGCCCTAAGCACAAGCCTAATTTGTACAGTAATTCTGCAGAGCGGATTTTCTTTGTCATATCCCTGTGTCTCATCTGTTAAAAAGGGTAGCGCCTTAGTTACTGGTGTAGTCTTCTTCTTTGTCTTCGTGTGCTTCTGCTGAAGTCTGCAGAAACACTCCTATTTCCTTTAGTGGGAGGAGAGTTTTGTCAGCACTTTGTGAAAACCATATGCTGAGTGCACAACTAGCCATTAACTTTAATCTGAAAGTATAAATTTTGTTTAAAAAAAATTTCTAGCACTGTAGCAACACCCATTAAAATACTGCATTTAGTGCACACAATCACCATAAGCAGCACATAACTTTTTTTTCTGGAAGTACATTAAAAGGAAAAATGAGTGACACTCCAGGAAGCAATCTGAACCTTAGTTATAAAATAGATAAGACTTATTGCAATTCACATGCAGTTTCTGAATGCAAGTAAGAAAACTAAAATTGCAGAGATACAACATTACATGACAGAAGTAAAAAAAGTTCATGCTATCATGCTCTTAAACACCAAAGACCAAAACTGTTGTCTTTGTATCACAACATCTCAGATAACAAAGTTCTGGTTTTATGAAATTTCTGATGCTTTTAATAGGAAATAAAGAATTTCTCTTAAATTTTGAATTATTTTTTCTGTTAGTGTTCACTGTCTCAACCTAATACCAGTCTTTACAGCAACCATACCTCAAAAGAAATTAGAGTGATACAGTGGATTGTGTGGTTTTGCAGCACAAATTTCTCCTCTTAAATTCCAGGCTACAAGGACCTATATGTAATGGTGCACTGAAACCTATATGGAAAATCATTTCATAAACGACAACCTATAATTTCCCAGTTCCATTATTGTTAAGCTCATCAGTAGAAAAAGAAGTCTTCTTGAGGATCAGCAAACACCTTGAAGGAGCTGTAGTATGAAAATCCATGATCCTATATACACACATTCCAAAATACAATCTATCATATCCAGTTAATTAAAAGCTTTTCTAGAAACTAAATGGATGAACTCTATCAAACACGATGTACCACAATAAAACCACATAATCAATAAGCAATAGAGACACCCAGTCACAGCTGGAAAAACATCTTTCACAAGAAATAGTTTTTACTTGACTTCTCAGTCTAGGATGTCTAAAGAAATATCTAAAGAATAAATTCAAAAGACAAACCTGGGAGCTAAATTTCATTACTCACTGGACATTAAAAGCCATAGATTTCCATGGAAATACATGTTATAATTTTTTTCCCAGTGGAGTGAAAATCTCTCCAGATTGCACAAGATCTAACCATTTTATTGCTTATTTCTACTGGTCTACTAGTGCTTTATTTTCCCATTAGTTCTGATTAGCAAGTTCACATTTAATTCAGATCTTTTGTTCTTGAAGTCTATTTATAAGATTTTCTTCTATTAAGAAGCTTGATATTTCTATTCCAAATCTGAACCACTAGCATGCAATGAAATGTTCCAGCTTTTCGTCAAGTGTATCGGTCCTGGAATAAAATATATTCTCTCTTTCTGCAAGTTTTGCCATGAAGTGCAGCAGGGTCACCAATTTCAGATTCAAGTTGAGCAACACCAACCACTGATCACATATTTGGCTGACTTCCAGTTTGGAAAGTAAGAGAGCATAGTGTCTCTTTTAGGACTTCCAGAAACAAACAGCAAGTACCTGATTCCTCCTAACAGGCTTAAATAATATTCCATTCAAAAGGTTGGAATTTTTTTTTAAATTTTTTTACTTAAAATATTTCTGTTGTCATTTCTGTTTTTCTCCTTTGTGGGATGGGGAAGACATAAAAGACATTTCTCAAACTGCTTAACTAAATTTTTAGAGCTGTTGTCTCCCGAAAGTTTGAATGACACTGTTACTCAACAGAAAAGACAGAAGAGAGGGATTTTTACACGTTTATTTTTGCACTAAGTTCTCCATTCTGTTTCTATGAGTTTGACACAAAGACTGGTCAGTTGGCTTCCTCTGAGTCATAAGGATACTCCATGGCTTTGAGTCCTGCTTTCAACACTGTGATCAGTAGGTTTTGGAAGTCATTCGCTTCTTGTCTTCTCCAACAGATTTCCTAGGCATAGGGCACTCTGTTACTTCTTCACAGGAGATGTAACCCTAGCAGCCAGAATTAACGATGCATGCTAACTGATCTTGGGACACATTTTGATAGACTTCCAGGCCCAGGTCTAAAACTAGGTTTTAAGTGGTATTTGAAAGGACCAGTGTATAATATAAGCAGGAACATAAACAGTAAAATTTAAATCTTCTTTCTTTACTTTCTAGTATAAGAAATTTTGTAACTGCAACATTGTCTTGTTGCACCTTTCTCTCAATTCTTGCTCCAGGGACTGGTCCTCAGTTATTTTCAGTTATGCAAGAATCTTCTCCTGCATATTCTATTGTACATATTCTGAATAACTCTCAACTTCCTTTTCTTGGTCTTGGGGGGTTCTCATCTCCATCACTAGGAAAGCCTTTCTGTATTTTTCTTGTTTTCTTCCCAAACCATCGTCTGTGTCTTTTCATCCCCTCTCTAATGCCCTTTTTCTAATAATTACTTAAGTAATTTTAAATTATTCTAACCTCCTTTACAGCAGGCATAGAGAAAACCTCAGCCTTCAGCTACTATGTTCTCCTATTATATTGTCTCAACTGCAGAAAAATAAATTTTTCATCCTTCTGTAACACATAAGAAATTTTTTTTAGATAGACGTTAACACAAAAAGAAAATGTTCATAAAATTACTCTGTAACATGAAACTGAAATCTCTGAGCATCCAACAACAGATTCCACAAACGTTGTCAGCATCTTGAAACACAGATAAGACAAGAACTTAGTAGGGCAAGATAGGAAAAGGAGGGAAGAAACACCAGCTATAATGATGTCCCCTTTAACTTCTTTTCTTTGCTGCTCATTGAGTACATTCATATCTAAAATGGTTTTGGAATAGTAATGCAAGGGCCCAGTAATCATCAAGCAAGGGCAAAGCCACCCCTCTGTATGACTTTATCCTCTTTAAGTAAATAATAAGCAGATCTTATGGTTTTCTTGTGGTTATAACACAAACAACAATGGGATCACAGATCGATGTCATTGAGGTACAATTTTGTACTTCAACACTTTTGCTTGCCAGTGCTCTCAGCAATTGCAGTCCCAGTATTTTCCTTCTGAAACAGTCATGGGAGAAATAATTCAATTGAATACAAATTACCTATTCTTCTACTCTTCTAAAAAGTCCCACATATCCCAAACATCATGTTGTGCCTGGCTTCACCATGGGTGCTTGAGTAAGGAGAAGATACGAAGCTTTATGATCTGCATTTTTTTAAAGAAAACATCTCATCCCTGTTACTTTCAATATCTAGAAATAGATACCCTGTTTTATTTAGTGCCATTCAAAACTTAACCAGAGAATTAGGTGTGGTATATGACAGATGTACAGATAAAAGATACTCAACAGTAATTGCTCTCTGCAACATTTTGCCCCTTTTTATTGATAATGCAAATAATTGAGTCAACTAAAACAAACTAAGGCAGATAATGTTGAGATATCTGAGTCCACTCTACATGGTTGGCACTTTGTGGCATTTTGTATGTATGATTTAAGAAAGGAACACGTTTTTTCTGAAGAACGAATCAAGCTGTCAAGAATCAATTTTTCAAAAGTAAAGGTCTAACTAAGGGAAGAATTTTGTCCTGTGTGTTTGAGAGAGATTATGCTTCAGAGGGTAAGGTGGAACTGCAAATATTCAGATGATTTATTATCATTTCTCTGAAATAGGGAAACAAATGGAATATGAGGAATGTTATCTCCATCTCATGCGCTAAGGAGCAGGTCCATACAATGATACACAGAAGCTTTATTAAAAATTCATTAGACTGTAAAGTGTCTCATTTTGTAATCAGAATTAAGTAGTTTTCTAATGTCATTAGCTGGAAGTCAATTTAAACCACTATCAGCAGTTACAACACACTCCAAAATGCTAAATTGAATACAACAAATATTTTCCATTTATTTTTTATTAGAAATATTAGAATTTCATATTATGACTCAAACTGACATGGCAGTGATATCTCTAATAAATAAATTTCCCATGAATTTATTTACTAGTCACATTTACGTTGGTCAAAGAAGGCAAAGGAGTTTCAGAAACAGAAATCCAGTGTCATGTTTAATTTCTGAGCCAATAGAATATTGATGCATGGAAAAGCTCACGAGGAGTGCAGTTTTCTCTTATAGGATAGCCAGGTCCCTTGACGGTAACAGCCAAGTGCAGTAAGCTACAGCAAAGAGATCCTAGAATAAAGGAATAGTAACTTTCAAAAAAACCCACAAAAACTTTTCAATATGAATGCATTGTATTAGTTAGGAAGATAGTTGATATTGGTAAAAGCTATGGCTTCTCATGTGAGTAGCTGTCTTTGATTTGCTTCTGTACTAGTAGCTGTGATCTTAAATAGATTTTTTTATGTAGGCAAAAACAGCTTTTTTTTTTCTAAAATATATGCTTATACTTAAATATTACTAAATTTACAAAGCACATAAGGAAAAATAATTTTGTAATATAATTATTTTAGTTTGAGAAATAATTGTGTTCTTCTAAATTAGTTTTTTTTAAAAGGATCTAATTTTCTGGGAAGAAGGAAATGGATACTTCCCTTCAAATGAATTAATCTTTCTTAGGGAACTCAGGCAAGTTATCAAACAAATTACTGGCAATTTTTAAAAAGTCCTTTAGCTGATTGTGCATTCATCTCAGTGGTATTAAATGAGCTCACGTGTCAGATATAACCTCTTGGCCTCTCATATGGCATGTGCAGTTATTCATGTTTTCAAAAAAGATATCCTTCTTACGCTATATTTTAACCTAATCAAAATATATAAGAGAATATATCTTTTAGAGTCATGAATTCAGTATTAGAAATGGCTCCCACACTGAGTTCTTGGCTGGCCACTTATATTTAAAAATTTTATGTAGATTGTCTTCTAAAATATATATTGCCTAATTTCATACTTTGGCTTTGACATTTACTCTAAAATAGTTTCCCGCGGGCATAGTCTCCACTCTGTGTTGTTGACTGGTCCTTACAAAGTGATGAATTATTTCATTTTTAAAGTATTCAGCCTTTTGTTCCTGAAACATAGCAAAATCTCCAAGGAAGCTACTGATGGCTTTTACGTACTGTGTTTCCTTGCATTTCAGAGACAAAAAAATCAAAAAATCTGAAAACAGCCTGCTCAAACTGGAAGTGGATCAGTCTGTTTTGGAGAAAAATGCTGGGTTTTTTTTTTTTTCAAGTAAATTACAGGTATCAAGTATGTTTCCATTTTATTTCAACAAAAGCAGTATTTGTCTTGAACACCAACAATAAAATATCACAGAGAACTTGGCATCAGATGTAATATTTGCTAATATTTTATAACAATATTTAAGATGTGTGTAATCAAGAAGACCTTTGCATGAAAGGGCTCATATCTAACTTAGTCATCTGTTGTAATAGGTTCTCAAAAGAATTTATCAGACAAACTGAATTTGGAGGATCACTAAACAAGCTCTGCTGGCATGTGCAATAAAATGTTTGGGAACAGAGTATATGAGGAAGAGGAAAAGGCAGACAAATAGAAGCAGATTTACTGCTGCACAACCCTATGCTGCCACCAATCTGTTTTCTGTTGCACCCAGGACATGGCCAAATCCTCAGGTGATCCTTGCTTGTCCTGGATCAGCAGGGATATTCACTGCCAATTCTTCAACAGCTGGCAGAGCTGCTGAAGTTGGGGGTGGGTTCATAGCTAACTGTGTGGGTAATTACCATGTGGGCTACGGCATTTCTGAGAAAACAGTCCCTTTTCCCTCTCCCTAGATAAAAATTTCCACCTCAAAGCCCAGGTTTCAGAGGCTATGACCTTTAATGCCAAATATTTTGCCATGTTCCTTCATAATTCTTTATACCTGCATACTCTGCTAGGATCATAAACCAGCTAAAGCATTTAAAACTGGATATGAAAAGTCACTCATTATGGTCTTGAATCAACAGGTACATTGGGCAGATCATCTGGAAGAATTTCATCCCCTCTGTAGCTCAGTGTGGTGTGGCGACAGACTTCAGTAGGGAGCTGAGTGGGGCTAGTCAATACCCCTTCATGCAAGTTTCACTCCCCCACGTATTTTCTGTTCATGTAAAAGTCTGGTTTCTACCCTCTGTCCCTGTCATTTGACTTTTTACTTTCATTCTCTAATTTTTTAAATTGAAAAATACCAGATAAGTCTGCATGTCTGACCTCTGACTTTGCTGATGGCACTATACAAAGCCCGCATTTCACAGATGGGATCTAGAGCAGTAATCAATGTGCATTGGTACAATTGTTCTAAAGATGCTAGAGCATAATGGTAACTTTATACAAACATTTGAAAGATTGTAATTCTGGGATGAAAATGCTTCGCATGGAGACAAAAACCCGTCTCAGTGACAGATAATGTGCTGTTTTAGAAAGTCAGTTTGTTATAGTTATATGGCCTTAAACACCCCCCTGTGCTTTGGTTTAGGCAAATGTAAATAATTTTAACTTATTTGAACTACTTTATTACTTTTTTTTTACAGGATTGCCTCTACTACTTTTCTTCTAATCTTATGGTTATAGTGTTAATATGATCCAATGAAAGCAACGGATACAAATTTCTCTTTGTATTTCTTATATTTAAATTGTATTCCTATGCAGTCCTTTGAGTAACAGGCTGTAAATTTACTAAGCAAATACAATAAGTAAGGTTTTGGTCTTTATAAGTCTTATTTCAAGTAACTAAATCATGACAATATAAATAATTTTTAATATGACTGATGTGGTTTGACGTCTATTGTAAGACAGATGCATCTCAAAGCCTATTAAAGAAGAGAACGGCCTATTCTTGTTCCCGCTTGATGGGATTATCCAGCCATAAAAGATGAATTTCTGTGGTTTAACATTTCGTTCCACTGATTATTACCAGCACAGTGAAGTGGTAAATACAAATGCTAATTTCAACATACTTTCAAAGCAAATTTTTAAAGTTTGATAGACTCTCATGGTGTTTTAAATTAAAATGCAAGGTACTGTAAAATCCATTTTATTTACAAACAAAAAATGGCAATACAAATGCAAAAGATACTGAAATGTAAAGCTTATCAAACAATGCAAAGAATAAAAATACTGATGGAGGTAAAGTTAATACAGAGATAACACCAACAGAAGCAGTGATCGGGAAGTGTGAAAGGAATATGGTAATCAAAAACCTCACTAGTATTGTGGGAAAGAAACCATCTTGCATGCAACAAGCAGCAATAATCATATTCACTGTAGAAAGCTATGTTATAAGACAGACAATATACCAAAATATTAGCAATTAGTATTTTTTTGTCTTCCATTTTTAGGTGCTAACTTCTTACTGTATATTCAATATTTCTTTGGATTAGAATTTGATCTAGAGATATTTTTCTTTTTCTGAGTGTTTGAATAAGATCATATATTTCTAGAAAAATCACAAATTTAGAAAGTTCTAAAAAACCTGCTCCTTTTATTGAGGTTTTGAGCTTCTTTTTATTTATATATAATTTTTTATATAAATACAACTTTCTGCTCTTGTAGTCAGTTTTGTTCTCTCCTTAGCCATTTTTTTACTGTGATTTTTGCGTATATTTGTATGAAAGAAAATAATTTTTTACACCTATATATAACTTCATGCCATATATACAATTTTAAAAGCTATTAAAAAGTACATTGTCAACTCATTTTAGTTGAATGAATTTATTCGGGGAAATTCACTTGGTATTTTGGAAAACGTCTGCAGATGTTGAGGATATCGAGATCAGGAATCTTTTGACTTCTTCACAGTATCAAAAAAATGAACAAAGGAATGTGTGTTCAGTTTCTGTAAAATGTAGTTGTTTGCCATTTTGGCAGATACGATGATCAACATCAGGATTGCAAACCGCTGTTATCCAGCACCTTGTGGAAAGTTTCTTTCCTCCTGCAACTTTTCCGGTAGAGCTGGACACATAAACATGTAGGAAAAGACAATACAGAGGAGCTGTCCTTTGAGAAATGCCTACCATCTTTTGCTCACTTTCACTTTTGTGAGAGTGTTTTGTACATCTGTTTCTGGACAGCTATCTAACTCAGGTTAAAGATTTTTGTGTTGTTTTTTGCTTTTGTCTTTTTTTGAAGTATATACTTACGGGTCAAAGCAAAGGTTTCCTTTACAGGGAAACATTCTAGTACCACTGAACACCTGAAAAATATGAAGGAATCTATCTTTTCACAGGAAATCTTCCACCTCATTTTTTTTACCTCCTACATCTCATGTCTGCTTTTTCTTTCACAATTCCATTAATGTGACAGATATCCTCAGCTGCCAGTGAAGTAAGCACTGTATGAAGGAAGGTTTGGGAAGAAAGGGAGCGTAAAGGTACCCTTAGCGGCAGTGTGATGCTGGCAACATCTAGGCTGCATTGGGATCTGCCTGTTTGCCTGCTGCTCAGAGGAGAGAAGCTAGCATCCAGGAATCAGAGGAACATAGCAATATCCGTGAGAGTGAAGGGGTTACACATTCTTTATTCCAGAGGAATAACCAGCAAAGCTCAGAGGATTTCCAGCTGTGTCCTGTCTAGAATAACAGAGAGTTTGAGCTTAACAAAGCTCATTTGATTTTGCTCATTGATTTTCATGTGTATTTTAGCATAAAAACATTCACAGACTCCAGTGTTTACAAAATGTGAAAATGAAAAGGTGGTGAAAGTAGTGACATTGTTCTTGAATCTGAATGAATTCTTACCAGTTTTTCTTTGGCAGGGCACAAACACCTGTGAACAGCAGCCAACGCACTACTTAAGTGACATTTAGTTTAAGCCCTCAGTGAATTTTGCTAATACAGAAACCTAAGGTCAGTCATTCCATGTTCCCTGGGAAGCAAAGTTGACTTAAGCAGCTTTTTCTCCCCTTGCCAATGATTTCCACCCCCTGTGACTTCCCGTCAGCTGCACTGACAATAACACTGCAAAAATAAAGGAGTAGCTTTAAATAATATGAATTCGCCATGCAGTTCTTAAGGGAGAAGGGGTGGCAGGATTCAGAGGCCACTTATATCAGCCTTGCTGCCAGAGGAAATAATATGAAGCAATAGTCCTGTGCTTATGGTATGTGAAAAGTAAATCTCAACACCTGCTAAGATTTTGAAAGAAGCTTCGAAAAATGCAGTACAAACCACATATCTACTTTAGATTTGACCTTTCACCCGTGTAGAAGATGCTCAGACCTAAGTGCAACAGGCAGTTCAAGCAGAAAAATAAACCCCATAGGTAGCTAACTTCAAGAGTTTGAAGGATTACAGTTTAAATTATTAATTTAAGAAAAATTGATATACTGTGAACATAGTGGACTAAGACATCTGTAACACTCCAACCATTAGTAAAGATACTACAATGATGATGGTACTCTGGAACAGATATGCAAACTGAATCAGGCAAGTCTCATTATAAATCAACTTTTCAATCAGATACAGTCAACATTAACAGAAAACAGCATTTTTTATATACTGAATAAACTTATAATTTTTAATTTCCAGTGGCATAAATCTGGCAGTTGACACTAGCTGTAAAATGAAAGCAAAAATTATTTAAGCAAATGCCTTTGAAAAGTATAAGATTTTTCTTCTCTCTGTATGTATTCCCTGTGACATGAGCCTCACCTTATTCCCTTCAACCTTGTCAGTTTTCATCACGGTTAAATCTCAGCAGAAACTATGGGTTTAACAAAACAAAAACAATTTCTTCAGTTGAGAAAAAAAAAAAAAGTGCTTTTTTCAGGAGGTCTTTGATTTTAAATAGTTTGCAAACATTTAAAAAATAAATTGTGTAATATCCTTCTTGAATAACACTTCAATACAGTGTTACAAATTAATGTGGAGTTCCAGAAGCACTCACATTATTGCAAAATGAGTTCATCACAATTACCATTATTACCATAAATACCAAAGGAATTAATAATGATTAGGGTGATATTTTAAAGCATTCTTCATTATCATGTGCATTGTTTGTAAAATTCCAGGATGATGATAATTACTGTAAAGCTTCTCTTTGGGCAAGGTTCTCTTCCCAATGGAGGGATAGCCCAAAGCTAAATGCTTCTGAAGTCCCTCTGAAATCCTCAAAAATGGAGTTAGAATGCTTTGCACATACATTAGCTTGGAGATTGCTTTCCCTATAGGGTAAATTTCAACAGTAGGCTTGATGTAAGTAAAAATCCCCAAGAAATAAGCATTCAAGACAAACTTCATTTTTTCCTGAATCTCTGGATGGTAACTAGCATAGTTCCTTTGTGAATGCTGTTGCTAGATTTGTGATAGGTGAAGAAAGCTCAAGGAGGCCTTAGTGAATTCTATGCAAGTATGTTTACTTGTTCAGTAATTTGAAAAAAAAGTCAAACTGTATAGCAGAGAACCCTTTCAGCTGAAAACCCGTTGGAATTTTTAATTTTTCGTAAGAATGAGATATATAACACTATCATGCTTAACCTTCATCAGGGGAACACTTTAAAAGACTTAAAAAAATTCAAATTATGCCTCTTCAGTATGTTAATGTCGGAAGCATGGGCTGCCTTTCAGCTAGTTATGGTAACTTACACATCACCTCTGATTTTAGACATGCATTGCTTAGGAAAGATAAGGCAAAAGTGGCTTATAAATATTACTCCTCATTTTTTCTCCCACTTTCAGGCATACAAGGTAACAAAATCATAGACATGGAAGAGAAAGTTTTATAAGCATGATTTACATCACGATAAACCTGCTTCTTTGGACAGTCCAAATCTTTCAATTTTTAGAATAGGCAACTTTGCAGAGAAACAGCCTAGAAAAAGAGTTGTGAAACTTTATTCTGAATTTCAGTAGCTTTACAATTCTTTCCCTTACCTGTCTTATTTCCAGTGCATAAAACGGGGCAGCCAGTGCAGATCCCACTTCTCATCCTGTCATGGTTCTATTCTCATGTCCTTAATGAGCTGACACTGCTTAAAACTAATCAAACCAAAAANGATCAGGTCCCAGTACATTGGCTCCCTGCTTGGCTAAATGATGCAACCATTGGACCTCAAAGGCTGGCAGAAGGGAATGGGAGAGAATGTGTGGCTGGGGAGAAGTGGGAACTAAGAGCTCGCTAGATTCCCTCTAAAAAATTTCTCAGGATATAAAAAAATCACAATCAAAGCAAAAGTTATCAAAATTATTAATCCATATCAGTCCAATCCCATGGAAAATTCAGACTCCCAAAGAGGCACTTTTTATATAACAGTATTTGTAGAAGGTTTAAAAGCCTCAGCTCTCAGTTAAGTGGTTGATTTTTTGTCCTTTAACTTCCACTTTTACATTTTATTTCTAGCGAGAAATATTTGAAAACCCTAGACTTAAAATTTCCAAAACGTTTAAATCATAAATATTTAAGTCATTGCTGAAAACAAAATTTGCCTTCTAACCTACTTACTTGGTTTTAGAAATTCTCTGCCTAGATGGTATGCTAACATTTAACTTGGAGATGAAATTTACTTAGTACAGAGTTCACGCACAAGCATTATAAGCTTAGAGGTAGTTGATAATTTTGTGTTAAAATCAATTTCTGGTAGGAAATATCTTTTTTTTTTCTAAGGAAGTATTTTTTATGGTGGAAAGAGTGAAAATGATGGGTCCCTGGTTGCTCACCTAAAAGACTGCTATCAATTTTTACATGAATGGTCCAAGTTCCTGGACCATTTGCTGCTTTCAGCAGGGACAGGCAGACTAAGCATCCGTGGCTCTTTGGCAATAAGGTTGAAAGGATGAAAGACTCCTATCAATTTTTCTCAGCAAAAAAGCAAACCTCACAAGAGCCTTCAATCTGTTACTCAAAACAATGAAAAAATCCTTTTCTTTTTCACGGAAATATTTCATTTTCCTGGAGAATCTATAATATTTTTTAAACTTTTGTCTTCTTTCAACTGAATATACTTAAACATATGACTCTAAGGCCTTTTGGCTGCTGGTGATATGCACCTGAGGGCAGATACACAAGCAAGGTACAATTCCAACATGATGTGGTGACAGCCTTGGTGCTACTATGGTTGGGCATCATCACAGCACAGATGGGGAATGGGATTTTACTGATGATTATAGTTGAGAAGGGGCCTTCCTCACTTTCCCCAAAGTTAGAGCTGCCTCTGTTCAGAGGTAAGGATATTTCTGTAAATCTAAAGCAGCTTTCTTTACAGTGCTTGAGGCCCTGAGCTATGACAGCAAAATTCAACATGTGCTGGTTTGTTTTAAGTGTGTATTTTATAAATGTAAGCATGAATTCCCTGAGTCCAGAGCTGCTGAGAGGCAATAATGATATTGGGATCCTTTCCACATCATGATCTATTGCTGTTATTGGAAATTTTTTGACTTGTTTGGCTTTATTGGCCATCTCCCAGAATGGGAAAGAGGGGCCATAGGTGAAGAAACTACATAGTGACTGAATAACATTTGAATTTTCTTTCATTTGAATTTGAATAAAACCAAGAAGTTTGGGAGAAAGACGAACCATTAGAAAAGTACCAGCCAGGGATGTTTAAAAATTCTTTTCAGAAAAAGTAAGGGCAAGAGGTGTAAAGATCTTGCTATTACTGTGATTGGTGCAAGGTAAATTCATGGCACATTGAGAGTTCACCTTTGATTGTATTTTGGCAACTTCTGTTAAATTAATACTTCTTGGTAAGTCATAAAGAATTAGGTGCATTGCAAAATGCCTCTGTTTTTCAAGCTGACATAAATATTGCATTAATTAAATCTATTAAGAATGTTGAAATGAGATTTCATTAACTAATATCCCCTATTAGGATAATTATGACTAATTATAGTTATTAGACTAATGGTTTTAATCCTCAAGCACAATGTGTTACAGAAGGTTGAGAGGCCTAAGATAAATTGAAAATCAAAAGTATGATCAAACTCTTTTTTAATATTTTACACAGCCACCATCCCATAACGGTAACTATGACAGCAACAGTTTCATTTTTTGCAACTCACTTCATGCTGGGAAGAAAGATAATTTTTTATGATTTGCGAGTGATTTTACCTTTCCAACAGGAAGTGTCCTGATTTCTAGACTGTAGGTGCTAATCAGTATGAAAAATTAACCTCTTACATGTTCTCATAAAAGAAAACTGCATAATTTTATTAAAGTTTTCTGCAGAGAAGAGTGTCATCTTAAGAAGGAAAAGCTCCACTCTTATATTGAAATGTGTTTTTTATGTAGCTGCACAGAACTAGTGCTTTGGTATGTATTTGCTGATGTCTCCTAGAGAGAGGTATGAACTATTTGAAAACTTATGTTAGTAAATCAATATCCACTAGCACATGAGTAAAAAATGTGCAACTTGAATCCTTCTTTGGGGGAAAACCAAAATCTTACCAGGCAATGACAAAACCTGTGTTACATAACAGAGATTTTTTTCTCCTTTTGTGGCTAGACAAATGGGTTAAGTTTCTTGGGGTTTGAACTGTAAAATTCAACATGATCTTACATGAAGTAGATCTGTCACATAATTAGAGTGTGATTGGTATTACCAGCTGCATTTTAAAAAAACACACAGAGAAAGATGGCTGAGCTGTACTCAGCTCTTGAATGGATGGTCATAAGGGACTACCTGTATTCAGAAAATTTACCAATTTTGGATCTTGGTTAGATAGACATGACCTAGTAGCAGGGAAAAGAAAGAGATACTCCAAACTGTATCCAGTCTGGGAAACTCAACGGGCAAGAATCTCAGAGTTTACCTAAAGTTTGAAATTTGCATCTAAAACTTAGTATTATATCTTTTAGATGACAGGCACCAGACAGGAATCCACAACAGGTTTGGATATCTAAAATGTGTAGGAAGAGACATACTTTGAGCTAAGTACTGTAAAGGGGGATTCTTCTGTCTTTTGGTGCCCATGCAGAACAGGGGAACAGGGAGTAGATAGGAACATCTGCCTGCTGTGCCTGAGAAACTGGGCTAGTGTATCTTGTAGAAGATTATATGGCTGTTAAAAATACTAAAATAATTCCATGTCACAGACAACATTGTCATTTCAACCTCTGTTTCTGAAGATTTCAGCATAACATTCTGAAGATTTTGAACATAGTAAGAATACTACTTTGAACAATAACTTAACTCTAGAGTCAAATGTATTTTTAAATTATCAGTGACATTTTAGAGATTAAAATGGTTCTATTTTTATAACATCTTTTTATGTTGCAAGATAAAGTCTTCATTATCTACCCATGCTAAAATTACAGTGCAAAATATTTCAGTTATTTGAGTGAAAGAGCTAGTTTCTTATAATAACTGACCCTGCTTCTCTGGAGGTTGGCTCTGGCAAATCTTTATTGATCTCTCTGTACCGTTGATTCAATAAACTTAGAACTCCATTTGTTTGTTTGCTTGTCTTTAATATTGTGACATCTGGATTTCTTCTTTCACCTTGCTATCTCCCAAATATAACTTTTATGATTGTACAGATTATTTCTTTCAGTAGATTCTGTAATAACGCTCCAGTTCTACCTGAGTTTTCATCTCTCGTTCCTGTGTAATTTCCTAATATGCAGTATGTGTTTCTCTTATCATAACAACTGTACACACCTGCCCAATCCTCTGCTTAGAGGCCTGGAAGGGAAATTGCATATGTCACTAATCAAGAGCTGGAATGATCTTTCATGGCTGGTTTCCTTTAAGGCACAGCTATTAGAGTTAAGAGTTTTCTTATCACTAGGTAATAAAGCAGAGTTTCTGCCTTGGATAAATGGCACAGAGGCAGGAAACACAGAAGCTGACATGCTGAATCAGACTAATGGCCAGACATGGTGGTGTTGTGGTGCTGAAGAATTCAGAATTGGATATGAGATCTCTGTAATGAAAGGGACATCTCTTCCTAACCCCAGGCAATCACTGTTAGGATTTGTGTTGTGAAGCATGAAGAATGATATCACAAGCATGTTTTTTAATCCTTGGCAAGGCACTTGTGATTCCTATTGTTTGGGTGACATTTCTTTTTCTTTCCTGAACCCTAATGTTCTATGTCTCAACTGTATTCCATGACAGCTACTTTAGCAGTAATGATGAGCTTATAAAAATTGCACAAGCACAAAACTAAGAATGTCCAAAACTAGAAATTAAGAAATATCACAAAGAAGTTGCTCATGCTATGTGTATTTTCTGCTCTTTCCTATCATGCATTTTAACTGTTTATGCTCAGCGACATTGTAACTTAACCCAAAAGGTAGCTAAACACCAGCCAGTTACTTGTTCCATCCTCTCTCTCACTGGGAGTGGGGAGAAATTTTTAGTTTGAGATGAAGATGTTTTAATGACAGAAACAGAAGGAAAAAAAATTGAAAATAATTATAATAATAGCTATTATAGAAAACATTGTTGCATAATGCAATTGCTCACCTCTTGCCCACCAATGCCCAGACAGTTCTCAAGCAGTGGTCCATGACCACCTTTTCCCATAGTTTATACACTGAGTTTGACACCACGTGGTATGGAATAACCCTTTGGTCAGTTGGGGTCATCTGTCCTGCTTTTCTCTCTTCCCAGCTTGTGTCTTTGAAGCTGCTTGCTGATTAGATGGTGTTAAAAGCTGAAAAGTCTTCGACTTAGTGGAAACACTGCTTAACAACAACTAGAACTCTAGTGTGTTATCAACATTATTCATATTCTAAATCCAAAACACAGCACTATACCATCCAATAGGAAGAAAATTAATTGCCTCCCAGCCAAAAACAGGGCAATACCCACTCCTCATTCTATACTATTTATATCATGCCCAGGTCTCACATTATTCAAAATATCCTTTTCTGTCTTTTATATACACACACAGATATCATCCTCTAAATATATGGGCTGTTTCTTGAAAATATCCATTGTTTTTGTTTTATAAAATGACTGTCCTAGATTACAATGTAAGATGTAACCAAAAGTATGTATTCTATTATCATCTTCACAAGCTGTTAAAGTTGGGGCAGTGTTTGTTATCTCCTACCATGGCTCATCCCTGATAACTCCCTCCGGGAGTTATCTCTGCTAATGGGCTATCGAGCACCCATGGCATGACTCACAGAATTACATCAGCCCATTGTGAGATGCTCTGCACAGGGGGAGCAGCCAAGCATTCTCACCTGGATATAATCCGGGGTTTGGAACAGCACAAGCAGTCCTACCTACTGGATTCTCAGAGGACGAGAGCTACCACTGAGCCATCAGATGAAGAGCAGACCCTTTTACAAGATCACTTCTCCAACAGGACTATTTCATCTGGACTGCTGCCACCACCCTGACTAATAGGTTGTCACGTTGTATCCTGACTCTGTCAGTGTGCTTGTATTATTGCATTTATTTTAATTTTCCTATTAAATTATAATTCTGACTTGTGATCTCCTACTTGTTTGTTTTCAAACTAGTACAATGACTTTGAATTCCACATGTCACAGCAGTTTTTTGAGGCAGGAGAGGTGGTCTGGTGTGTTTAATTGTTGTATAATGAAGCCAGTTCTGCCTGGGTGGGGCCACTAACCAGGCAGCTTTTGCTCTATGCGTATCCTAATATTTGAATATCCCAGCACAAGCACACATTGTTGTCAGTATAGTCTTTAACAGACCATTGTAACAGTTGCTTTTCCCAGAGGCTGGTGCATGATAAGACCTGTGATGTACCCCTCAGTGCCATGCTCTTTGGCCCAGGTGTCTACGAGGTTGTTTCAGAAATGAATCCTGTTGTATGACTCATGCTGCCATAAGAGTTCCTTTCCAAAGCCCAGGATGGTATTCCAGGCAGTGGCATGGCGCGTGGGATATGTTTCCAGCCATCTGATGTTTGCTTCCACAATTGCAAGCATATGGCACTTGCCTGGGCAGGTGTGTGGGAGTGTGATATAATCAATCTGCCAGGCCTCACCATTTATATTTCAGCCATCCTCCTTCGTATCAGAGGCTTAATGTGGCTGGCTTGATTGCAATGCACGTTTCACATTTGTGGATAACCTGTGAATCCATGTCCATGACTGAATCCACACCTTGATCCTGAGCCCATTCATACTGCATCTCTTCCTTGATGACCTGAGGTGTCATGGAGCCCTCCAATTAATCCTTATGTTGCCAGCCCAGACCCATCTGAGCCACTTCAATACTAGAAGCTTGATCCATCTGCTGGTGACATTCTTCTGTGCCCCACTCTTGTGATATACTTTTACAGCCAGGTTCTCTACCTGAGCAGCAATACGCAGTCCATTATACAGTGGAGCCTCTTCAAAACACATCATCTCCTCCTTTGGTGATACTGTAAAATCTTTGCCTTTTGGCCAGTCCATGATAATTTTCAAAATTCCTGGGTGACTAGGATTTCCTACTGGAGCCTACTGTGTGATCAGTAGCTCACAAGTTGCAAAATGCGTAGAAGAAGCCATATCTTTGAACAGCAAGCACTCCACTGTCAGCAGAAGCTGTGCTTCAGGACCAGTAAATTCTGAAGCAGCTCAAACACCTTCATACATTGCCAATTTTTCTTTTTCAGTTGGGGTATAGTTGGCCTCAGATCTTTTATAGAGAGCTTCAATACTCTAAAGTCTAACCTGAAGTCTTCCCTGGTGCCTTCTGCCAGAGACTCCAGGTAGGGCCATTCTACCTGACTTGACATGAAGAGCACATTTTTAATATTTTTTACTGCCTGGACTGGCTGAATAGTTACTGCATGAAATATTTCCTGGTTAATCTTTTTAAAAGCCTGTCGTTATTTAAAACCCCATTTTAAACTGTTCTTCTTCCAGGTCACTTGGCAGAGAGGGCTTACAATCAGTCTGTAGTTTGGAAAGTTCATTTTCTGAAACCCCACAATACCTAAGAAAGCTTGTGTTTTATTTTGCCACTTGGTAGAGAGACAGCTGTTATTTTGTCAATTACATCCATTGAGATCTGATGACATCCATACTACCATTTTATTCCTAAAAATGGGACTTCCTCTGTGGGTCCCTTCTCCTTTCTTTTAAAGCAAAATGAGTGTTGAGAATTTCAACTATTTTTTTTCGGTTTTTCTTTCTTCTAAAAACTTACTCTGTGATGTTGCCCCATGCAATGATATCATTGATGTATTGCAGGTGTTCTGCTTTGCCGTGTTCCAGTGCAGTCTGAATCAGTCCGTGAAAAATAGTACAGCTGTGTTTGTAATCCAAAGAAGGACTGCATTCTACAATCTGTAAGCTTCATAGCCTGAGAAAAGACTAAAAGGTTTTTGCTTTTTTAAAAAGCACATAACCAATGTGGTATGTTAAAATTCTACCCCCAAAATTATATCTGCTGTATTTTAAAGTTTCAAACGGCTTCAGTCAACTGAAGCATATTACCTTACTGAATCAAAGAATCCATGAGAGTTCAGCATTACTTATCATGTTCATCTACTAAGAACTTGTAAAACTTTTAAAATTAATTTACCTTTTAATGGAGTGAATGTCAATGGTTAGCAGGTCACAACATCACCTCTTGTGAAGATAGGTGTCCAATAAAGACTGAGGGTTGTTTTTTGTTTTGTTAGCAATTCTGTGTTTTCATTCATTCCCATTCTACTATTCAGTTCTGATCAATTTTTGTGATTTAAATTCTCACTTTGTTCTGGCATCAACTTCTTAATCTTTTTTTCCTCTTGATTTTTGAGAGTGCTTCATCTTCATTATTAGCCAAGAATAGCTTTAGGGCAGGTGTATATCTGCCAAGTCTGGTAAAGAGGGATGAAAAGAACTCGTCTGCTTTTTCTGTAGTATTGAGGAGGAAAGACTGGTCTTCTTACTCCCTGGCAATCTTGTTTAAAATTGATTCCTTAATTAAAAGTTGATCAAGAAAAAATGCAGAGATAACTCCACAAGCTCAGATACACGCTTCCCTCCATGTTTTCAACATGCCAAAAATCCATTTTCATTGCTGCCCACGAAAGCAATCTGAATCTGACCAGACACTTCTCTTAAAGTTAATCATCAGAGAGTGAGCCTCTGCACGAGCATTTTACTTGAGATCAAGGGTGCATTTTTTACATAAACCTCCCAATAACCTCCATTTTCTGGGGGTTTTTTGGCTTGCTTCACAAAGTGGTAACAAAAAACCAGCTTTCTTTCAGATGAAACTAAACTCGCAAATATGGTCTTGGTATCTAGTATCTAATACCCTCTAAGTCATGATAGGCATTCTGTTCCCAAGACAGAGCAGAGAAGAGCTAGTCTGTTCTGAAACCCCTCCTGAAACATAGGTAATGTAATTGCTAGTCCTCAGCACCAAGTGGTCTGCCAGCTGTGCTGTGCTCCTTGCTAATCTAAGCAGAACTAATTCCAGGTTGTCTGTTTGCTAAAGTCAAAGTCTTTGGCCCATCTGCAGGTCACTGGCATCCCTCGGTGGATGGCTTAGTGTGCTGTGGAGGAACCAGGAGTATTTTCAGCCCTTCTCTGAGACATTAAGAACTAAGGTTTTGAGCTCCTTAACAACATCTAGTACCTGAGAAGTTATGTGTTTCTCTGAGTAACCTAACCTTCTTATCTGGCAGAGTGGGTGTGACTAAGAGCCACCCATCATCTAAAGCTGTATGAAGTAGCAACATTATATGGAAGGAAACCAGAAACCTGGGATCCATTTTAAATTTCTACACATAAACTTGCTTCTGTAACATTAATTTGAATCAGATGAAAAAAAAGATTAATATAAAGTTGTTTTTTTCTGACTAGATCTTTCCCTTTATATCAGTGAGACTATTTTCCTGCTCTCTCTGTAAGCTTTCAACATTTGCACTTCAGATTGCCTTTGAAGCCTCTTAATTTATGTTTTATCTAACATAATTGTATTTTCCTCTCACTTCACCAAGACTGGGTTTCAGTGTCTTCCTGACTTGAATGATTACTTCGATTTGTTGGTTAGTCATGTTGTTTTTATTTTCCTTTCTGCTTCATTTTTAACACACAACTGTTTAAACTGCTAAGTCTGATAATAGTTTATCATCCACATACATCATATATATATATTCCACTGCTTTTACTGTCTGAAACCGACAGGCTCAACTCCCTTGCCCTACTCTACAGTCCTGTTGGTTACAGTATTGAGACTAGTAGGAAACAGGGCTGAAGACACTGAAGAAGCTGAAAAAATATTCCTACATCCTGTTCCTATCTGGAAGACCATATAATATCAAACAATTATAATGAGGAGTGAATTGCACTTTTAGACCTTATTCCCAGCAGATCTGCTGCTGGAAAAAGAAACATTTGGGTGCTTACTAGAAAGGAATATCTTTACTCAGTGAAATTGATGGTGATTTTAGCTGAGATTTGTATTTATCCCTTAGACTTTCATGAAAGGCGATAATACAGTATCCAAGTTTATTGAATACCATTCTCAAACCCCCATATTTTTAAAATCAAAAACATTTGTCCAATCTCAGTGAGAATCTAGGTCGAAGTAAAGTAAGGGAACTATCTCTTCTGCTGTTAGCTACCTTGCATAGCTTGCTGTTGTCTTTCGATAAACTTTAAATACTATTTGATTTTGCTTTTCCCCTTCTTCACAGAATACAACAATTTTACTACATTTATTAGCACACAAATACTCGAAGCAGTATTTGAATATCACTGTTATTCATTCCAAATAATTTTGGTAAGCTTTCAGGACTGTGCTGGGATTCTGGACCTTTAAATGGTATTGATCTACTAGGACAAAGTGTTTTTCTGAATCCAGCAACAGCCCATTTTAGGCTTCAAGTAAATAATTTCTTGCTCTAGTGGCATTCAGAATGTCTGAAGAATGATACTTTCATATTTCCATTTATGTAAATCTGTAGATGGTAATTTATTTGGTGGCTCACATTTCTAACACAGCTTTTGAAAGCTGTGGGTGTTATTTTTATCTTCAGTGGGTTCATGCATAATATTGTCCATTAAGAATTCTAGCTGCCTGAGAGCACCCACAAATCAAGTAATTTGGCTGCTCAAACTTCAGTCCTTCAGACACATACGTAATTTTTTTTTTTTCACATGAAACAGTCCCACTTATTTTAATAGGACCATTTAAGATGTTTCAATGCAGGGGCCTGATTAACAGTAAGGGGTTCTAGAAATACTAGTTAGAAGAAAGTTTTCCTCCAAAGTATGAATGACATAAGTCAGAGATTTTGCAGCCCATTATTTATAACCTAATATCTATTCATTTAGTTATTCATTTATAGTTGATATACATTGCATATATTATAGTAAGTAATAGTTATTATCTTATCTTATTTTGCTATATTTTCATCCATGAATCCTTATGTCCCTGATCCATCAGGTTCTTGAATGATCTTTTCCTCTGTGAAGGTAACTTCCACAACCATACAAAGAGTTTTGGCCGTGGTCTGATTTTTAGTGACAGCTCAGGATTAAGGAGCCTGTTTTCATATCTCTTATGTCTGAGGTCTAGGCTGTAGATACCCCTCTTCATGGGGGCCACCAAATAGGAATTGATTTTGATTTTTGTTATATTAGCTGTGCTTTTTCTACTTGCTGGTGCTATGAAAAAAGCGCCAACTTGAGCAATACCTGGACAATTCTGTTACTCCATCCAAAATTTCTTCTCGGTTTCTTGAGTATATGAATTACCAAGGGCTCTCTGCACCATGAGCCTTGTCAACTCTTCTTGCCACCAGTGAATTAATATCTGTCTACCTCCCATGGTTCTAAAGGATAAAAAAAGCACCCAGGTTTACAAAGACATTTCCCTTTCTAGAGTTACTGAAACCTTTTTTCATTTTCCAGAAGATGCAGAGGAGAAGTTGATGATTTGCTGAGAACAGTCATAACTCATAAATCTTCCTACCATCTTTCTGCCCAGAGCGCCTATCTATTTCAGGAGTGGGTTAATAAAATAAGTATTACTGCTCTTTCTTAGAAAACCATCTGTGGCTTTGTTAGACCAGCTGTTGTCTCCTGAATTTGACAGATCAGTCTTTGTCTCACCTTAATTCTCCTTAGTGATGGCATGATTCCCCAAAAAGTCCAGAAACATGCTGGCATCGCTGCTGGAACTTAACACCAACCCCCCACTCATGTCTGCCCATCCTCACCTTGACATTGCCCTTCATCTGTGTTTGCACAATTCTGGTCTGAATCAGAGAATCAACCCAGAGAAAAAGACTGAAATTACAGCGAGTTGTGCCAAAATGGAAGAGGCAGTGCTATAGGGATAGAATAGTGCAGCCAGGGGGAGGAGAGGGTGGAATGGCTGGTTCAGCAGAAGAGCCTATTTATGCCTGCCCAAACTGACTGTGAAACTGCAGCATTGGTGTGCAGTTATCCATGTGAAACAACTTAATTAGTTGAAATATATCAATCCTTATATAAACTAACATGCAAATATCTAGACAGGAGATATCTTTATCTATCTCTCTCTATCTAGATCATCTATATCTATACATATTATTGAGACAAGACGCAGTTGTTATCAGCTGGGGATGCAGTAGGTTTTGGGGTGACTTACTGTAACTTTGTTATAGGAATAAAACCAAGTCTCTTTTGCTGTAGTCTAATTCTAAGCTACTTCTCAATTTGTATGCTTGTGTGAGGCTTTTAAGTTTCAGAGAAACAAATCTCATCTCTTCCACTTAATCAAAAACCTCTACTAGTGGTGTGTTTATGATACAGCACAATGTTGTGAAATAATCTCCCACTGCATTTTCCAAACAAGATTTCTGCTGAAGCATTCAGTTCTCATAGAGCACTTATGTTTTTAAATGTGCATTTAATTCTTAGCTAATTGCCATCAATATTTATGCTGCTGAACTTTTATCCTGCTACGTATTGTATAATTGCTACCATTAGCTCATCTCCCAAAGGTTTTCTTTTCAGATTCCTATAATGTATCCACGTTATTCTTTTCCAAAGCACAGATTTTTATAATATTGTTAAATTGTCTAATATTCAGTTTATAGTTTGGACCATGAGTGAAGTTGATTGCAATTAAAAATTTAGTAATTTTATATCTACTTTTCAATTTAAAGAGGAATAATGCATCTGTAGTGCTGTTGTCCACTATTTCCTACTGATTTCTAAAATCAGGGTTACAATAGGTATTTTACTATCCTGAAAACAAAATGCATCCCCTCAGTCTCAGGAATTTTCTAGATATTTTTCAGGTACAACCACAAAAGCCCTGAATTAAGCTACTCTACAGAAACAATTTATTTTTATTTCCAGGTAAAAGTGACATAGGAAGAAGTGCCAGTCACCTTCTCGTCCAGAGGACAAATAGGACGCCCTGTAAAACCCTTGCACTGACTACCGTTTCTCCAAAGGAGCCAGGGCCCTCCTGCTCTGTTTATACTGGCAAAGAGCCCAGGGCAAGGTTCCCACTAAAGTAAGATCATATTGTGGTGGGATGACCATCACTGGATGCTAAGTGCCTGCCAAAGCCTCTCTATCATTCCCCTCCTGACGTGAATAGAGAAGAGAATTTATAACAAGAAGCTCATACTTTGAGATAAGGGCACGTAGAAACCATTCAGCCATTACAATCATGGGCAAAACAGACTCAATTTGGGGAAATTAATTGAATTTTTTTCCAATCAAATCATAGTAGAATAAAGAGAAGTAAACCCAAATCTTAAAAACACCTTTCCCCAACCCCTCCCTCCTTCCTGGCTGAACTTTATTCCTCATTCTCCACCTTCTCCCGTCAGTGCTACAGGGGAATGGGAAAGGGGGATTGTAGTCAGTTCATCACATGTTTTTTCCTCCCCTGTTTCCTTGTCAGGGGAAGGAGTTCTCACACTCTTCCCTTGCCCCAGCTCAGGGTCCTTCCCACAGGCTATAGCTATTAACAGACTGTTCCAGCATGGGTCCCTTCTGTGGGGTGCAGTCCTTCAGGAACAGCAGCTCCAGCATTGGTCCACCACAGTGTCACGAGTCCTGCCAGCAAACCTGTCCCCTGTGGGAACCTCTCCTCACAGAGCCACGGGTCTTGCCAGGATCCTGCTCCAGCACGGGTTTCCCATGGGGTCACAGCCTCCTTCAGGCATCCACCATCTCTGCAGGGTGGATATCTGCTCCACCGTGGACCTCCATGGGCTGCAGGGGCACATCTCCCTCACCATGGTCTTTATCACAGACTGCAGAGGAACCTCAGCTCTGGTGCCTGGAACACCAAATCCTCCTCCTTTTTCAGTAACCTTGTTGCCTGCAGAGCTGTTTCTGCTTTCTCGCTCCTCTCTTCCCTGATTATTACTTTCACACAATAACTTTATTTTCCTTCTTAAACATGTTATCACAGATGCATTATGCTGTCACTGAAGGGCTCATTCCGGGCCAGTGGCATGTCCAACCTGGAGCCAACTGACATTGTCTCCGTTGGATGTAGGGGAAGCTTTAGCCCCTTTCTCAGCTGTGACCCCCCACTACCAAGGCCTTGCCACACAAACCCAAAACACACGTGATAACCCACACTGTTTAAGAGCAGGTCCAAGTTCTTATATGCTTTTTTGCCCAAACACATAAGCACTTTCCCATTCAGTGCCCAAATAAGGTTTGGTTGAGAAGCATGTTCCATTGACTATTCCAAGAAAAGATGAAGCTACCTATTTCTGTGGGCTTTGGAACGTAAATTGTGCCATGCAAATGGCCTTAGAGCCAGTAAATAACAGCTGTTTGGGTTTTTTTTGTTCAAAATTAAGGATACAGCCTTTGAGCTCATCTGAGTCCTGAGAGCAAGGGAGAAAATTTAGCTACAGACCATATAACCAAATCTGGAAATTCTCCATGTAAAAAATGTTAAGAAATATTGTGAAAACTAATTACAATTGTTATTCATGTGTATTGTATGAGGTTAGTCAATAAACTTTGTTCAAAAGTGGTCTGTTTCATGACACTTTTCAGGTTTCATTTGTTTCTGTTCTTAGCCTGGTACAAACATGCTGGTTTTGGCTGGGGTAGAATTAATTATCTTCACAGTGGCTGGTATGGGGCTGTGTTTTGAAAACAGGGTTGATAATATAGAGATATTTTTTATTATTGCTGAGCAGGGCTTACACAGAGCCAAGTCCTTTTCTGCTTTTCATACTGCCTTGCTGGGGAGCAAACTGAGGGTCAATGAGAAATTCTGAGGAGGCATAGCTGGGACAACTGATCCCAAGTGAAAAAGCAATATTTCATGCCATATGGTGTCAGGCTCAATATATAGGTGGGGAGAAGAAAAAGGAAGAAGGAGAGGACATTTGGAGCGATGGGCTTCCCAAGTAACTGTTGCATGTGGTAGGGTTATTCTGCTCGAACATGTGAGAAAGATTTTTGTTGATAAACTAATCCAGAAGAGAAATTTATGTGTTTGCCATCTTTCAGGTAAGGACTACAGGAGCAGAACTCAGTGACAGAGAAGATTTTGGTGAGTTCATGGCATACAATTTCAACATACCACTAGGTTTAGAACAGGCAGAGCTTTGGAATCAGGCACTGAAAATCCCAAAGAAAATAACAAACCACAGCCCTTTGTGTTATATACATTTGTAGCCACTATGGAATATGGATGCTGATTTTGGTATCCACACATCAATGCACTTAGTTCTGTGTGCCACAGGACCAGTTGTAACCTTGCTTAAAAATGAGGGAGGTGGGGAGAGTAGTTGGGTGTGGGTGGTGGATATGTGTAAAAAAGCCAAAAAAAGCCAAAAATAGAAGTAGCTAAAAAGTTTATTTTATCAGGTTTTAGATTAATTCACAGTGTCTAGAAAAAAAGTTTATTCACAGAATTCTTCCACACACAATGGAAATATGAAACTAAATAACTGGCAGTTATAATTTTACAGCTGTCTTTACCAGTTGGCTGATATTTTTCCCATAATGTTATCTCTATGCTGCAAAGTTCATCGATGTTGTAGTAGATTTAAAACATTTCATTTAGCCATATGCACTGTCTGATCTGTGTACAAAGAATGGGACATTTAGGTCATTGATTCAGTTGCAGGTTTTGTCTTGATTAAAGGATATTCCATCAAGACCAACTGACTTTTAATTAAGGTAATCGAAAAATAGTTTCAAATAAGGAAATTCTAATTATGCCCAACTCGGGGGGAGGAGGGGAGTAGGGAAGAAGGAGATTTGAAAGTTCATGCATTTTTTTGAAGAGTCTAATTCTTTTGCATTAGGCAGACATAGTATGGTGGTCTCGCCAGCACCAAAAAGACATATAAAATAATGGTAATATGACTGCATGTTATAAAGAAGATTACAAAATTCTACACTATGCACATAGCCAAAGTCTATTTCACTGTAAAACCTTGCCTTGGATTTCAGCATTCACAAATCTTTGAAAAGAGACATCGAGGAGCAGACAGTGTTCCATAAAGGTTTTTTCTAGTCAGTGGGGAAATGGAGTTTTCAGTGACATCAAATTTATTATTCACTCATCTTATCAACACTAATTTCCTTTATTTGCAAGCAAGTGGTTCTCTTGCACTGATTTACAGAAGGGCAGATTAGTGCTGCTAACTGCTGTGGGAATCAATGTGACATCAGTTGTGGTTTTCCTTGATTGTGAGAAGCTCGCTGTAAACCAGGGTCATATCTCTTTTGACCGATTATTCCTTCATCTCACGTTAAGCTTATGTTGAACTATCTCTCATGGGCAAATTTAAATTCTTTTGCCATTTGCTTCTTTTAGGCAACCTATGCATCACGTAGGTTTTTTCCATGTGGCTGAAGGATGGGTGAGTATCTTTGCTACTTTTACTGTATTGCTAATTATTTAATAGTCACTTCCCAACCCCAGGTTTGTGCTTGTCTATATTTGTTTTTTCTCTCTGCTCAGTGACCCATAATAAAATAGCCATTCATTAATAGCCAGATGCCTTTAGGGAACACCCTCTTTGAATGCATTACAGTATGCAACAGTAATTAAGAATACATTTGGAAGCTCTTACACACTTAATCGTGGTATTTATGTCAGTTTTAAATTCAGCTAGACATTAAACTCAGTTCGCAACAGGTTTTCTCATGGCTGGCTCTGAGCACTTCATGAGCAGGTTGTGCACCAACACATTACTTACACAGATAGCAATTGAAAGCC
The DNA here is from genome assembly GCA_013399195.1 of Dicrurus megarhynchus. NCBI lineage: Eukaryota > Metazoa > Chordata > Aves > Passeriformes > Dicruridae > Dicrurus > Dicrurus megarhynchus. Next base: position 145,080 of record VXAD01009553.1, read on the forward strand.
TGAAGTACTGCAGCAGGAATTTCCATTCCTGTAAATCACTGAGTGTTACGCTTGGTGAGATGTGATAATCACAAAAATGTCTAAACCCAGAGCCCAGTTTTAGACCTGGGTCACAAAATACTGCTGTAAAATACTTTTTCAGGTGCTTTTCTGCAACTTTAACTATGGCAAGAGTCTGCTAGATATCAAATCATTGGGATGGATATATTATCACTTAAAAAATGTTTAAAAGAGCTATTTTAAAAATTCCAATGACTGTACTTCTACCACTGCTCAAACCCAGAGACTTAATAGTCCCAACAACTTTGTCCAGACTTTATGGTGGCACTAAGGTCACAAATGCACTTTTCACAGCATAAAAAAGTACGTGGTGGCTAGTAAGTAGCTTATGTATATCTCACTTTTCTGGAGCAGGTTTTGCACTTTGAACTACATAGGACCATGGGCTTTTGTTTAAGAAGCATCATGTGGGTATTAAAATTAAAAAACCTTCTGAATAAAAGAGCTTTTCAGGTAACATGCAAACATGTGAAGGCCAGTTTCAAAAGCCAAAGAAAGCATCTCACATGGCATTGAATCGTTACTGAAAATCCTCACATGTAAGAGGATTATGGGCTGCCATTGCATTATTCAAAGTGCAGAAGCATGAATAACAGGTCCCACTTGATGTCCAGGAGAGCCAAGCATATCTTCTTAGCAACATATGAAAAAATATGCTTCAGTAAGTATCTGGTAGGTTTTTACAGTAGGAAAAAAATATGTCAACCACAAACTATAGCAGAAAGAAAATTTATAAATAAATATGTTTATAAATACAGATTTTTAAAAATGAAAAATAGTGAACTATTACAAAAAAAAGTCCTTTCCAGCAAAAAAAACCCAACCCTGCTATAGTAAGGTAAAGTGCGCTATTTTCTCCCTCTCATTTTTAATACAAATACAATATTTTAGCTATAAACCCTCCTCACACAATCAGCATTTTTGAAGTTGAAAAGAAATCTGTAGGTAATTATTGAAAGGATGATGTACATCAGTAGTGGGAAGGCAATGTTCTCAGTTTCACTCAGTAAATCACGCTGGAATGTTCATTAGATTTCTTTAAACAGTTTTTGATTACCATCTGTTAGTGATGAAACAGCAGCAGCTACTATATTAATCCATCCACCAGGAAAAAAAATTAAAAAAAGAGAGAAAGTTAAAACAAATAGAGAATTGAGCCAGAAAAACATTCTATTAAAAACATATGTGAGAAAAACCATGGCATCTAGGCTACTAATTCATGATTTCTGGAAAGAGTCCATTCAGCAGTTTAGGGGGTAGTATGAATTTGACATGTGCCTGTCATTTTAAAGACATAGGAAACTTTGACAACAACATGGTGTGATGAGAGAAGTTTATCAGTTAAAGGGAGCAGGGCAAGGAGCAAGAACATGTTAAGGATCAAAGTTCCTGCCCCCACTTTTCTCCTTGGAGTAGCTGACCAGCAGAGCTACACCGGGAGTGTGTGCAACCAGGTCTTTCAAAGGCCTGGTCCTCCTGCCGAAGGAAGTTTATAAAAATGTGATTTAATGGCTCTTTTTGTGGTTACTGCCCCAAAGCCATGATCCATAATGCCTGTTTACAATGCAGAAGACAGAGAACAAAATGTCCCTTCCTGGAGACCTCCAGTTATTTAGTATTGCTCTTAATACCAATGGCTCAATCTTCTGCCTTCAACAGAGGCTTAGGGCAGTGTCATACAGGTAAAGTTTTTGAAGGGGAGAACGGATTCTCAGAGAAATATAGTCAGATTATGATAAGAACATGCTCACATTTATGCACAAATGTTAAAATGATGATTTATAAACTTTCTAAGGAAGAATTGATGATGTAAATTCTTTCTTTCCCCTTCTGTTTCTTCTTGCTGAGTTGATCAAGGCAGAGATGGAAATATTTGGAAGATCAGACACAGTGGATAGTGGTCATTTACATCTTACTGGAAAGACAACATAATATTTAATACGTCTAGGCTAATGAGCCTTTGATATAAGTATCCTTAGTTCTTGTGACCTGCATTTATGGATCATAGTGAGTTTTGTTCCTTGATGATGAGCAGAAGCAAAAAACCCAAAACCCAAACAGAGGCACTGTATTTCCATGTTTTTTATTTAGAACTACAGATGAATAGCCACAACAGAAAGAAAGGAGTTCTTTGCTTCTGTCCATTGATGAACAAAGAATATTCAGACACAGAGGAATTGTCTTCCTAATGGTCTTTGAACAAAGTTTTGCGAGTCATAATTTTCTGGAAACTTAGCATTGTTCACCTAGCCAATTTGTAAAAAAATCAGAAAATGTTTCCTCTTGGAAAGGATTTTAAAACACTATTATGAGTCCTATTCTCATCCATATAGATCCCAAATTATTCAGAACAGCATACTGTTTGCTAGAAAATGACACAAAGGTGCTTCACTTTGGGTATTTTTGTAGTCTTTGGTGATGACAGTCTTTTTTTCCTATGGATTGCCACATAGAAAGAAGACTCTGCTGGCTGACAGAATGAAACAAATGAGCCTCATGGTCCTTGAGGCTCTTCTTATCTAGCTAGTAAGTGTCTGAAATCACCAATTCTCATTATGTGATATGTCCTGAGCACAGGAATGGGAAACACGTCTTAAGGGACAAAAGGCAGACTTGCCTAAAGACAGTTCAGCATTTTTTTGAAACAGGATAAATGCAGTTTTGTAGATGGTGGAAAGCGCTTCCATGGAACAAAGATATTTATTCATTGGATATCTGTATACCTGACTAGGTTACCATGCTAATGACTGCTGCCAAAATTATGTTTAAATTGTGTTTAGCACTCATATATAGTTAAATCAAAGTTGTATTTTTGATAGCTGCAGATGTCTTTATGCCTTTATAGCTTTTCTGGTTTCTAATATAACTGTAGGGCATAAGAAAAAAGTAGCAAAAGTTTTGTGGTTACAATGAAAAATAATTAGTGATCTAAGAAAAACTGTATGAGGTTTCAGAAGAGTATTTCTTAGTTTAATAGGGAGCCTGCATATTTGCTGTTGGAATTCTTGGGAGTAGTATTTGCAGGACACATCTCTGGAACATCTAACTTAAATCATAAGCTGTCTTGTATGAAATCTTGTGGGTCTGTACTGCTAGGAGTGAAAAACAGTTGCACCAGAAATGTGCAAGTGCATATTAAGTTTATTGCTCTTTGCTTTTCCTTGCCTCAAAATCAGATTTCTTGCAACATGAACACAGTCGGCAAACCAGAAATTTTGAATGTATGGCACGAAAAAAGACTAAAATTGCTCTAATGATATTCCTTGGCTTCACCATCTGCCTGCACTCTATTGCGTTCAGTGGTTCCAATAAAATCCCAGGGAACGAGGGATGAGATGTGTATGTCTAGCAGAGCTGGCTGAACAGAAAAAAACACCTAAAGTTCACATTTCATACAAGAGCCTTCTCCCATGCAACACACTGCTTTTACTTTTTCTCTTCATGTATTTCTTTGTTGCCTTGGTAAACTTTAATCATGTACAGAATCCTCCAAACAGAACAACTAGGTGCAGGTTTGTATCTCAAATGAACCCTTTTCTCCTATGGCTGCTTTTAGACAGAAATCTGGGAGAAAAAATGCTCCATTGCAACAGTTCTGACCACCCTCCATGACAGGTCAGCAGATGGTGTCTTTAAGTGATGAATCTGACAACTTTTGGGGGTTAGTTGACTGAAAATGAAATATTATAAAAGAAAAATGTGCACTGGTTTCTAACTACAGTTTCCTACTGCCATCCAACAATAGCATAAATGAGGATTCAGTGCTGGTCAAAGAAAACCACTTCCGAACATGTGATTTGTGGGCCATTAATCTTGGCTGCCCATCCTCCAGTTTCAGTCTGAAAAATATTTTAGCTCAGCAGGTGATGCTGTCAGTGACAAATGAACAAGATTAAAATCAAGTGATGTGGACAAAGCAAACTGTCTCAAAATGAATCTTCCTGTACTTGGAAACTACTCAGATTCTTATGTTACTGGAAACAGGGCTAGTGGCTTTGTGAACTTAATCTAAGAGAATTAAGAAATGGTATTTCTGTCATAGTGAACTGAGAAAAAATAGATAGAACCTTAATGAGAAGTAACTGGCATGTTTCTTGTAGGATTCAACTGAATCTTTCAGGTTTTGCCATGTCTCAAGGACTCTTTTTATATGGATGTTAAAATGTATTACACCTAAAGATAAGAATGATATTACTGGCTATGAAATTTCCATACTGAATAGGGTCACGCATAAGAAAGATGGCACAAAGTAGTGTGCCCAGTGGTCCAGAAACAGTCTAGCTGTGAGAACACGAGACACTTTGGAGGAGAGGAGTGCCTGTGAATTTGTACATTTGCAATGAGTGAAGATATGAAGATTATGGGAATGGCTTCTTAGACACTGTGAGAGGCAGCATAATTGAAGCTGCAAGGACTCACTTTTTAAAGCTGTCTCTGGGAACCCACCTGGAAAGAGGAGGTAACTTAAGCAGGTAAGAAAGAATACTCCACAAGAAGTGGTCTAGTAGATCCAGAGGAGAATAAGAGAGCAAACTCTTTGTAGGGCAGGGAGACAGGATTTTCCTTAACAGATGTTTTAAGAATCAGAAAGGTAACATTTGAAAAAGTTACATTAATAAAGAAGGAATGGACAGTATTGAAAATCAGACCTGAATAACTCCTTTCATCTATAGACTGCTGTAATGCCTCTAAGAAGTGAGGCAAAGCATGGAAAAACGGCACAGAATAAGGGAGTACAAATGGAGAATGTTTTCTGAGACACTCTTGGATGTCTCACTTCCAAATATCCTGCAATTGACAGGCAGATAGTGCACATCATAATGTGGGGGCACATTCATCTCTACTCTCCAGATGCATGAGCCACCTTGCTTCATGGGTGGTAGGTGACAATGTATTAGGACTTCCAAAGTATCTTCCTTTAGGAGCAGCGTGGTGGCTGGGCATGTTCGCTCTCGTGAGAAGCGCTAACCCCTACATAAGGTCATGCTTTGGAAAGACAAGGGGTGGTGACTCCTGTGCCTGATGCTAAAGGAAATAGTCATTTAGATTTGGGATTCTTGGATGTTCTGGGAAAGAGGATGTGAGGGACTGGGGCACAGTGGCAGCCATTTTGTCTCAAAGAAATCCTTTCTTGGAATAAGATGATAGGGAACATCTAAGGGCTGTGGAAAAAAAAGAGTGGTATAGAGCAAAAGAACAGAAAAAAAATAGACACCTGCAAAACTGCTGAGAAGAAACTGGAGAGAAGGAAATGGAAGAAAATTACGATGCATACATAATTTTTTCTTTGAATATTAACACAGACACGAACCTTTAGGACTATTTTTCATCGTTTTTCATATGTGACTGCTGGGGAGATTTGTGCCCTGGTAGAAGGGAGGAGAAAATGCCCCTCTTCCTAAACCCGATCTCTATATTATGCAAAACTGGCAGAATTATGTGAACTTGTGTCTATACTGATCTCCCAAATGTACGCAGTCAATAAAAAATGTTGCAGCAGTTGATGAAGAGAAACTCAGATTTAAAGCACAAGAATAGCAAAAGACTGTAATTTACTCCTTTTACTTGACCCTCTAGATGTGCATTGAACAGGGATTATGTAGACCAGAACTTCTTTAAGCTTCAAATAGTGTTCAGAAAGCTATAAGTGTTGGGGAAGTTCATCTCTCCCTTCAGGCTTTCTTGTCTGCTTTTCCTTTCATTTAACTGTATTTTCCAACAGTTACTGTATCATGTTATATTTATTTTTAAAATTGGGTTTTTTCCACATTTCACTGAAAAAGGGATGTTTTTTCTCTAGCCACTACAGAAGATATTTTTGGAAGTTTTATTCTTAGGGCATATCTCTGCCCAGCTTAACTTTGTTCTTTATAACACCCAAATAATGTACCTTGTTTACCTGCTGTGTCTGGTCCAGGAATTTCTGTATTGCACTTCAGATTCAAGATTTAGTTACTAATTGGATAGGGAGCAACTTCCTGAAGATATGTGAACTGCATAAACTCTGATCTAATTATTCTAGTTACTCATAAGTAACAGAGGTGGTAGAAAGTTCTTTGGTGTTGGGGGCAGAACAGAGATGCTGCCAGAAATGAACCCTAGATTGGGAGGGGTGGGGCTGAAAGGTATATAGGGAAACTAAAGGAAAGAACAGTGCACTCTGAAAAATTCTGTACAAATGCAAATGTCTGTCAGTATTGGCAGATGTCTTTCAGTTGGTTTGAGCCCTTGTCCAGAAACAAGCTGTTCCATGATCAAATTTTCTAGGCATGGAAGAATGATGCTTCTTCTTGAGATAAAATATTTCCCTTAGTAATAGGTAGTTAAGTTGTTACCTGTGTTTTTCAGATCAAAAACCCATGAGGTTCTATGGCTGGGATATTTTTAGGTAAATCTTAAAGTGATTTGAAATATTACTGAGGCGTTCTGTCATCCTGCTGAAATCTATTTTCTTCTCTGGAGTTTTTATAGAGGAAGAAGTGTGGTAACTGAACCAAAAACTGCTCTAAGAGTTCTAGGACTGTGGAGGATGAAGAATTTCAGCTTTTTGCTTGGAGAATCATGAAAAAAAATTGCAAAAATAACAAAATTCCCAAATCATCCAAGTGCATTCTGGCCAGCAGATTTAGGGGAGATTAGTCTCATGTTTTAGCTGGTTGCATGGGGACATCCAAGATGCTCCTTTATCTCTATTTATCAAAAAAGTTACTACAGGATATCCAGTTTCTAACTAAGCTGGCAGAGATATTTCTTCAGATACTTCCTATATGTGGCACCTGTGTGAAGCCTAATGGAGACTTCTGCAGTACGTGGTGGTTCAGATTCTTTGCTGATTTGCTGATTCTTTTCAGATTTTCATATCATGAAAGAATTACCTGGTTTGCACTGCTGTAAATGAACACCAAAGCAGGATTCAAGAAATTCTCTAATATCACAGAAAATATTCACCTTGCAAACAACTGAAGTTTTTATTATTTTCACTACCCACCTGAACAGAATATTTTTTTGCTTACATTTTGTACAAGCAGACACACTAATATTAATAACTTCCATCATGTCAAGCAAATATTACTTGTTGCTGTGGAAACAGGATGCTAATCTCAAACCAGCATAGATATTTCCTTGTAAACTACAAATTAGGCAGTAAGGTTCAACAGGGCATGCAGTTATCATAGAGTAATCATAGCTATGGAGATTTATATGGCATAGTAGAATTTAATGGTATAAGTTCATGGGGGATATGAATTCAACTCAATTAAAAATTATGAATAATATGATCAGTCCCTAAAGTTTTTTTTCTCTGAAGTCACAATAAAATTACATGGACAGGAGACAGCACCAAGTTTAAAAACTTAGAGTTTTCGTCTCTCTATGTATGTGTTTAAATCTTCTAAATTTTTTTGGTCAGACTCATGCAGTACTTGATTATGGTATCTTTTCTCGTAAGTCTGGTATTAGTCCTCAGCAGCAGCTTTTTGGAAAGAAGTCTCAATCCTCTTCCTTGTCAGAGGATTGGAGCCAACACTGCCACTAAAAGAGCTTGTCTGTCTGGAACGAAAATCCTGTACAGAGCGTGAGATCTGCATCAATAAAATGTTATTCCTTCTTGGCAGAAACTCAAAGGGAAGGCAGGTGGCAGTAACACTGCCTCCACTCTGATGATGTGAATGTCTCTGCAGAGGTCCGTGGGTTCAGTTCTGACATATGAAAATAAAACATACAGCATCTTTTATTTGATTTGGTGAATTTAGTTATTTTGGTTTTCTTTTCACTTGAAACAAGTGCTCTGGTGTTCTTTCCAGAGTCTTAATAGAATCCACCGTAATCCAAATATATTTAGTGTCAAAGCACCAAGCATGTGAAATTTAAGGGTTTGGTAAAACGTGATAAGGGAAAGAGCTTTTTCTTCCCAGCTGCCAAAAAAAGCCAGCATACAGAGAAGGCATAAACCACTTCAATAACTGAAAATTTCTTCCTATATATCGTGTGAAAATAGTCTATGTAAAATAATTAAAATGCCTGAAAAGACTAAGCAGCCATGTTCCAAGAATGGAAGGACTTAGGGGAAAGATTAGAATAAACCAAAATTAACCTACTATTTTGATCTGGATTGAAGTGTAAATAGTTCAGGTATACTATGAAGAAATATTTTGATGAGCTAGCAGGCTGCTCACAGCTGCTTGGATCTGAGAGCCCATCGTGTCTACAGGCAATGGAGTCATCAGTTGGCTTTCCCTCATTAAAGAGAGATAGGGACTGAATCTCTTCCCTTGCCAAACACTTCAGCTTCCCTGAGAAGAAAGAAGGAGGCAGTAGCACAAACAGGGCAGATGAAATACCACTGCAAATCTAAGAGTGGCTTCTTGCCAGATAAGTTTCTTCCACCAGACTGGCAAGCAGAATAAAACTCCTGGTGCTTCATCATGTGTGATCACAGTTTGGGGTGAAGCTTATGCTGAGCATGGAGAATCTGTTACCTTGCACACTGATGGCAACGTGTGTAAATGGCAATTAATTGTGTTGCAAACTACTTTAAAAGGCTAAGATTTAATTTTAACAGTGTCTGAAAGTCAGCTAATGAGATGGTATTTGTCAAATTTACTCTTTGAGGAAAAAATTTTTCACTATTTAAGGTTTGGTAAACAATTGGAAACCCTGAATCAGCCTGCCTGATACCTTATCAGTTGTACTGAAGAAGAAGGAGTGCTGGAAGTTTCCAGAGGAGGAGACAGAGAGCTGCATGAGTACTGAGGCAGCCATGGGATGATTGAATGCTATGGATTTAGTGACAATGGCTTTAGAAAATAAAGTAGCAATTTCACTTAATTGTTTCCGAGTTCACAACCCAGAGTCAGCTTAGAGATAGTTTCACTTCCCTGACATGGGGTCAGAAATCATAGAACCACAGAAGAACAGAATGGCTTGAATTGGGAGGGACTCTAAAGATCATCTAGTTCCAACTCCCCCACTGTGTGATGCCACCTACTAGATCTGGATGTTCAAAGCCTTGTCCAGCTCCTCTGTCCATTAGAACAGTTTACCAGAGGATCTGTCATCTACTAATTCTTTAGAAAATTAGAAAATTGGAATTACACACTTCCAAAGTTCAGGCCCATGTTCCTCAAGATCAAAAATTTGCTACAGCCCAGAATTCCTCTACTCCTAACCTCTTTAATGAGTTCATTTGCATTGGTGAGCACCAGGTACAGTAACCCTTCTCCTCTGTTTTTTTTTTTTAATTAAATACCTGGATGAGGAAGTTATCCTCAACACTGTCCAGGAGTCTCCTGGATTGTGTACAGCCAGCTGTATTTCTTACCCAGCAGACATCCAGGTGGTTGAAATCCCCCATCAGGATGAGAGCCTGTGAGGGTGATGCCTCCTGCAGCAGAAGCAAGAGGCTTTATCAATAGGCTCCTCCTGCTCAGGTGGACTTAGACCTCCACCACAAGGTGTACTTTGTTGGTCCTGTCCTTGATTTTTACTCAGAGGTTCTCAGCATGTTTGTGGCTGTTTCTCAGAGGCAGCTCTTCACAGCTTATTCATTACCTAACCTAGAGTGAAACACCCCCTCTCCTCCCACCCAGACTATCTCTTCTGTCTTGTAGCCCTCAATTGCTGTATGCCAGTTGAGAGATTCATCCCACCAAGTTTCCATGATGGCAATTAAGTCACAGTTTTCTAACTCCACCATGATTTCCAGCTCCTCTTGCTTTTTATCAATGACACATGCATTGGGTGTAGAGGTACTTCAGCTGAATATATTTTCTGGAAAATAAAAAAGTGTAGAAAAGAAAAAAATATTCCTCCATTTTAGACCTTACTTTGCAGTGAGGGACTATAAATTCTCTTTTGGAATTATTCCATTTTGATTAACATGCCTAACACTCATTAAGACCAACACAAAGTAGTGAATAAGCTCTCATTAGTCTTCCAGTTGAGAAAGGTATGTAGAAAGAAGGACACCATGGTTTCTTTTCCAGCTCTGCTGAGTGCTTGCTTATGTAAAGCGAGAGTGTGCCATGGAAGACTGACACTTCCTCAACCCATCCTGGAGTTCTAAGTAGCAGGTAATGAACTGCTGGTGAACTCTAAGGCTTCAGTAAGCAATATGCATCTGGTTTTAAACTACAGTAAACAAAAAAGATGATTAATTCCTCAGATAATGTGTTAATCCAAGTCCAGCTGCACATGATTTCATGGGATTGCTGCAAAATCCATGGACTTCTTTCGCTGACAGTACTCAGACACCTCTACCGGCTCTTCTTACATTCCTGGTAAGAATAAGAAATGCCTAACGTGAAGAGAAGGAAACTGAATGCAAAGGCAACCCTGAGGAGGTGGCATCAGCCTTTTGTAAGCATTGGAAAGAACCAAACACTGGCATTTTACGTAAGATAGGGAGGAGGACCTTAAATTGCTAAAAAACAGTGACCGTTGGCCATTCTTGCTCTTGCAGTTTACAACTTGTGTGTTTAGCAGTGCATTTACTTTACTTTTCTGGTGATTGCCTAAAAAGAAAAGAATTAAGATTTTACATAGACCAGATTAAAAAAGAAAACAACCCAACCCAAACCAAACCAATACAAACCAAAACCAAACCACCAGAAAAAAAAAACCTACCACACCTTTAATTCTTACCATGTTTTTTTCTTAATTTTCAGTTGCTTCAGTAGATGATGAGTCATTTTTCTTGCCCAGAGGGACATTATTTGTGATTACCACATAAATATTTTAAAGTTCATGGATGTTGCATTGAGAAGTGTCTATAGAGCTTCAACATTTTTTATTGAGAAGTGTCAATATCTTCAACATTTTTTTACAAAGCAATTGCTTATTGTTTCCTGTTATACTATATTTCTTAGCTATTTTAAATATTTAAAAATAAAGATGTCTGATAAAGCCTACCAAGTGCTTATAAAATAATTAATTTCTTAGTGTAAGTTTCTATTGTTATCTTAAAATTTCTATCTCAGTTCACATTTGAAGGTGCGAAGTACTAAATACACAAATTTTCAGCAAAAATTCAGATATTTTAAAACCAAGTACATATATTGTGGCTTCTTAGTTTCAAAAATAATCATGGGGTAAACATATTGCCCACTAGCTATTAATTTTTGTTTCCAATATGCATTTTCTTTGTGTATGAGAAACACATCTTTGATTAATCCTCTGCAGTTATTTGACAACTTTTAACAGTTTTTCTACTTCTTGTAAATCTCCTATATAGTAAGAAACTGAATTAAGCAATATGAATATATTCATAACAGGTTTTTTTCCCTTGAAATACACATTCCATGTAAAAATTAAACTGAAGCATCAATAATTTGAGTCCGTTTTGGGTTTTTTTTGTTGTTTGGGGGTTTTTGTGTGTTGTTTGTGGGGATTTTAGATTGGGGGTTTTTTTTTGGGGGGGAGTGTTTATAATCTAGACTTATGAACTATGAAACACATGGTTCAAAGGCATAGACCTATATTGAAAAATCACTTTTTGCTCTACATATGGAGGTATATTTTATGGCAAAGTGGTATACAAAACACATTTTTTAAGGTGGTTCAATGTTGCAGTGTTATACTTTATCATGCATTACTTTTTATTTAACTATACAGTTATTGACTTATTTGAAAAAAAGTACTCAAGTTACCTGAATAATGAAAAATATCAAATAAGAAATATTTGCTTGAGGGAAATAGCTTTAATGACAAAGTCTCTGTCAATTGGACATAGACCAATAATTAATGGGGATATGGTAAATGAGGTTAGAAGATTCTAAGGAGCTATTTAGCTGACCAGCTGCTAACTTGAGACTTGTTTGCCTAAAGATTTACAAGTAGGTTGTATTTATGTAAACAAATCCCATCTCATGTGCCTGCATCAGAGTAAGATGAGATTCTTGAGTGTACTGACTACCAGATCAAATCAGTCATCTAAACACAGCTTCTAGTCCATCCAAGATGGTCAAGATAGCTACACAAACCTCTGGATGTGACACAGCTCATACCAGAAACTTGTACTTTTCTAGAATAGCAGATTTAGGCCATTGAGATTGCCCTAAAAATATCTCAAAAATATGTCTGTGTTTAGACAGTTAAATCAAGCCTAGCTATGTATAGATGAACACACAAAAAAATTTACCTGAAGGACCTGGACAATCCTGGTCCTTCAATGAGAGTTGATTCTCATTATTTTTCCCACCAAATACATTGCATTTATTTGTGTACTAATTTGGGGCTCAATTAAAAAGCACAAATATGATTTTTTAAAAGCAGGGGGATTATGATAATTCCGAATATGTTTCTGTACCTAGTCATAAGCAAAGGACCCAACTGGTGCTAATGACATTGACTATGTAAAGACAGTGTTCAGTTTCATATTCTTCATTTTTTTTACACGTAATGGTTTTGATGAGATGACCATAGCTTGTACATCCACATGGCCAAGACAGCGTTGAAGCTGCAGCTGAACTCAGTTTTATCATAGATTTATTATGAAACATTGCTCACATTTAGAAAGTACAGATTCAATTATTAATGTTCAAAGGAGTAGAAATCTCATTGTAGCTATGGATTTAAATTTGGATTACCTACATGGAATGAAAAGCATGTTTTGGCAAGAAAAACTACTGATATTAATGTGGATATGACTGTGCAAAGATAGTAAACACCAGGAAAAAATGGGAACTAATTTGAGCACTGATAAAGTTCTTTGTATAGAAATGGCAGTTACCAATATGAACATTTTTTAGACTAATATACTTCATGCTGTTCCTTGCAACTGCTAAATATGCAATTAATTTCATATTTACTACTGTGACATTTTGTCAGATAGTTGTATTGTTCATTTAAATGGTTGTACTTCTTATCTTTATGCTTTTTTTTTCTCATTGTAACATGCAGACCAATATTAGCTTTTAAGATAAAACCTTTCTACTAAGAGAAAGCATCAGTAAAAAGGAAGAAGGAGATAAATGAAGGATACCTTTTGGCAATTAAATATGCTGGCACAAGATTTCATTCATACATATTTTTCAAAACACATGAAAATGGTATTTCCTTTATAGGAAGAACTACCACACACCTCTATCTCCCTCTGCACATTCTTACGTATTCCTTTTCATAGCACATACACATAGTGCAGGACAGGACAGTGCACAAAGGACACTTCTTGTCAGGCAAACGGCACTTAAGAACAGAGTTTATATGTATAAACATTAAATGGGACATTTTGCTACCAGAGGTAACCTAATCCTGAAGGTAGTCTTCAGACTCCTTGTGGATTTCTCCCACTCCAGCCTGGTAGATGTGATATTGCTACAGCTTTGTGTTCCCAAGCCCTGTCAATAGCAAGGCTGAGCCTGTGTCCCCAGTAGGCAGCCAGGGGTGTGTGCACCTGCACAAACATGCACGAGGGCACACAGAACCCTACTCACAGTTACAGAGGTCAGCACACACAGAGACTGGCACCTTCACTGACCCTCACATGAACACGTACAATGCTACATTTTCCCATTCTTGCTCCTCCTGGATCTGGCCTGATCCTTTTCTTGCCTTCAGTCCTGCCCATAAGTCTCTTACAGTAAGTTTTACTTAGTAACCAAATGCTCTTCCCCTGCATCCTCTAGCAAGTTCTCTGCTTCTGCAGGCAACCACACCATCTACCTTGTATGGCTTTCGTGATGGAGTTTCTTTCCTTGGCACTGAAGGGAGGGTTTCAAGAAGACGGAGACAGTCTTTTCTAGACCAAACAATAGGACAACACACAATAGGCAGAAACTGATGCACAAAGTTCAACCTGAATATGGGGTAGAACTTCTTTACTGTGCAGTGATAGAGCACTTGAATAGGTAGACCAGAGAGGTTGTGTAGTCTTCCTTAAGGCAGATATTAAAGAACTGTCTGAATGCAATCCTGTACCATGTGCTCTAGGATGACTCTACTTGAGCAGGGAGATTGGACCAGACAACCCCAGTGACCTCACAAAGGCGGCCCCTTTCTGACCTCACCCATTTGGTGATTCTGTGACTCTTGGTGAGTTTCCCATCAGGGACAATGACCAAATTTCCTTTTTTGGTAGCTTCAGGATAGTCAATTCAGTAAGTGCCATCTTCACTGGTGATGTTAGGAGGGCTCTTCCACCGATCTTTGCATTTATCGATTGCTCTTTAATCACACACTCTAACATTTTCACATGTACATACAACATATCAATATAATTACCCCTCTCCCTTATGTTACATTCCAAAGTTCTATTTCAGATACAATCACACTGACCTGCCAGATCCTAGTAGAGAAGCTGTGTAGAAATAACTGATTTATGAAAATTAAATTTTCTGTGGAAACTTTTTTCTCTTTTTGAAAAGAGAGTCAAAAGACTTATTTTCCTCCTGGAGTGTCTGGCCATGGGGCTTATGTCATAACAGCCTTCCAAAATGTATTCAGAACATGATGAATTCCAGATTGTAGGTTAATACTTGGACTTGATGATCTTAGAAATCTTTTCCAGCTTTAATGATTCTATGGTTCTATATGGCCTTCTGTGTCGCAATTTTTTTTCTTGTTGGATCAAGTATGCTTTGTTTTCCTCTTGCATAAAAAAGATTGTTAGCTTTTAAGCTGTCTTCTACAAACAATGTTAGGGAAATATCACTCACTTTTATTTAATTCTAAGAATTTTAATAAGGCATAGAGAGCATTAATATTTAAACTCACTTACAAAATAATTTTTTCCATGGTAGTATTTGTTCAGTTTTATGACTTACTGAAGTGCAATACATTCACATTTCAGACCTCCAAGAAGAATTAAGAGCTCTTGTCTGGCACTGTAAAGAGAGTTCATTCAAACTCATATTCAGTAGAAAAGAGCCCCATAGGATGCCAAAGAAAACAGATACCAGAGTGTAGCTAAGAGGAAAGTAAGAAGAAAGACCTTGAAAGTCACTGCAAAATTATTATTTGGTAGCTCTGGCTTTGGACATTCAAATTGCTGTTCCACTGGCTTAAGTTATTGCCATTATAAACCAGGCAGAGTAATTACTATATAGGCTTTTTTGTTGCTTTGGATAATCAATATTGCATTACTTAAAGGCATATTAATTTCCTTACAGGTATGTGATGATTTTACATTCCTAGAGTCATATTACGATATCTATTCTCAATATTACTTCAGTGAAATCACTGAAACTAGATCCTATAAATAAAGGTAGGGATTCCAGAAACAAAAGAGAGAAAATAATTTCATTTCTGATATTTCTACTGCATAGATTTGTAGTTCAGAAGATGGATAAATTACATTACATTTGTGACTCTTCTTTCTTCTATTCTCAGGCACTGAGGAAAGTATCTTTAATACTACTGCCAAAGGTAACTAAGTCCAAAAATAGTTTGCTACATGGTACATCTACAGAGATTTTGAAATGATTAAATAAAATTCTTCTAGATGTACTCAGTCTATAACAATGCCCTTGCTCTTAATAGAAACAAATATTTGAAAAAATATCTACTAATTATGCTAGAAATAGTCAGTTCCTTTGTAACTATTACTGTCATTACTGCATGGCCTTCAGCAGAAAAATCAAAGTTGCATCAGTGTCCATCAAAATTACTAATCTCTATTACCATGAACACACTATGTTGTGATGTTGTCACTTTAACATATTTCACATGACTGAGGAAAATGGTTTTAACAACTAAATTACAGTAATACAGGAGCTACTGAGAAGTTCCTAGACTTCCCAGCTTCTGTACCACAGAATATCTTGACACTTCTGCAGCAAAACTGAATGTCAAACTGACCGCAGGACTATATGTAGTGTTTACTGTGAAAATCCTGTCACTGCAATCACAAGTGTTTCTTTACTAAATCTTAAAAGAAAAAATAAGATATTCAGTTTTTTTTTCAGAAGACTGGAAAAGCATCCTGTGGAGTTTTCACAGACATTTGCTTTCATTTTGGAGAGCTTTGCTATGGATAATTCAGTCCTTGTGGTAACAGCTAAATAACACAGGCTAATCCAGTAGCCTTTGAAGTCAGATTGCTGATATTCCCACTGAAGTAAGCAAGCACTTGTTAATGAGCAGATTGACTTCTTATATTTAGGAATATGCCATTATCCCTAAGTTTACTGTGCTCGTACCTTTCTAGCTGCAGGCCCAACTGTAACGCACTTGAGATATCCAAGCCCTAATGCTGACTAATTTGAAATCTCTTGCATTTCATCATTTCTATTATTTGCATGAATCTTGCTAAGTGTCTTTTCTCCTACTAGTTCCTATGGGTTACTGAGGTACTTGGCTTCATGCATCATGTTAAAGGAAATTTGTTACAGATTAGTGATTTCAAAAAAGATGTGTTTCTTTATTTCCCCCTCATTTCTCCCCATTTTTGTTCTCATATTCCAGATTATATTGATTTCTTAGTATATTGCCCTTCTCTTTTTTTTTTTTTTAACTTTGAATCCAGTCTGCAGGGTGAGATTTACACCACCCATTTTTCTATAAGCCAAAAAAAAAAAAGACTAATACGTGAATAACCACAATAAAAATGGAAATGTTAGACAGTCTTCATTCATCTGGAAGCTAAAATGCATGTTTGATTATCTTATAAGGTACAGAAGAGAACGGTAAGATCAAATATTCATGTACATGCCTCTTAGTGATTTCTTTCATTCAAATATATGTCAGCACAGGGCTGGATGAGCCTAAAAATAAAGCCTCACTAAAGAAAAGTTGTTCCCTGGCTTAAAATTTCACAGACACATAAAAAAACTGAACTAAAACCACTAGAGAATTTCAGAGTGACAAAAGACTGAATGCCAAAAAGAAATGAATCTGTCTATTTATAACCGAATTAAAAGTTTGAATCAATACAAGAGGAATCAGTGGATTATGTCAGTTATTTATGAGATGGATAGAATCCATCAGTGAAAGAGATAGCATCCAGGAATGCAATGAGGTAACTGGAAAATTAGAGAATCATCCCACAAATATTGAAAGATACTCAACACCATAAAGTCAGCAAAATCCTGTATGGGATTAACAGCAGGTATGAACAGAAATTTTAGCAAGCCTGTGAGATAAAAGTCAAAGCTTTCCTGATTTTCCTCTTTGTTTCTTCTCTGCCACAGAACTGCAAATGCCCAGAATATAATTCATCAAGAATATATCATATTTCAAAGATATGACTGGATTGGTTTTGTGCCATGTGCATAGTAAATTTAACTGTATCCATATCCATACTGCAGATTTAAAATGCTGGTTCTCAGCTGTTTGTCCAGAATTTCCAGATATCTTTATCTGTATCCAATGTCATCCAGGCTGCGGAAAGTAAAAACTCATAAGTGAACAGACAAAGTAGCGAAATAATTTCCAGACAGAAAAAGAAGACAAGCCTTGAATAAACTAGATGAATGTCCATTTCTTCCTTTATACTGTAAGTTTTGAGTGAACCACTAGTAGGGCCCATTTTTAGCATGTTTCTCTCTCAGTACATGCTTTCTGTTTTGTAGCCCCTACTCCTTAAATCTTAAAAAAAAAAAAAAAAAAATATTAAAAAAATTAAACTGCAGTGCAGTTTTGGAATTAATGTGTTTTCACAACAGAAATTTTATTAAAAAGACGATTAAATATTACTAAAATAGCAAATTACAGCCTCTGAAAGTAATTTAAACATATGTTAAGGTGTTCAAAATGTAGGTGGACTTCACGACCTCTAATACACAGAATTTAAAGTATCTTTTATCTTATTGCTATTTTCAAGACATTTGCATTACTTCTCTTTTATGAAAAAGCAAAATAGAGTAACTTCTTAATTTTTTTCATTCCTTTTTTTTTAAATTTCACAAATCAAAAAGTAAAGCTGTAGAGGCTGAATGGCTGATATGCCCTTCCCTTACTGCTCTTCAGAATTAAGTACCCAGGGCTGACAGAGAAGGGAAAGGCCCATTGCAACAAAAACCCCACATATTGATGTGTCCATGACCCATACAGATATCATCTGGCTTTCAAGACTGCGTTCTGGTGTAGTGGAATGACAGTCATACAAATCTGCCTACTAGGGCTTCAGCTCCTCTGTGCAAAATTCCTGTTTCTTTAGATGTAGTTCACCCTTCTATGTGATCTTAAGACAGATTCTGGCTGTAAACAGGAAATGAAACCTTGTCTTTATAATGGGAAGTCTTTTTCTAAAGTCTATCCATATCTAAAGAACAGGAAGCTGAACTTCTAAGAGTTTCCAATGATAAAGTAGAACTTTTTAACTTTCCACTTGCTTGAAATTTCTCTCAAGTTAACAATAACCAAAACATTACCATTTAATGGTCATTTGTGAATGAAGTTATTGATGACAATATGTTGCTTACCTCTGTAATTCTCTAGCAATAATCTTACACAAGTGTTCCCTAATGGAACTCTTGACAAATTGCTATGTATTCCAAGAACTAATAGGTCTGTACCTAAACAACACACCTTTCTTCTTTAACAAAGACAACAAGATCTGTTAGTTTGGAATTTTTTGGGAGTTATGAGTCGACAAATAAAAATAAAAACAAAAATTCAAATCAATGCAGAGGGAAATTACCGTCTCTGTTACTTAACTTCACAATCCATATTGAGCATCTGGCTGTTTGGTGATGTTCATTAAACTAGCAATACAAGCTAGAAATAGTTCAGCCTATCTCTTAAAGTCATTGCCAGCAACAGAAACAAATGCATTTCAGCAGCACAATTATTGATCTGTGCTATTTATAAAGACAAGTGTTTTTCCATTTTTTCACATATACTATATGGGATTTGAAGCTTATTTCATGTTCTCCAGCCCTTCTTTATTCTTATTTCTGCCTTTACCTTCATTTTTTTTCTATCAGAGGTAAATATAAGTACAACTTAAATCCATTATTAGAAGTCTTTCTGAACATCCCATTCCTCTGAACTTCTCACTCTTCTTGAGAAGATGCAACATTGACTCCCAAATAGTGCAACAAAACATGGCACTTTACTGAGTCTGAAGTGAGCAGTAGAGAGCCAAAAGAACACCATCTCACCAGGCCAGTACTGGTGAACTGTATGCAGGGGGATTTTCTCACTGTTTTCTTAACCAACCCCAGCAAGCCACCTGTTCCTCTGCTTGACCATCAGTTTCCACTGGTTCTCAAACACACTCACCTAGCCATGTGCTCCTAACAGAAGATGATATGTATCTACATGAAACTTCTCTGGAGGTTTATCTCTGTGCTGTGCATTCAAGTTCGTTCACTTTGGTTTGATTTTTCATGGGCTGGGATTTGTACCCCTTCCTACGTATTCCCTTCAGGTTTGCTGTATCATCAGAGAACATGACAGCTCTGTAGAGTGCACAGCTGACACAAGCACTTGCCTTTTGTTAATGTCCCCCATGCAGCAAAGCCTAAGCTAGCACTGGAACTGGTATGGTGAGAGCAGAAAAGATTGTGTGGTACCGCTCCGAGATGAATACTGTAACTTATTAATGTTCTAACTTAAGGAACAGTGATAATTAGCCCTTTTCTTGTCCCTGTCCTTTCTTGGTCAGACACAGCTCATTTCACGTGGGAGCTAGAGCAAATGGAAAAGACATCCAACAGAATTTATGGAGAAATGCTTCAAACATGAAGGATGTGGGAAGTGGATTTTCCTTTCCATTGAAGATGTGTTGTAGATTGTTAGCCTGCCACTTCTTTCCTTCCACAGGCACAGTGAAAAGATTCTTTTTAATATGTAAAGAAATAGAGATTTCTTTGAGATTCAGATTAATAATTTATTTCTAATCTTGTCAAATAATTAAGTTAAGAATGAATGTCTCACTTTTAAAGTTGGAATCTTGAGATTTATGAAAAGTAAAGCATAATTCAATGTTTAAGAAATATATCACTACAAGGCAATTTGGTTAGTCTTAATCTCTTCAACCTTAAAATAGAGGATTTCAGCTATTGAATAACTCTCTAATCAGTGAAAAAAAACCTTAAAAAGATTCTGTGATTTTTAGTGGTCATTTGGGGTGTCTGCTGTTTCAGGCTTTTATAACTTTAAAACTTCTGAGGGGGTTGTAGTTTCTTTTTTTGTTGTTGTTGCTTTGTCTTAGAAGAAACAAGCAAAATGCATTTTCTTAATTACTTCAAAACTGAGAAGCTACTTCTTTCCTCCAAATTCTTTCCTTTACTGAGCAGTCCTTATTTACCTCTCCTTGAATGCATTGTTTCAGAAAGGACATATTCATTATGAAGGGACATTTTAAGTTTTCATAAACTCCACATCTCCACAAAAATTCTGTGGCATGCATGGAGATAGGTAACTGGACCAGTAGATCATAGACTGGTCCAGTGTCTTTCAAGTACATTCCAAAGTTTTGAAGTTTTGCATCTAAAACTGTGGAAAGTCCAGAGGCATTTCTGCCATTAATTTTTCGATGAGAACTCAAGTTCTTAATATCTTTATTTTTTCCAACAATTTTTATAAAATGCTTCCATTTAACTACTAAGATGAAGTATATTGTACTTTTGGTAGCATACAGAAATTTACTTCATTTAAGATCATAAAGGACACCAAAATTAATTTATGTAGACACAGAAAAAAGCATAAAGACATAAAAATGCAGATCTCCATCTTTTGTTGTGTACTTCCGAGGTGATGCTGGGATATGTATCCAAATTCTGCAGTTCAGGTGTCATTTTTGTTTACAGACAGATAGCTTCATGCTGACTATTTAAACCATAAGGTCTTTACAGCACTGCAAGGCTGCTGCAAAGATTTGTTTTTCTTCTCTTTAATCTCCTTAATCCCATTCTGGAGTATAAGTACTTCCATAATCTCTTGCTTTTGAGTGAAGATGTCATTATCAGAAATGTCATTTTTCCTTGTTCTGAGTGGCCACATTGCTGCATGACCAAGGCTCTTTTTACTTAGCTAACAAGAATACTCATCTCCAGCTACTGCCTCTGCTCTTCCACAGTCTCTGTTTGCCAAAGTGCCAGGAAAAAACAGACTACTGTGAATCATCTAAGAATTCTCTATTTTTTTTTCCCCTTAGGTTTTATTTATGACAAGACACTGGAAATATACAAGGAATTAAAGCTTTGAAGAGAGATTTTTTATTCATGCAGAAAGGGCCCTGGAAAAAGCACAATTGCAGAAGATGACAAAGAATAAAGCTTAGTTCTTAAAAGTGCCACATCTTTCTAAGACTCTTGTTTTCAACTTCTGTTGTGGGCTTTTGAATCAACATACAATTTTTGAACTTGTTTTTAGCTGAAAGCTATTTAAAGACTTTTTTCAATCAGCATCCTACAAAGGTATAAGTGTTTACTCCTTACTTTCATTGTTATATTTTAAGAAGAGAAGCCCAATTCTAAAAGTTGAGTGAAAGACAAACCCTTGTCTGTTGGCACTTGCACAGTAGATGCTTACACAACACTCAGATGATTGACTTTTTAATGTTAAAACATGACATAGCAGTGCAGAGACACAGAGACAAAGCCTTTCTCTAAGGTTTTCAGTACATCAGTTTGTTACTAGCAAAGCTCTATTATTTTCCTTCTTGGAGAATCAAGCCACCTTTTTTTTCAACTAGTTCTTTAATTTTTTGTGTACTGTGCCAAACAAGGTTGAAATTGAACTAATATTCTATTTCTGGAAGCTCTCAAAACAGATAGTTACATTTTAATGCTATTTGCTTACCACTTGAATGTTAATTAAAACTGGATAATTCTTTTTCTTTTTGAATATTATATCATCAGGTAAGTAAATAGAAGTAAATGCAGTAATGACAACTCAAAACCAGAAAGCTACTTCCTTCATTTCAAGTATATGTCATCATCATGTCATCTTCCTAACTGCTCTCGAGTGTTCTCATTTGATTTTTTTTTTTTTTCTTAAAGAGAAGCCCTCCTGTTCATAATTAAGTTTTGCTGCTTGCTTGCTTGCTTTGGTCAGATGAACTGATCAGCTTCCATAAAATTTCCACTCTTATAAATAAACATTTGTACATAAATATTTTGAATGATGTTTTAAGACTGTGCAACTTACATGTCATGTTCTAGAGAAAACACATACTTCATACTCAGTGCTTAAACGTGTCATTTCACAGTAGCTTTGCAAAATACAGTAGTATTTTAACAGATTTTGCTATAATTGGATCATTGTTACTCTGAATATTATTACCAGTAAGCTGACGGCTAGTAAACCATCCTGAAAGAATCATAGAAAAAACCTGTTCATTAATTGTACTGTTGAAGATCAAGCACAATAGTTGACTAGTGTACCCCATCAAAATAGCCACTTATTAAATGCTGTCTTTTATGTTTCAAAAACTTGAAAATGCTCCAGTGGGGCAAACTAATCCTGGTAAAGTGCCATAAGGTTTTCCTAATAGATCATGGTAGGAACAGATATCAGGACTGAAAGATCTTTAGGAAGGAGTCTGAAACATTGGGCAGGCAAGAATCACACCCTTTTACAGTCTTAAAATGTGAACAGATGGTCGTTCTTGGATGTGTCTAGCTTAAGGAGTGCTGTGAAAATAACGTGCACTCTAAATGGGATGCTAGTTAACAGGGATGTAAACAGAAAAATCAGTAGGAGGGTAAGGGGTGAGGAAATTACTGTATCTCACTGATATTGCTCCTTACAGAAAACTTGTGCCACTAGATTTATTTAGGGAGTTGCCTTTTTATGTTTAGTAACAGTTCATTTCACCACGTCAGTAAGTTTATACTGCCATTATGCTATCAAATATCGAATTAGTGCTCTACTGAAGCACTTAAAGTGCAGCACTGCTGCAGGATGCACAGCTTTCTGGTGATGAGTTTTATTAAGCAGCCTTACAACCCTCTGTGATAGCATTTTTCTTTGCACTTTGAGTATAAAACTAAAGAGATTTGACGCATTGTGTCTTGTTACGTCTGATTCTGTCAGCATATGGTTTTCTGTGGCTCAAAGTGATGTGATGTGAGCTGTAACACATCAAAGAGACTTTAAGTTTCTTCTGCATTCTGAATAGTGACAGAAATTTTTGCTACAAAACTAATGTCATGTAATGTTTCATATTCTTTGTAGAAGAATTATAGTGCTTAGTTATAAGCAGGATGAAATTGATACAGGGGAAAGGGGTGAAATCTACTTCTTAGACATACAGCAACTTAAAAGGAAGTCATAAGATAATGAACATCTAGCATCCTTGGATATGAGAGATAATACTTCTAAAAGCACTTTGTTGAGAGTTTACAAGTCAACAAGAAAAGAAAGATTACAAATAAATTTTGGATTTTTTGCTGGAAAACCTACAGGCTTGTAAACTGAATAAAAGAAGAGTAAGAATTTTTGGATAAGAGAAATAATCCTCTGTGTGTGTGTTAGTGTGAGAGAGAGAAAAACGTGGGGAGGGAGAGGAGAGCAGGGAGACAGTGAGAAGCGCATTGAGACAGATAATTGGATGGGTAGTGGGACAAACACCTATAATTTCAAGTTGTACTGAATAAGAGACACACATCCTGGGTCTTTAAGATACCTGCTAAAGGTAGATACTAGAAGTTACACGGAAATTGTTGAGGTAACTCATTGATAGACATTTAGCCTCCTAAAACAATTTTATATGCCTGAATTAGAGGATGACTTCTAGACTTACAATTTCCCTTTTTCTTTTCCCCATGTCCTAAATAAATAATAATATCTTACTACCTCATGAGATGTGATGAAATGAACATTTGAAGGGAAATAAATTATCTCAGAAATTAAAGCCATATGGATAACAAGATATGTCCATCATGCAAATGTGTTTGAAACATCAAAAGGCAGCAGCTTTGTAAATCTTATGCACAGATTAGAAGGCTTTTTTGAAAATCTTTGCTATAAAAAGGCAGTTTATTGTAGAATACATTGAGAGCTGCTGATGGCTGCTACCAAGAAAATCTTTGATCCATTATAGGCTTCATTAATGCCATCAGGTGTTCCAGACACTGTGTTTCAGGCACAGTGTAAGTATCTGTTAATACAGAGAAGGAACCAGCTAAGATTTTGGACATATGGCAGATCAGGAGTTAATAGAAGGATAGGCTTACTGAAAAGGACACATGGTAGGAGAGGAAAACAAGTCTAGGGAAGGAGTCATGGTTAAGTTCTGAGAGAAGGCATTGAAATTGGACTTTTAGGAAACAACTGAAGTGAGATTAAGTAAATTTTGGATCTTTTTGCTTCTACTAATTTCTTTTGTCATAAATAGAGCCAGTAGTAAACTTGATATAAAGTAGATTTCTCCTAAAATCCTTCTTGAAAGAAGACACCTATCTTTGACAACTCTTTAGGTCCACAAATGTAAGAATGTTTTATTACACTACATAATTTCTATTTTAAGTTACGGAACACAAAAAGTAACTGCTAATTAAAAAAAAAGTAATGGAAGTTATCTTCCTTCAAGCCTGAGTAGGGAAAGAAATCATAGTATTTGATTGTGAATCACGTATATGTACATTCATACATTCTGAAAAATCTTCAGTAACTCTAGCTGCTTGTCTTTGTGAAGAAAAGAGCTGTATGAACAAGCTCTTAATTATTCTGCACTAGGCAAAATCTTTTTTCCATAATTGTTACTTGGTTAGAAAGGAATACATGCCAGCATACAAGCTAGAAATACTGAAAAGCTTTTCTTACAAAATATATTTTGTATCTTTACTACTGCAATTAGAATTTTAAATGGAAGATACAACAAACAGTTTTATGGGTCATATCTTAGAAAAGGATGAAATTTAAAATTCTTGTTTCTAGACAGAGAAGAAAATATGGCTTTTCCTATATTGGTGGTGGAAAGTTAACTACGCTTCTTTCAACTTTTGTGTTTCTCTATGCAGGAATAATACGAATGGAAATTCCAACTATGATATGGCAATTCTGCAATTTTTTTTAAAGCTGGTGTTACTGATACTTTCTGGGTTGCTTGAAAGGGGCATTGAAATATGTTGTAACAACAGGCACTGCTGAACCCAGCTTTCAGCCATGGCTTGATTTTGTCAGCACCCGTGTTGAAATCATCTGTACTGTGGCAATTTATTGTAGTATCAGACCTACTACTACATGCAAATCCCAGAAAAGTAAAGAAGTGTGTATAGCTTCAGCTATAATCAGGCAGTAGAAAATATTGTTCCTTTTCCATTTTATGCTGTAAATGTGATGGGTGTGGTGTAAGTGCCTGGAACTAGAATAGAATCAATGTGACCACTGAAACAAAAACAGGCTATCTTTTCTGATACATAAAATAATATCATGGTATGCCTTAGTGCCACTGTTGGAAAATAAAATCAAGATCTCATATATCTTTCTTAGATGGGTGGCATAATTTGTTTGCTCAGAAAGTATTATCATTCATCACAAAAGAGAAATAAAGGAAAAAGCTAGACATACAATCAAAGAAAAATGTATTCTCTGGGTGAGACATAATACATGATGATAACAGAATCCATGTGTTTCTTTCCTTGATCTTCTATATCACAAAACCTGACTAACATACAGAATTCCAAGAAACGTTCCATCAGAGTGTTACAGAAAACAGGATTGCAGAAATTCAGTAAGAAAGTAAAAGTTCACTGAGAAAGTAAAAGTTATAAAAATGAGCCTACTCAGAGGAATAAGAATACACATACTTCCTTTCACAATGGAAATAGCTTTTTGATATTTAAGAGGGAATTTTTTGTGATACAAAGGAAGTAAAATGGTGATATTTATTCTACCAATCAGGAACAACATAGTTGACTGTTGACACTTGAGTATCAGCTGCATATGCAACATACAGTTATTTTTATTTTTGTTTTGACATTTGGGCCTACACTTTCTGTAGTTTCAATTTAGTGAACTATTTTAGGGCCTGGTATAGAATTGAACCTTGGGAAAATAAATATAATTACATATAGAGCTTATCTTCCACAGGTATGTCATCATTTTCCCACCCCTTCACATAAGAACCATGTCCACTATTTCTGCACATTATTTCAGTCTTGTAAAGGCTCTTGAGTGTCAGGTTGATTAATTGGCCTTTGTTTTTATGTTTTTCTATTTAATGCTTCTCCAGGTCACTCCTATTCTGATCACCTCCTATTTCATTGCTCATAATGGAAGTTATTCTTAAAATATATTGTTCTAAAATAATTTTCAACTGACATTTTAAAAGCATGCCTTAAATGTGTCCAGTGGGATACTCAATACCTTTTCAATACAGTTAATAAATATCAGCTGACAGATTCATACAATACCTCTTTGTGATTCAGGTAGGACTGAATAAGTAATTCACAGGATTATAAATTATAAAAGGAGAAAAATGGGAAACCAATACAAATATGACCATGCTATCGATATGCTCGTTTTCAATTTCCATCTCTCTTTGCAGTCTAGGGTATTGAATTTGAATTCTTCCTTTCATCACCTTCTTTACAGTGTTTTCCTCTGTAACACAATTTATTTTTTGTTCCTTATTCCAGTTGCAACACACAAATCAACTCTTCTAAAGGCAGCAGAAATATCAAGACTAATATTGACATAAGCAAAAGCAGGAACGAACCTTCAGATTAACAGAAAACACACTCTCTACTTGTATTTTTCTCTCCTGTTAAGAGGGCTAGATATTCCTGTCAAAAGCACTTACTGTCCTGGTCATCGTATATGTAAACAAAGTCAAGACATAACATTTTGTAACAGGTGTAGTATTGAGTTGAAGTAAATTTAAGAAGCAACAGCAGGTGTATGCTTTCCCACAGTTTTGAGGAATACAAAAAATACATTCTCTCATCAGGTTTTCCTCTAATATTTCATGTTGATTTTCACTACCATCGGTATATCACTTATGGCCACATTCAGCAATGTGGTCTCAGAGTTGTTTTGTATGCACTTCATTTATGTTTGCCATGATTTTTATTTAAGGACATTCCTAAGAACATTTTTATAAACTGTACAGATCATTATTCATCTTTGTTATATGGATGGTTTACTAGTTACTTGGCAGCCTGTATGTGATTTATTAGATGAGTGCTTTGATGTCTAGAGCACCAGTTTTTCAAACTTGTCTGAAGTAGAACCAATCTTGAGGCTGTGATATATATTGATTTCATTATTGTTTTGTAAATATTTTCTTGCTTAATAGAGAACAGAATGCCCCTCTTGCAGTGTAATTACTTGTGGGAAAGGGTTTTTGCTAGTCATCAAATAGGACACATAAATCAGTATTGTTGAATACAAAATCTATGGCTTGATTTTAAAAAATAGGCTTAAGGCTTTCCTTTCAAGCTGAGTGTTTGGAGATTGGATGAATTTGTATTTATTTTATTTTTTTATATTATTTTTCAAATTTCTTATCTTTGCATATTTATATTTCTTTGTTCATTTTATGCAAGAGGAGATTAATTATATACACAGAGTTTTCTCTGATAAAAAGATAGTTATTAACTGGATATGTATTATGTGCTATCGTTGCTATAGGGCATACTTTAAGTGAGTTGAAGCACCCCTTTGCTTATTTTTCTTCATTTATTTCCACGTCTTTGTATAATCTTCATGCTGAAAAAACAATGATAATAAGCTGATTACCACATGTTAATACAAGACAATGCCCTGTCTCATAGAGCTAAATAATGGGTTTTGTTCATTCTTTTTCCTACTTCCCTTTTTGACCCATCTCTCTCTCTTTTTTCTTCTGTCCTAGGACACCTCACTTCTTGAACTTTTGGAAACATGGATCCAGTTGTGCATGGACTTTAGTTTGCCTTTCATGAAAAAACGTTCTCACTGTTGAATGCTTTACAGCAGGTTATTTTTCTCAGATATTCTTTTAAATTACTTTTTTTAATGAAAGCCTTCTATTATTTTAATTTAGTGATGATGGTGTTTTGGTTTTTGGAGGAGGGGTTTTGTGGTTTTGTTTTTGGAGTTGGTTTTTGTGTGGGGGGGGGTGTTTGGTTGGTTGGTTTTGGTTTTGTGTTTCTTTTTGTTTATTTTGTTTTTTTCCCCCAGAATCTTGGAATATTCTTTAGTAGGTGGTCTTAATAACATGTCAAACTACTTTTTCATGTTGTCTTAGACAATACAGTAACATTACAATTATTTAATTGATTCACTGATTATACTTCACTGCATTTAAATTTTCAAATAATTTTCTTTGCTTCGTCGTTTGGTTGGTACCTAAAAGAAGAATTCTTTTGCTCAAAGGTAGGGTAAGTCATATTGTACTGTTTATTTTTCAGCCTTAAGAACAAAAGTCTACCTTGAAAATTTTGCAAAGCTCAATTTTCCAAACCAGGTCACAATCTTATGGAAATAATCAGGTTTGTGCTCACCTATCTATTACACTGGCATTTCAAATTGCTGCACAATCTTCTACAGAAGTTCATAAAATTTTGGTACTTTTAATTTTCTTTCATATTTTGTTTGTTGCTTGCTGGGTAGTAAATACTTTCCCTAGGTCATATCAACTTTTCTCTGTCTAAACAAAAATTATTTGTCCCCTGCGCTGTTGTAGATTTGTCCTCTGAAAATGAAATCCACTGCTTTATTTTTTAGAAAAACCATTCCAGAAAATTCATTTGTAAAATGAATAGTGAAAATGTATTGATACTTCCTGAAATCTAATCAAGTCTAGCTGAAGGAGGGATCAATTTACTATTGCATGTTTGTGCTTCTCTTGTTGTATAAGGAGGTGATCTCAGAGCATAGTTTGATCTTATCTTCATCTACTTTTCCTGGATTTACTACTATTGGTCTTTGCTTGGATATTGTCACAAATTTTGATTTTCCAAAGTAGTCCTTTGTGCTTACTTCTCAGCATGGGGTTTTCAAGAATATGTGATTGTATAGATGACCTTCTTAAGTAGTTTTGTAATAGCCTCTGATTAGCTGTTTTAGTTAATTTTCTACTTAGAGTTGCATGAGTGTTTTTTCTCACTTCTATAGAATAATTTAATAGCTTGGGAGTTTGATTGTTTTGTTTTTTCTTGAAAAGCAGATGCTTTTAATATCAGATAATACAGTGTGTTTTTTTATTTAATGATATTTCTTCGAATCATGTCTGAAGAATAACAGATTAACATTAGTGCTCTGACAATTATTGTTGTCGTGTTAAAAGTGCTTCATTTCTAATTTAGAGTTTTAACCTTCTTTGTTGCATTTCTTCCTACACTGATAGCACACACTGAGAGCTATCTCAAGGATTTACAGCTTGTGGGAAGTGGGTACAGGTTCTGAAAAGCGACATGACTGTCAATATGCAGCACATGGTAATGCACAAACTTTAGAAAAAAGAGAAAGGTGTGAAATAATTGATATGAACCAAAGTTGTCATGTCTCTCACACCTGCAAGGCATTATCAAGACTTAGGAGTACTTTGAGAAGGACACCAAAATTAATAAGAGACAGTGCTCCAAGGAGTTTGAGCTTCAATTCCAAGGTATTTGAAAAAGTGATAGAAAATAACAGATATGCTCCTTCAACCAGTGCTGTCAGAGCTCTTTGAGGGGGAAAGTCTGTAAGAACCATAGGAAACAGTAGTTATGGCTTACATGGAAGTACTGTGTAGATCTACAGCTTACTAGGATGCAAAAAAGGGAAGTACACTAATCTTTGTGAATTTGATTTATTTTAGACAGGATTTCTTTCCAATTTTCTGTTCAATGCTTCGGAATCCATAAAAGAACACTAGATTCTTCAGTATGGTTTTGGTTTTGGTTTGTTTTTTGGATTTTTTTTTTCTTTTCTCAGAGTGTTGATAATGATCATAATCAAGATCTTGATTGGAAATAGCAACAAGTTACACCAAGGGAGATTTGGATTGGATATAAAGAAGAATTTCTTCACTGGAACTATAGTGAAATATTGGAGCAATTGCCCAGGGAAGTGGTTGAGTTACCATCCCTGGAGGTAATTAAAAGATATATAGATGTGGTGCTTAGGAGCAGGGTTTAGTAGTGAGTACAGTAGTGCTGGGTTAACAGTTCAACTCAATAATTTAGAGGTCTTGTCCAACCTAAATGATTGCATGATTTTATAATCTAATAAGAGCTTATCTCTTTAACCATCTTATATCTAAAGTCTGGTATCAGATATGTTGTTGGGGAGCGGTTAAACACATGACAGAACTTTCCTAGAGCCTTACATACAACACAGGAGGACCCTCTCAAACAAAACACTTTCACTGTCTCTTCTCTCCCCCTCATGAAGGAGTGTCCATATCCTCTTCCCCATGAGCTAGCAATATGCCAGTGTGTAGGATCATGAAGAATATGGATTTTGAGTTTACCTACCACTCCTGTGGTACCACTGTAATAAAATATATAATTTCACAGAGCAGCTCTATTGCCACTTTGCTGCAATGCCTTTTATATCCCATGTATACTTTGCCTACTCTGACCGCTCAGCTGGGACTGAACCCTTTTCCTTGGGAGGATGGCTGTCTAGGGACAACTATAACATTAAGGTTTTCAGAAAAGCTTCTAGATGTAAAAGAGCTCACAAGTTCAACTGGATAATGCTCCTCCAGAGGACTCCAAAATAAAATACTGTTAGGCTACAGTGGGAACAGACTCATTTAAGAAAAATGAGTCCACAGACTCATTTTACATGCCAGCAAGACATAAAGCCACATAATTCAGTCCCTCATCAGATGAGGACATGGTGGAATAACCATTTCTAAAAAACTAGAGGGCATTGAACAGAGGGCTTAGTTTTGCACTTTGACTTTGTAGGCAGATAAGGGTGCAGTATGGAGATATGGAGGGGTGCCAAATCTGTTAGACTACTGTTGCAAGAAACTAGGACTGAGCCAATTTTATCCAGCCCTCACTTAAGCATGTATGTTCTACACATGTCCTAAAAGGAAGGAAATAAAGTTAGTTTTTAATTTTTTTTTCTTACCCAAATTCAGGTTTTCTCAGAAAGAGAGGCGCTTCATGCATGCCAATGTATCTACAGACATAATACTGTTTCAGACATTCAGGAATTAGGGCTTAAGTGTGACATAAGAACAAGCTATTACAAAAGTACAGGGGCTGGGAACTGCCTTTTGAATAAAGCCAGATTTAATCATATGCTTGTGCACATTGTGAAAGCAGAGTCTTCATGTGTAGGTCAAAGAACAGCGCTTAAATGTTGGGACACACCTCTGAATTAAAACCTCCTCACTTTTCTCGGTATCCATTGTGGCTCTGTTTTCCTCATGATAACTCTAATGTTTCAGGTATTTGGTTTGAACCATCTGGGAATAAAGAGCATGTGTGAATGCACATAAAAGCAGTCTCTAAAATAAAGGTTACTTCTTTTCCAAATATTTTCTATTTTTTTGTCAAATGTAACATGGTATTTCCAGGTAAAGAATACTTAGAATTTATGTGGAAAGTGAAGGAGGAAAT
Source organism: Dicrurus megarhynchus (assembly GCA_013399195.1). Taxonomy (NCBI): domain Eukaryota; kingdom Metazoa; phylum Chordata; class Aves; order Passeriformes; family Dicruridae; genus Dicrurus; species Dicrurus megarhynchus. The sequence continues at coordinate 176,519 of VXAD01009553.1, forward strand.
GTAGGTGAGTTAAATAGGTTGTACATCAGCTCCTTAAAAAGATAAAAACTTGTTTCTGTTATCCTGCTCCCTAAAGCAGATTTGTGTTTTTAGCAAAAAAGTCTTGTGGTGGATCACAGGCTGATGTAAATTGGCATACTTTTCTCAACTTCCATATATTTCCCCAGTCACATTCTTATTTTTATTTATTTTCTTATTATTTTTAAGTGTTATACAGGACCTAAAATATTTCCTCAAGAAAAGGATAAGACACGATGAACAATCTTTCACATATTAACTACCCTACATTATTGTCTTGTGTGATAGTCTTGGGGACAAGCCATCTGTGCTTTACAATTATTCTCGCAACATTAATAAAATGTTCGCACACTGTTCTTTCTTACTGAATACACAGAACAATTATTGCCAGTTAGTTCTTTTGTTTAAAACATCCCACAATATATTCTCCAGTTGCAACTACAAAGTCAGCCTTTGCTATACAGGGCATTATATGAGATTATCGCTATTTCTACATGCACTTTACTTGGAATGGAAGATTTCTATTGTAGTTGTGTATAATGGCTACCAGTGTTTTTCTTTCATAATAGTTTTCATGTATTTTCATTAAAGATTAGGTCTTCTGCCTTTAAATTTCATTGATTTACCTTAAATGAAAGAATTCTGACAAGACTGTTAGTGGAATAAGGAAGTATGAGGTGTGAAAACAGAACACAGGAACTGATTGAAATATTCATAGAAGATTTAAGTTTTATTCTCTCTATATGCCTTCTTTTCTTTTTCTACAAGTAGGATGGATTGTTCCATTAATATTGTCCAATGAATAAACACAGCTCAGTAGTGGCATCTACTAGGATGTGAATCTGAGCTCTCATCCCATTTTACTATTCTACTCTTATTCTTTAACTTGGCTTTTCCTAGTAATCTGGCCAAGGTGCATAGACATTTCTTCTCTTTGATAACATTGTTTCTGTGAAGACCCAGTGGAGAAAATGTTTGGGAATATAATATAACTGTGGAAAGTCTGGAAAATAAACTCTTCAAGCAAAACCAATACTTAGAGTAAATTAAATGATGAGCATTGGATTAACAAAGATTCTTCTTTGTAAACAAGTAAATTGCTAATAATATTGATTGTTAAGAAGGCAGCATTTTCTATGGCATGAATTGGAGCAAAAGACATAGCTTTCTATCCAGTGCTTGTTGTTTTCAGCATCTATGAAAGCCTCTCTTTAACCAAATGGAAACTGGAACAGGTCTAAGTGTATATAACATATGGTGCAATGCCACGCTGCACACAGGGCTAGTGCTCTGGCTGGAATCAGGCCAATATCAAACCAGGAGCCCACAATGCTGTTTGTGGGGTATATTGGAAGTAAATAAGAATCAGGAATATGATTTGATCTTATTCTTCCAGAAACATATTTTAGGACAGCATGATTTGTCCTTTGAAAGTGACCTCTTTTCCTACAGAAAAACTGTAGGAAAAGAAAAAGTCAACAGTTTATCCTGCACAAGAGGATACTAGGTTTGATAAAATTACCCTATCTTACTGTGTGCTACAAAAATTTCAAATTAATTTGAAGGCAAGGTATTTACAGATCTCCATGTACAGTTTAAACTCAGTCTCAGGATTTGGGATGAGATTTTGTGTGTACATGATTAATCTAAGAAGTGTGTCACTGGAAGTCAACAGGATACATAAACCTAAATTGCTGAGACTGCAGTTTTAGAGTCCAGTTTTTATTCATGCAATCCATAAGTAGTATTTAGAAATATAGACTGGTGTGTGGGGGGGAGAGTAACAGCTTTATTCTGATGATCAGGGAGGCAAGGAGCATTTAACATTTTTAAGTTAATTCAAACCTAAGTTTCATTTTTGTCACACTTTAGCAAACACTAGTGAATGCTTCTCAGAGCACTTTGATTTTTGTGACTGCCTTACAGTGAATGTAAAATATAGTTTGTTATCATTTCCAGATCACAGAATATTCTGAGATTGAAGGGATCCAGAAGGATAATCAAGTCCAACTCTGAAGTGAATGGTGCATGCATGGAATGAACCCACACCTTTGATGTTATTAGCACCATGCTCTAATCAGCTGAGCTAATCTCAGGGTCTTCAGTCAGATGTTTGTCTAGCTGGAAAATACAGTTGTCGAAGGGAATCTCAAAGCCTCATTATAGCATTTTTTAGTCACTTCTGAACATCCTAATCACCAAAATGTCAGGATAAAATATCTTGCATGAATACCGTTTTCTCTGTTGTTTAACCAATAACACTTCAGGAGCTGAGTGGTCTTCTGAAATACGGCTGTTTTGAGAAATAAAACATAGAAGCTATGAGCCTTTTATTTTTCCAGTTTTATTGCCTTTGCCTCCTCTGTTGAATCTGTTTAGCTCTTCTAAAGGGCAGTGTTGAAAGTTACAAATAAGGGGAGGAAACCACTGTTGCTTTAGAAAAGTTCCATAAGAAAACTCTAGCAAAAAAGGAAGGTTTTGTAATCTATCTGATTTATTTGGATGGGTGAAATCCTTAGGACATATGTTCCTGGACAAGTCTGGAGGTAATACTTTGTTTTTAAAAAAAAAGTATATTTAAAGCTGTATTTGCTATATTTATACCTTTTTTCTGTTTTTTTCTTTTTTTTTTTGGTTTTTTGGTTTTTTGGGGTTTTTTTTGTTGGGTTTTTTTTGTTTGTTTGTTTGTTTTGGTTTGGGTTTGTTTTGTTTTGTTTTGTTTTGGGGTTTTTTTTTGGTTTTTTATACCTACTTGTGCCTTGGTCATAAAAGGAAAGGGGAAAATTCTATATTTGAAGGTGTTAACATTTTTCACTAAAAATTGTTTATCTCTCCTCAAATTACAGAAACATATCTTTGGGAAATAATATTAATTATAAGTACATATTAATGTTGACAAATGTATCTTAGCCATTTGGATTTATTTTAAATATATATATTTAGTTTTTTCTCTTTTCTGTTCTACAGATTTTTTCACTGTGGTGTCTCTAAAATTTCTGCTCTCAAAGTGAGAAAGTAAGTAGTTAGGTCTCATTTTCTTGTGGACCAATTTTAGCAGTGGGTTTAGTTTAAATTTGCTGTATCATCTGTATAATGTTGCTTTTGTGGCATTATAAACTTCTCATGTGTACTGCCAGAAGACATAAAATGGCCCAGTGGCATATGTTATGTTCTTGCATCTGCCTAATTTTCGACTTGAAATACCACACAGCAATGTTTGTGATAAACTACACACAACAAGGTCAAAGCAGGTGCCTGCTGGGATGAGTAATCATCTTTATTTCATCATCTTATATCAACAGGTATCATGGAGACAAAGTAATAGCTTTTATGAGAGGAGCTTCATATGTACCTCTGAAAAGTTATGAGGCACAAGACAGAATCAACTAAGAGATAATGACTGTAGATTTGCTATAGAGTGTCCCGCAGTTCAATTTACATTGCATCCTGAAGGGTACTGTGTAGGAAGGACAGATTTTTCAAAACAAATAGGCTTGAAAGTACTATCTAATCACTAATGCTCAAACTGTGTGTGCTGCTTTTAGAGCTCCTTCTCTGTAGAAAGAGTGTTTTGTTTTGGTTTTTATACGCAGTTTTACCTCCGTCTTTACTCTGTGTTTTTTAAATAGCAAATATATGCATCTCCCAACATATATTTCAACTCTTGTGCAGCCCTAATTGTCACATGAAAAGTGAAGTGGTTTTATATTACCTATAATGAAAATATTGTACCTCTGTGTTTTCTCTAATATCTAGAGAATTACTATATTAGTGACATGGTGGAAGCTAAAGTCAAATAAGTGGGTATAGATAATATTTTAAGACATAAGTGATAAGAGATGGAAACTACATAAATACATCATTGCCTAAAACAGCATGGAGTAAAATCAAGGAAAAAAAAATAGTGAAATTGCTGTAGAAAGAATCTGGATATGCAACTCACAGCTCAAGGGTTCAGCTGTCTGCAAGTTTGTGCTTTGTGAAGCACAACAGTATGACTTTTGAGTCAGCTCTAAGGAACAAAACTGTTACTGAACTGTGCAAATGCACAAGCCGAAGCCATGTAAGACAAGAGAAGTGAAAATAAAAACAGAATTTAGTTTTTGAAATTGGTAATAGTAATTCAAAGCATTATGAAAAACATGAAAACCTGCAGCACATGATCAGTTTTGGAAGACAATTACTCACCGAAATAAAAAATCAACATGTTTTGAGGACCAGTTGGTGTTAGAGAAAAATATATTTTGCTGGGTAGGTTCACTTGTTACCAGTTACTGTCACCTGGACATGCAAACCCCTGAGGCTGTAGGACTGCTCCAGTTCCTGGCACTGATGGTTCTTCCCACACACACACAGCTCCCCGTGCCATGTTTGGCCCCCTGTGGACAACCCCTCTGTACTCTTCCCCTTAGACATGCACATGCACCAGAGGGTCTCACCTCTAGAGACCCCCGGCCCCACGGTGTCACGTGTCACCAGCAGCTGTCCATGACTACACTGGTCCCCCTGATAGCCAGTTACTCCTGTGATCTTGCCTATGGGAAAGAGCTAGAAATTTAATATATAAGACTGACTGTACTGACTAGGCTTGAGGAACAGACAGATAACCAACCAATCAACCAGAAAACAACACATGACCCGGTCTTTTTATTCCCTTATGTCTCTACTTTCCCACACTTATTCCTTACCAAACCACTTTGAACCCTGCCCTAAATATACCCATAAGAATTCTTGTGAAATCCTGAAATACATTTCCTCTGCATCCCCTAATGTATCTCACAGCCTTAGGCACTGACCCCCCTCAAAACAAAAGGTGCTCCTGCTTTGGCTCACTTTGATGTGTTTCACAGTGGGCTGCAGGACAGGCTTTTCTGAAAGATGTATGGAAGGGCCTGAACAGGGAAATTCCTGCTCCAAGTCCTTAATTTGTTTGGCTGAATGACTTTGTGCCCCTGTGCATATCTGCATTTGTGGAGATGAGCCTTTGATGGACTGATGGCTCCTGTGATGGGCTTGGCAGGAAGGTGAGGGTTGGTTTGGACCTCCTCACCCCAAATGTTATCTCTGTGTTCTGCTTTGTAGGGATGCAGATGAGCTTCTGTGACAAAACCTAGCAACTGAGCAGTGGCCACTTGCCCAGGCTTGTCTGGTGCCTGTTGAGCTGGTAGGGAGCACATTCATGCTTTTATTTTTGGAATATTGGTCTTAAATATTGACATAGCATACTAATAAATACTTGTTTTGTGCTAAATAGGTCCAATATAGCTCTGTCAAAGATGCCCAAACAAAAGTGACCAGAGAGGACTAAGCTGCAGACCAGGTTTTATACGCAAACTATCTTGTCTCTAAAGAAGAATATATAAAAAGAAGAATATATAAAAAGAAGGCTTTTCCACCATGTGTACCTCAAGCATGCAAATTTTATTCTCTTTTCCAGTCGCCAGGTCTACCTGAAATGATGTTTTCATAGATATTAGCCTTTTTCAACCAGACATATGGTCAAAAAAACAAGATGAACTTTCAGAGTTTCCTTTTCCTAGGTGACAGGCATCTGTATGCATGACAGTAGTGGGAGGGGACCATGCATAACATAAGACACCCTTCTTGGACAAGCCACAACACTCCAAACTCTATCTTTCAGTCACCATTGTGTTATTAAACACTTATGACTAACTTTGAAAGATGCCCAAGGGAAAAAAGAGGTTTTAGTCTTTCCCAGGAGAGTTAAATCAATTGCATACTTTAGTGTCAGAAGCATCTGGGAAATTTTTTTAATGAAAAGAAAAAGTGCTAATTGTGAGATGCAAACAAACTTGTATTGAAAAGCAAGCAGTAATTGTGAGAAAAGCTGCAATGTGGTTGCAAAATTTCCTTACTCTCACAGCACTTCTTGACATTTACAGAGAATAAAACCTTCATAATAAAAAAATTCTTACTTGGTTTTCATGCACCAACTGTTTTTAAGTAGACTGTGGTTTTTCATACTTTGCTTACCTGTAGCAAAATATTCTAGTCTGGTGAAGGTAGGTTGCAGAGATTTTATGTGATATTTTTCACAATAGGAACGTCACACAAGAATGCTTCAAAAAAGAGCGTGTAAAAATTAGCAGAGTCTGTGCAAGTCCATGCAGAATCTAGCACTATTTTTTTTCTAAAATGTTTTGGGTAAATTGTTATGATGTATTTAAAAGAGTGTAATTACACAAGAAAAATTTGTATGTAAACCACATCTAGTATAAAAGACTTCAGGGACTTAACAAATATTCTGAATTCCATACTTTAAAAAATATGATTAACCCTGAATTTCCTCATATCCCAAGTGAATTGTATAATGAGCCTCTTTAGCTCTACAACACTAAATAAATTTTCTTATCCTTTTCTAAAAGATTGGCCTGACAAAAATTTAGCTAGTCCAGAAAATAATACATTTCCTGGAATATTCCCTCCATCCTGGGAGACAGAGAAGGAAAATGACAGGTCAGGTGAAGTCCCAATTCACCCAAGAGGAAACTTGAATAACTACAGAAAGCAGAATTTTTGGCAACAAGCCTCTGCCTACATTAGGGTCCCAAAATAAGACTATGGGATATACCTGTGGCTGTTGCAAGAGAAGCCAAATGGGAATTTTTCTGGAGGGCCAAACAAGTCAAGGTGTTTTAACACTCTGACTTAAATATGAATAAAATTGAAGTTATTTAGACACCCATTGCTCTAATTTCAGTAGGAAAAACCAGCTCTGGACTCAAAGACTAAACTGAAGTTTGATTAATATTAAGCTCTGGACTTTGATCTATATAAAGGAGCAGATATGTGCAAAATGAGCTGGATTTCTTACAGTTTTATCAAATACGGTCTGTAAATGTCATAAATGATACAAAAGGCTTCCTCATGCCCTAACTGGAGTTTTTAATCGTTACTCTGCATCCAAGCAGTTGATGCAGCTTATGTCTGGTTATACAACATGTGCAATTATGGATACAATGTTCAATTTAAACCCACCTTACAGCTGTGCTATTTTTACAGGAGTTTCTGACCCAGTGTTTGTGATTAAACAAGTGGTTTCTTGCAGGCAAAGCACAAAGAAAAATAAAGAAATTATGATAAACAAGAAAATTATATTTTGCTGCCTCCCAAGTTATGACAAATGTACCATAGATACAACCTATCCACAATATATTGTGTCTGATCTACACATGTAAGAATCTATATTCAATAACTTGTTCCTACAGATAACCAAAGATTCTTAGTATCATTTGAAAATGAGAAAACCCCTCATTTTTCTTCAACTCTTTTTGGAAACATTTTGGAGTATGTGTCTTAAATTTTGCCAGATTTTACAGAGAGAAAATTCTTTTTCCAAGGGTAAATAATCAAAAGTTTAAAGTAGTTTTGTATTTTAATACCACAGACATTGCCACTACCATGAGTTCATGAAAAATCACGAAGTTTCTCCATACATCCCAGCTGAAACAAGTGAGCCAAGCCTCAGCTGGCTGCAAAAATTGCTGTTGCAATTTTCCAGCTGTGGGGAGCTCACTGCAGATTCAGCAACCCTGTGTGACATTATGCTTATTCTTCTTTGGGAAAATAATTTAAAAGCTCAGGTTTCATATGTTTCATATATTTCCAGTCCACAATTTATTACATTTCACAGGGGAAAATGCATCTCAACATTCCAAAATGTCTTTAATGAGAAATGTACAAATAACAAAAAATAATACAGTACAAATAGTTGTTTTTACATGCAAAAGAAGAGAACGTCCCTCTCCCTCTTATAATTTCTTTAAGGTTATTTAAAATAATACACGGAATTTATCTGTGAAAGAAAATTCAGTGAACATGCAATATTTGAACAGGAATATAAAACAGCAGTCACCTTTCTAATATCTGCAAAACAGGCACTCATATTTAAAAGAGGAGAATATAGCTAGCAGAACGACACAATTTCTTGCAAGCTGAAATTCTGCTCACTGACAAATGTGCCCCTCCCTCTTTGTAAAATAACATGATAAGCCAAAATTATTATTTTTATTAAAATAATCATCCCATAAATATCATACATATGTGGAATGTGTGAGTTCAGATAGCAAGCAGACCATTTGAAGTAAACAGGAAACGTGATGAAATAACAAGCACAGTGTAACAATTTAAGACACAGTATCTGATAACCAGACAGATGAGCCATTACAGATGATGCCTAAGTAGTGGCAGAAAAAAGCTATGTCAGGTTGTACTTCTGTAAGTTTAAAGAATCTTTTCCACAATGTGTACCGACGTCAGGAATGTAAAGGTCTATTTCCATTACCTGTGTTGTTGTAAACATGAATTGACTTTAATGGATGAAATTTTCTGGGAGAAAGTCAGGAACCGGTGTAATAATATTTGTTCATAAGAGTTGCTAGATACCTAGCTTTCTGCCCTGTGAGAGGAACCACTTCAGTTCTTCAAGTGTAATTTTGCTAGATGGTACCCCAGTAACCCTGGTTATAGACTGACAGCAGCAGTGATAAAAAGAATAACAGTGAAGATAATATCAGCAATCATATGTCCCTTTGCTACAGCTTTGACTGATATTCCAGAAGTTGCAAGGCCTAAGGAATAAATGCACAATGGAGGCTTGTCATGTTTTTTTTAACTTTATTACTCCTTACCTTTTCATATGCGTTTTGTATACAGGATACATGAATACATATAGACAACATATTTTATATAGTACTTTACACCTAGAAGCACCTTAGAGAAGAAAGAATCCTAACGAAATAAACAGACTTAAAAACACTCTAAAGTTCTTTATAATATCACTGCTGACATAGCATTTTTGAAAACATCAGTTATGGCTGAAAAGGATTATACCGGAATCAAGCAGGACTTTCAAGATTCTTGATGTTTATCTTTCCCTGTTGTCTTCCTAAAAAACACTTTTGCATTTAGATTGGGTTTTGATTAGTAATTTCATGTTCAATCTCTAGGTTAGCTTTCTATTTTGAAAGATGAAAGTGTTTATGTGAATTGGAGAGGACTCCCAATGGGAAGAACAAAATTTCATGAGAAGGGAATGAAAGGGTTGCTTCTATCCATAGTTTTCACAGAAGTATAATCACTTGCAGTTGCAGCTGTGGTTCAAAACTGCACAGCAAAAGGGAAAAATACCTGGTCATAGGCACAGAATCAGTCATGGCATGGTCACCTGAACATTCACTGAATCTGTAGTTAGAGCTGACTTGCTGTCTCACTAATTGCTTCAGCCACTTATTTTCCTCCCAGCCTATTCATACCTGCTTGATGTTGTATTGTCCTGGCTGGGCAGGATTCACCCAGCCCCAGTCAGGACGCAGCCTGCCCCCGGCGGTCCCCCCCCCGGCGGACCAAGCGTTGTCCCCGGATGGAGAGGTGGAGGCGGCACCATAGACACCGGGAGGGCAGAGGGACTCCAAACCCAGCGTCCCGGGGCGGTCCTGGGCTGGGAACTCCCTTTCCGATTGGTTGTCAGCTGCTGTGGCTCCGCCCCGCCCCCGGGCGGGGGGAAAAAGGGTTGACCCAGCCAGCCCTAGAGAGAGAGAGCACATGGGAGAGAGACAATAAACAACCACCAGACCCCATGTGCTTGGCTCTCCCGTCTCACCTTTTTTCTCCGCTCTGGGAGGTTGAGGGGGTGCCCCGAGGGACCCCCTGGGACTGTGGCTGCATTTGCCTAAGAGCTGCCGGCAAGGGCAGCACGGGAACGAGGCACAGCAGACTAAAGCTTGATTCCATTTTATACTCTCTTCCTGCCCTGTTACCCTGTTTACTTTGCTTTCTTCCCTGTGTTTATTGCCTCTGAAGTAAATCACTAAAGAGATATGAAAAAGATAGTAAAATAATATTTATTGAATCCCTGCATGCTATAAGATTGCTATAATAAGAATGACTCAAAATAAGTACAATTTAAGTGAATTGAGTATCTTAAAAAGCCAGCAATAAGATCTATGTCTTCAAGGTCCCAATCTTCAACTTCTGAACTGGAAGCCACCCCTGAAAAATAAAAGAGGAATACAGAAAGACCCAGCTATCTTCTAACAACCTTTTAGCATGCCATATTGGAAGATGAACTGCTCAGCAATTGCACAACCAGAGAGCTTCTCAGAGTACCTCTCAACTAAGCCCAATCCTACTACCTGTGACCTTTCACCAGCATATGAGCTTCATTTTAGTCACGGATTCTAAGGCTGACTTTTTTGCAGCTCTGTGACAAACTCTGTCCTTTTTAAAGTGGTTGCCAAGTACATTTCAAAATTCAGTGTAGATGCAGAAATGCCTTCCTAGTGTTGCGTAAAACCAAGTCCTTGAACACAGAGAGTGAAGGTTGGTTCTCATGTGCCTTCATCTAAGTGGGGCTGCAGGACAGCCTCAGGACCTTCCAAGGTGCTGTGGACCTGAGACTTTGAAATAGGAGATCAGGTTGTTCTGGATTGCTTTTGTGTGAACCGGAGTTCTTACAAAGGGGTACAAGTGCTGACTCTCATTACAGCTCTGCTGCAAAAAGCCAATCCTTTCATGAGGCAGCAGAAAGCTAACTCTGAACATTTCTAGAAGTCTCATCCACAAAGTCTTAGTCACTATGGCTGCATAGCTGAAGAAAATTAGTGAGTGAAGATGCAAAGGGAGACAGGAATCTTTTGGCATTAGTCCTCACCAAAAAAAGTGAGGTCTGTAGTGTCATAGAAAAAAAACTTTCGACTTTGATGCACATGATCCCCATTTTTTCATATTATCTTATTGTTTAAATGTCCTATGATGCAACACCTTGATTTCCCCTAGAGAAATGAAACTAAGATTGCAAAGATAAAGAACATGAATGACTCAAGACAGAGAATTTTCTTAATGATGGAAACCAGGAAAGTGGAAGCTATTATGAAAGGGAGTTGAAAGCTGAACACAGGATTGCAGCTCTGCATAGTGTTTCTTCACCTAGAAGATGGTCACACATTTTCACTCTCAAGTTGATTTTCTCCCTCTTCAGTGACTGTTGCTAAAAAAGTGTTTGTGGGGAAATACTGTAGACAGATGTTCAGGAATGGAGATAACAAATTGATACATTTTTAACAAAAAAAAACCCCTAATTACAGTAAATTATTGAGCTGATCTAGAGATCAAGGTCTTTGACTCTTTTTTTGTCAAAACTAATGGGGTAGCAGGCAACAGTTTGCAGATCCTTAGCTGTCTTAACAGAAAAGAATATGGAACAGATCTCTTAGACTTTGCATAAAACTATATTTAACTTCTTGCTATTTGCTGTCTTGCAGTAGAACGAAGGTTTTGGCATCTTCCTGAATCTTTGAGTTAAAACATTTGTTCCTATAAGTAGCATTTTCCTGAAAAAGTGAGAAACAAAACATTTTTCCAGGACTCATGGACTGCATTACAGGGTAGTAATAAAGTAGAAGATGAAGGTTATCTTGTCTGATTTGTTCTCATGAGGAATTGTTAAAGCTGCTTATAAAAAAATTATCATCTTCACTAAAACAAAAACCTAAGGAAAACAAAAGCAGTGAGAGCACTGCAAACTCAGTAATTTCTGCTTCCTTCATTACAGTGTTTTCTCTCAGGCGCTGGAGAACTTCTTGTTTGACTCATGAGGCTTTGAGAGTCTCTCCAACATACTCTCTAGTAAAAGCTGAGGAAAACTAGCCTTCTGCATTCTCTTTTATTTAATAATATAGTATGGCCTTTCTTTTTCTAGAAGAACACAAGAACTGAAACAATGAAGAAGGTATATACACAGGTGAATGAGGGAAAAAAAAGAAAGCTGAATGAACTTCACCACTCCATTCATACCTCATATCTTACATTTCTCCAAGCAAAAGGTCAATCAACGGCACAGGTCTTACATAACAAGTGCTTAACAGCTGAGTAAATTTTACAATAATTGTGCCAATATGCCAGAGAGTAAGAAACAGTCACACAGGCACAAATATGTAGTAGAAAACTCAGCAGAAGTTATCCATTTAGTAATTTAAAACAACCCATCCTAAGGTAATGGAAACTGGCAACAAAGATGAACTGCTTTCCCAGGAGGAAGACTATTATCATAGGCTAAACAGCTGCTTAAAAGAAAAAGTTGCTTCAAACAAGGAAGAAAACAGATGCTTAACTAATTTTAGACATTTTTCAGAAGATAAAAAAAGCACAAAACCACCAAATGTATGAAAATAAGTTTCCTTTAAAAACTAAGAGAGTTTTATAGCCTAAGCTGAAAACCAAACAAAAAACCAATTTCTAATTCAGCACACTGTCTTTGAAAACCCTAGGTATCCTAACACTCTGTCTTTAGGCATCTGTACCAAAGCTTTCTCTCCATCTCAAGAATCCTCATGCTGCTTCTGGGTATAGCTAACTGAGAGCTGCTGCAGTTGAGGATTTCATTTATCCACAGCTTGTTATGTGCTGCTAGGACATTACAGGCATTTTCCCCAGGTTCAGTCACAGAGGGCAAGTCCCTGTTCCAGACAAGTGAAGAAATTGATGAAAAGAAAACATCCCACAGACCATTTTCAATATCTGTAATACCTTCTTTCTACATGAGGAGTGCTGATGATCCCAAAATTCAAGTGATCTGTGTCTGTGCTACAGCAATTATTAGCTCCTCATACAAAGCAAAATTTGCCTTTAGGAGATATGGGCTTTGAGGGGTTAGCCATGAGTGTTGCAATCAGAATCCTGAAGTTGAGAACACAAATACAGCCAAGTGTACGAAGTTCCCATACAAGGTCATAGATGCACAAACTGAAATGTGTAATACTTGCTGTCCACAAATAGTTTTCTAAGTAAGTCCTGATTTGAAGGAAATGGTCGTAGTTGTTAACTCCACTACAGATACGACTTACCTCCACTACCTACACTCTTCGAAATCATTGTTTTACCTATAACTATGTATTGACAGGTTCTGTTTTTAATTAGATTTATGGTGCTACCAGAACATAAATAAAAGGTAAGGAAACTTTAAAAACCTGTAATAATGCAATTCTTTTTGTCACCGAATGTATTTTAATAGCATATACAGTGGCATCTAGAAACTAAAGCAGATAAATGTTGCATTAAATAGATACCCAAGAAAAACTATCCCAGAATTAAGTCCTAAAAATCTTGATGAGATGTGTGAAAAGACTCTTCTCTGGAGACAGACAAAGCCTTCTCAAGCTCCTTTTTGTATTTTTGAAGCTTTTCTGGGATTAAGGGGATTTTTTTGTTTTGTTTTGTTTTTATGCCACTTACCCTCTGAAATGCACATTTAAAAGTTGCCCCTTTCTTCCAGGTGCTATGAAAGATTCCTTTTTGGGACCTGAAAACTTTCTGAAAAGTATCCCATTGTCATGTATGTGAAAATATCCATTCTGGATAGCAGAGCTAAAAATTTTGTCAGAAGGTACGGTCTTCTGACAGTTAAAAAGTAGCTTGGAGGTTTTCGTTTGTCTTAACAATAACAGTGCAGTTCTGGAAGCAATAGTTTGATCACCAAATTTGGTCCAGTCCTCTGTTCTTGTATGAAGTCACATCACAGAAATAAGGCTGGAAGGAAGTTTCAGAGATTGTCCAGTTATCTAGTCTTTCCCCATGTTGTGTGGATCACAGTGCTCAAAACCATTTGTCTATGCTGTTCTTTAAAGCTTGCGGTAAAAAGTTTCCCTAAACACCCTATGCAATCTATTTAAGGGCTCAAAGGTTCTTACTGCCAGAGAGAAAGCATTCAACAGTCAGTTTATAACCAATTATTGTGCTAACATTGTCCTTTAGTCAAACAGGTTTTCCCTTATTTTCCTTCCAGTATAGCTGTAGAAAGTAATTTTCCTTCTGGCCTTCATTTTGCTATGATAAATAACTCAATTTACATATTCCCAGAAAAATACCTCTTTATTCCCAAAGATTGCTATTAATGTCTATTCTCTTGTCCAGTCTAATAATTTCTGCAAATAGGGGATTCAAGCAATACTCAGTCTTCTGTCTAGGTAAGGTCATCCCAGAGCTGATTTTCTGATTAAGTTGTAAAATAACATCTGAATTTTGAGCAGCCAAAATAGAGTTTTCAGGCTACAGTACCGCAGAACAAATGGCTCACAAATATACCAGTAAAACTAGTGAAAACCTTTCTAGCTAAAAGTAGGACATTAATAGTTCACTAAAAGCAAAATATCTCAAGGATATGTGTCATTTGAACAAAACCATTTCAAAAGAATATGTGTAGGGAAAAGGGAGGTTGAATTCCCATTAAGTAAACATACTGTTTTGATAATTGATTCTTTTTTTTCCCTCCCAGGTCCAAAGTGGAAAGAATTCTGGTGACAATTTAAAATTAGATTCTTACAGATGTGTATGTATTGGCCACTAAACGCAACATCTTGTTTTTGAAAGATGACTTTTATAATGCCAAGGGTATTTTCCTTTAAGAGGACACTGTTCTCATTGTACTGAATAGACAAGCCACAATAATCAACTAAGTTAGGTTCCCTACAAGTTTGCTCCTTTTCTCAATCCTCTTCTCATTTTCTGCCTCCTTTCTTTTCCCTCCTACTTCTCCTCCCTTGAATAAGGTGTTAAAAACTGTGACCAAGAGTTGTTGTTGAGCCAACCTAGTGGAACAAATCTGCTGAATATAGCTGAATGTAGTATTAAACAAATGGAATTTAACAGTGACTCACAGCAATAGTAATTAGGTGGGAGAGCAAGCTGGTTTTGAAGACCTGTAATCCATTTATGCCAAAAGATGTGGTCAACTTACTATTTGTCTGTCAAAAGCCTTGATATCTCAGTAAAAAAATTGAAATGTTAGAGTACCTTATTCTTACTCCCGAATATTCTGCAGTAGAACCAGTTTTCTAATGAAATGTGGGTAGGGACACCTGAGATCTGTTACAGAAAAGAATGCAAGTGCATGAAAAAATTTTGCTGAGCGCAAAAAATCTACAGAGCTTTCTACAGTTGCTCAACTATCTCTGTGCTTCAAAGCTATGTCTGAATTATCCCTGAAGCCTACAATACTGCAGGGAAATGGAGAGTCAAAAAAAGACCTGTACTGCAGGCTATACAGTTCTGTGGCCACTGAAAAGCTCAAGTGATCAAAACTTTGAAGTATACATAGATCCTCTGAAAACTTCATGGATTTCTAAAAGGAACTGTCTGAAGGGGTTCGCCAAAGCTTCTGTGAAGGCAACATGTGTCAGTATAGCTTTCCCAGAGTAACACGAGTTGTGTAAAATTGCTAGCTACCTTTTAAGGTCAGCAACATGTTTTTCTAATACATTTCCACTTTCTAGTGTTTTGGGGTTTTGTTTTGCTTTGTTTTTCCCCAGCTGCTTTCCATTTATTTTCTTACATAGAAAAAACCCATCATGGCTGGCATCCCACAAGTTAATTGTGGAACCTATCTTCTGGTTATTTCTACTGCTCTGTGATTTTATGTTTATGGTTTACAGGCAAAGATTTGAAATAAGAGAGAACCAGGTTGAGTGATACTTTTAGCTAAAGAAATACTCAAAAAGTTTCTAAATGCTTTGAGATACTTCTAGAGCTGGGGAATTCAACCAGTAAAATGTAGTGTTTGGAAGGAATGACTCCTAACTGAAATGCTGGAGGAAATATTACTGAAGAATGATGTGGAGGCTTTTTCATTTTGGGTTTTTTTTTTTTTTCCTCTTTTTTTTATATCTTGGATTTATCTCTGTGTCTTCTTGCTTGGTTTTGTGCCCTAAAGACAAGCTGATGTTTTTGAATATTAGGTACTATTTAATGCCGTTTTCTGAGAGTCATTAGTGTCCTTACAAGTGAAGCTTTCACTCTGATCTGCCCAGAGTGTAATTTCTAAATGAAAATGTAAGCTTTGTGCTTTGGATTTAAGTATACCAATAATGTAATACCTATAGTTACGTATTGTTCCCTAAACTTCTTATTGAAAGCCCTATTATTGCTATTATAACATGAGAAGTCAAGTTACCATTCCATGAAGTGGAAATACCTTCTGTGTTATACTCTCCTGCATATCTGTACCTCATGCTATCCTTTCACTTACTTTTTAAAAGAATACCAGTCTGAACCGAAACCAAGGGTATGTCTGAGCCAGTGCAAAACCTGATTGTGTACAATATACATGAAAATGCAGCAATACACCTGATATGTCAGCCAGCAGTGTTTGAACCATCAGAAAGTCCTACTAAGTACTTATTCCATGATAACAGCAGACCTTTGACCTTGGGTACAAAGTCATATCTGAATAATTTGGTTATGTATGCAACTATCCAGCTGAGCTGAGGTTTGGAATTACTGACCTTATTTTGAATGGTCTGTAGTTTCCTTCTGCTTTCCTTTGCTTTTTTAGCACTGCTAACACTGTGTTTCAGAGACAATTTCTTTGTTCTGTACAGAGAGATAAACTGTGAAATTAAGCCTCATCAGCACAGCAGCTTAGATTATTTAACACATTTTTCTGCGTAAAAAGTATGAAAAATGAGGAGCTGAAGCAAATAACTTTCCAGTGAATTGCTATCTGTATTTCAGAAACGTATCAGTCTACAGAATTTCCCATAAACCAGTTAGGTTTTTATATATTTACATAACACAGCTAATTGCAGATAGTTATGTATTCTTTCCTTGCATTGCTTAAAATATTGGCACAGAAGTAACACTAGATCTATCTTGTGGCAAAATGCCATAGCGTTGTCCAATTTCCGAGGAGCCATATGGCAATGGTACAGCCATCTGTTTATCTTGATATTCCTTTCCTGGCAAACCTTTTACCCATATGGGTTATTGGTGCCCTCATCTGTGTATATCATGAAGAGGTTCAAAACCAAAATCTATAATTTTCCCTGGTATAACTTTTAACAATTACACTGAACATAAAGATCACATTATGCCCGTGTTTAACCTCATCCATTTTTGTTATGTACACACCTGCCTTCTTCTGTTAGATGCAGGAACAATTTGATTTCCAGAATTTGTGAAAGCTGTCATCACAAGCTGTCAGGTTCGAGGCATCATAATCATCTCAAAGGACTGATAGCTTTTGCTTTGTGGATTTGAAACTTCATCACTAAAGAGATTAAATGATCCATCCTTTTACATGCTGACAGGGTAGCAATTTTGTGTCAGTGTAGAGATTCACGCATTCAGACAGTAAAGCCACGCCGAGTATATGTGGAGCCCTTTTACATTTTATGTGACAGCCATTTTCAATAATGTCTAAAATATTTGACATGCACTGTTTAGAATAATTTTAAATAAGGGAGAGTGTCGGCTTTCATCCTGATGTATTAGCAAGCCTGACTGAAATCATGTTTATATTCCATTTAGCAATCTGCTCTTTAATTTTCTCTTTGCGTGAAAGAGTTTTTGCAAATTGGATACACCCAGAGTACAAACCAGACATTTTAAGTGTATATGTGTTTCAAATCACATCAGAATAGATAAATATGGTTTTTGTTTATTTCGGGATTTTTTTTTGTTTTAAAGTAGTACAAACAATTCCATTCCAGACACCAAACAAATGCAAAGATGCAAGGAAGAAGAACACAGGCTAATGCATTTTTGGGGGCTATACTGAATTATGTACATAATGAATTGCTTTGCAGCTCTTAGGTGTTTGTTGACTAATGAAATACATTGACTTGTTGCATTCCACAAATTTGTAATACAATTTATTTATGAAATTCATTGGTTTATTTGGCAACTTTATTGCTTTTCTTTGAAAGATCATGTTTTGTGTACATTAGACTAGTTACAATTCATGCAATGTACTTTTATGAAACTTTAATTGGATTAACTCCCTGACTTTCTGTTAGGAATATTTAAAAAATTATAACTGCATTTGTTTGTATTTTAAGCGTTCTGTGTCTGCTGCTGATTTCAGTTTAGCGAAGTTTGAGATAAAAATCACTAATTTATTTTCTCTGCCGTGGCCCTTGTTTTTTTTGAATTCTTTCCTTTAATAATAAGCCATTTGGAAATCACACATCCTGTTCCTTTCTCTTTTAGATTAATTTTATCAGACTTCCCACCATTCATTTTAGAACCAAGATTGTTGTTCAGCCCTTCAAAAACTCTTACTATCCCAACCACTAACAAATCAACCACTGGCTTTGATACTAGCAAGACTTTGAGGCATGATTTAACTACTATGTCACATTGCATGCTTGTGTGCTTCCATCCCCATTGCTGCTCTATATATCATCTATCATCTACAGATATGCTACAACTTGCATGTCTTCTCTTTCTAATCACCTTCCATGTTTGTATGTTTGTTAACACACCTGTCTCCATCTGTGAGCAGATGCTTGAATCAAATTTAGCAGCAAACCAGCTCAGTTCTATTTTTGTGTAAAACCTTCCCATGAAATAGAGAGCAAAGTATTCCCAAGACTCTTAGTCCAAGACTGGTGCGCCAAAAGGGGAAGAGTTTTAATGATTGAGGAGTTAATAAAACTGATTTTTTTAAGAAGGCACCCTAACTTAATCTGTCAACTTTACGGTGGTGTTGAGTGTTCTGTAACAGGTGCAAATACACTCTACTTTTCATTTTGAGCATGGTAATTTATCTCACTCTTTGCACTTGAATGGTGCTCTTTCACTCCATGCACAGACATAATACTCCCTAACAATGTACACACATTTCTGTCTTCCTTGCTTCCTTTAAACTTTCTGCTAACTGAGGACACTTACATTTGAAAACCTGCTTGGCTTTCCAAGGGGTCGAAGTTTCTATTTTGGGACACCTTGAACATGTCTTCTTGGTCCCAATTTAGTAAATATATCTCTGTCTAGCAACTCAGATTCTGCCTTAAAGGTCTTGGCATAAGGAGGAGACAGCTGTGACTTTTCTCCCTCTTTTCCAACATGTCAGTGTCCTAGCAACACATGAATAACACTGTCATGAAAAGAGCCTTGAGCAGAAAGAATAAACAGATAAAATATTTGGGTGCACTGCCTATTAAAGTAGAGGAAAACATATATACTATGGCTTACAGAGTCTGCACTATAGCTTCACCAGGCTCCACAAAAGGGCAGAGATCAAAGGCAATACACCTAAATCAGCATGTCATTTCACCCAAGCAAACACTGCCACTGATAGTCCCTTCTAATTACTCCAAGGCAATTCAATTGTAACATAAATACAGTTCTTTCAGAACCCAATCTAGAACTCTTGCTTGCTTCTCTACATGGTGCAGCTCTACTGGTATTTGAAAGACTAATCAAATAGAAAATGTAAAACAGTTTTAGGTACTTAAGCCTGAGAATACAATTGAACTATGTAGTGAGACAGTCTTCAGTACTTCCCAAATTCCTAATCCTTAACATTTCAAGCTGATGATCCAACCAGATCCCATCACACCTCCCATCTAGGCAAAAGTTGGCCTTACACTTTCCTGACAAGAAGAAGCAGAAAGATGAGTGGAAGAAGGAATCATGTGTGTCTAAAGTTCTTCTTGAGACAAAATGGGGTGACAGCTGGAATAGATAGCCAGGCTGAGTCCATCACATAAATACAACATACTTAGGTTTTGAACATGGAATTTGTAAAGATATGGAGAGGGAATTTTTACAGATTCTCTTTTATTGCATTATAACTCCTCTGATAGTTTCTGTATCACCTTCCCCAAACTATGTTTTGTGTTACTATGAACACACCATATAAAGAAATAATAAGATCTGAAAGTTCAGGTAGCTTTAAAAAACGAGGCTGCAAAGTCTCAGTTAACTGTCTCTAAGTAACTTTGGAACTGAACAATTACCTAGGAATCCCAATCAGTGCTTTTCAAACCATGAAGGGCCAGAGAAAATGCCAAAGTGTAAGTAAGGGACTGTGATGGTTTTGGAACAGCTAGAGTTAATTTTCTTCATGGTGGCTGGTATGTGACTGTGTTTTGGATTCATGCTAAACACAGAGTTGATAATATAGAGATGATTTTGTTTCTGCTGAGCAGGGCTTACACAGACCCAAGGATCTTTCTGCTTCTCATACCTCCACACTGGTGAGGAGACTGGGGGTGCATGGGAGTTTGGGAGGAGACACAGCTGGGACAGGTGACCCAAACTGACCAAGGGATATTCCAGCCCAAATGACATCATGCTCAGTATATAAAGCTGGGAGAAGAAGGAAGAAGGGGAGACATTTGGTGTGATGGTGTTTGTCCTCCCAAGTCACTGCTGCCCGTGATGGGGCCCTACTTTCCTGGAGATGGCTGAACACCTGCCTGCTCATGGGAAGCAGCTAATTAATTCCTTGTTTTGCTTTGCTTGTGTGTGTGGCTTTTTGTTTTCCTATTCAATTGTCTTTATCTCAGCCCATGAGTTCTCCAGCTTTTAGTCTTCCAGTTCTCTCCCCAAACCCACAGGTGCGGGAGTGAGCGAGTGGCTGTGTGGCTGCTGGCTGTAGTTAAACCGTGACATAGACTTTTAATTAAATCAGTGTAAAGTCAGCTTATAATAGCATTAATCAATGGCTTAGTGCAGTTAACAATAATAAAATTAAATGGTCACAGCACACAACTTACTGCAGATAAAGAAATAGACTTAGTGAAGGCTTTAGTGTTTTCTCCTCTCACTGACAGTAAGCTACGCAAATCTTCAGCTAAAGAACTCATCAAGCATGCCCCTGACTTTATTAGAAAATGCAAACTTACCTCTTGAGCTGCTGTATTTAACATATGAATACCATTAATTAGTATTGATGTCAGGAATAATTCCTTTAAGCAGAAAACCAATGTACATGTCACCCTCCCTGTGATCCTTGTGAAAAAGCTCTTGCTCCTGTACAGGTTTCAGAGAACACTGCTGTTTTCTAGTGAGAAGGGCTGGCATCATATGAAAGCATGGCTGGAAGGCTCCTGGCGTATTAGCCAGTGTTTTATTAATGGATATGATGTTTGGCATTAACACTGTGAACAAAACTATTCATTCCTTTAAAATCACTGATGCCTTGGAACCAATGTTCAGGTTAACCAGTTTCTTCGGGCAAAGGCATAGAAAAATCCTCTACGGAAACGCAACCAACTGCAGATAACTACAGATTTTTCGGTAGGCACAGATTTTTGGAGGATTGGAAAATAACAATATTGATATTGTTTATTTTTAAATTCATATCAGACTGGGTAAGAATTGCAAAGCCCGATGTTTCATGAGAGAAAGGGAGAGTACTGTTCTACATAATGAACACAACACCTTGTGGCTCAAGAGATCTACTGGTCTCTCAAGAAAATCGTGAGTCATTAGTTTTGTTAAGATCTTGCTCTACTGTCAAAAACATTTGGATTTTTTTCCAAAAAAATGAAAAAAACCCTTTAGATAATAAGTGTTCTCTAACCTCTTTACATATTAAAACTCTACTTTTCATATGCCCTTTTACGGGATCTCTTCAAAAGACTGACTGTAAGAGGTAAGCAAAAAAAAGTATTTCTTCCCATTTTGTAAAACTGGTTGCTTTAGTAAATAAGACACAGTTTGACTGTGATTCACAACAAAGAGTACACACAGAGTGCTTACAATTTTGCAGGTGTTGTTGGCAGCAGGTAAAAGGAAGCTTCACCACCACCACCACCCCTTTGCAGAAAAAGAAGACATATTGATTAGGATGTGCTTCTGGATAAGATATCTAAACTTGAATTAAGGTTTTATTACAGCTTTTTCTTACTTTTAATAAATTAATTTAGAGATTATATTAATGCCTATAGCAGTGGCTGAAGTTTAAAGCCAGATTATATTCTAGCACTAATGAAACTACTGTCCAGTTTCAGAGATTTCTTAAAGTGCTAACTTCAGTTTTGCTTTCCCTGTCTTGTCCATAAGTGATCAGAAACCAAAGCTTTAGTAGAACTTATTTGGGACATAAAAAAAAGGTTTTTTTCAAAGAAAAAGAAGAGATGAGAACCGATTTGATTAAAAATAAGACACACAAAATACTGGTTGAAGAATAAATTGAATCAGGAATTCATTTATGCTCAATCCAAGTTAAATTTTGAGGTTTTTTGGGGGGGGAAAAAAGAAAAAGCAGTACTATAAGTGAGCCATTACTTGGATGTGTTTGTTGAATCACAACTGCAAAGAAAAAAAAAAGAGGAAAACATAGAGTGGCACAGTGCTTCCTCTTTTCTCCTCCTGCCTCTCTTTACCTGTCTGCTGAAGAGTTTGTGCCACTAGAACTCCAGGACAACCCAGTGCTACAATTTCTTAGCACATCTTCAGTCCCATTTTCCAGATCAAGGGAGATGGAAAGAAGCTTTAGCAGTGTGAGGGGAATGCGAGCATGTAAAGAGTGAAAAGGAGGTAAACCCATGTCCTGAAGGAAGATCTGTCCATTGTTATTTAATCTTTTCTAGTCTTTAAAACTGCATTTTTGAACAATGGCCAACTAATTAATTGTTCTAAACATTGATCAAAGTTACAACTTCAGCCATAACTGGAGTGGAAGTGGAAGCAAATGGAAAAATCTGCTGGTTTGTCCCACTTAACAAGACATGAAAAAGGGAAATAGAGAAGTAAAGTTACTGGTCCCTTTTCCCAGTGTAAGACAGAATTACAGAGTAACAGGGTATTTCTCATGCAATCTTTCCCTTTTCAAGATAGTTGCAAGTGATTTGTCAGAGAACATAGGCGATTTCCAGCATAGGCATACATAATATAATTTATTGTTTCTAATATGCTTATGCCTACATGAAATACATGAGTACAACAGAAAGAGCTTGAATCAATGAGGAAAAGAGAATTTGAATGTACAAAGGTCACAGAAAGATGGGTGCAGGAAAAAAAATGAATGTACAAGTGTGATTTTTATCAAAAATGTTGGATGCTTTTCCAGTTTTCCTTCAGAAAAAAATTCAAATTAATTTACCTGATTCTTTAAACATGTTTATTTTGGCAAGATTTTATATTTCAGTGAAAGCTAGTCCTGTGAAAACTCTTGAAACCAGCTGTGTTTGCAGGCTTAATGACTGACTTATGCCCTAAAATACAAGAACTTCTATAGGGTATGTTGGAAGCAGTAGTAGTCCAAAAGATTTTGATAGTGCAGAGGGACCTGGATGGGTCACTCATTGCTTATTTTGCTAAGAGACTGAGAAAAAAAAGAAAAGCCTTTCTCATTGTAATGTACGGAAGATTTTCCTTTTATGTCCGTCCTAAGCCAGTGTCCTTATGTAGGCTGGAGATCACCTCTTCATTGACTTAGAAGACAAGTTTCCAACTGGCTATAGCTCATTAAAAAATTTGTCTTTATACCATATCATCGCTAATTAAACTGTACCTAATTATAACTGCAATATTTTATTACAAATCTGCTATGCATCCTTTAATTTTATTATGTCCTGCTGCCCAGCAATTCAGTAGTAGACTGGAATCACTTCATTCATTTTTTTCCCATTTTTTAAATCTTGTGTTATGAAGTTTCATGTTGATTTCTCTGTGAACTCTGCACGCAATTATCTAAGACCACATCTAAAAAGTCATCTACTTTTTTTTTTTTTTAAGAATTGGTACAGTGTGATTGAAGCAAAAAGCTATCAATGCAATCTCTCATGAAGACTTCATTTTCTTTGTAATTTTTTCCTTATTGTAATTCAAAATGTGTCTGTTAGAACAGAAATTTGTTATTCTTCTTTGCTGACAGAATTCACAGAATGGTTTTGTTAAAAAGGTACAACAAGAGCACTGGTCATTCTGATTATGCATTCAGTTAGAATGAAAGATACTTTTAAAATGTACAGTATTGCATGGTCCAAAAGACTTAGTACTGTGCAGTGTCAACATTCATAGAATTACAATTTGATAATGTCCTTGAAAAAGGTTCAACATGGGGAATGACAAGAGTTCGAGGGCTTTTTTGTTTTGTTGGGTTTTTTTCCCTGTGTGTGTGGCTAAAAATAAGAGACAATAGAAAAACACATATTAAAATAAACAATTATTAATGAAAACAGGACTAAACTTTGCCCAACAGGCTTCCATTTAACTAAAATTTTAAGTTCAAAGAGAGTTAGTAGGTAAATGTCTTATTATTTCTTCTTGTTAAGTAATAAACAAAAAAATTTATGAATGTAAAATTCCAGGTAGATAAATGTCATAAAATTCCCCATAATTATTTAGACTCTTAGGGACCCTTACATAAACACTAAAGGGTACCTGAGGATGAAAGTGAAATTATTCTTTTGACACATTTAACTCTTTCAGGCCATCAGGGTGGTATCAGATATTGTCTCAGCATTACAAGTTAGACGTATTCAAATGATAGGTATGTGACACCCTTCACAAAAGGAAAGGTCACATTAAAAATTGAAAATATGTAGAAAAAGTTGGACAAATGCAGCTGTAAAGTGTGAGTGGCTGAAATCAGAACAGAGAAAAAAAAGTGAATTAGCATACAGAAATGCTTTAGAATGCCATGACAACACAAAGACAGGCAGGCTTAGGCTATTTCATATCATTCCATTCCACTTATTCTTGCCCCCTGCCTCTCAACTTTCAGTCCAAGAGAACAAATGCTTTGTGTGATATTTTAATGAATTCTTTGCACATTTACTGTCACTAAAGCCTATTTTCTCAGTGTTAATTATAACAGTCCTCCTGTTAATAAAAAAATAAATGCTATCCTAAGGGTGTCCAATTCTTGATTTTTTCCGTCTGGAAAAAAACAGTATTAGTGTGCAGCAGCATGCTTAGGACACTCCAGTTCAGAGTCTGTCAATATTTTTATTAACTCATAATTTCAGAGGTTTCAAAGCTTACAAACTATATTCTATGCACAACTGGATAGGACCTGACAGTGCCTAAGACCTAAGCCTGGGGCCAAAGTCAATACACCACTCTCAGAAGGGTGAATGAGCTAGGTAATTCTTGTATATACAAATATACAAGAATTTTTGTTAAATAATATAGAAAGATCTGTAAAACAATGACATATCTACCATGGAATCACAGCCATGTGGTGTCTTTGAAGGTACAACTGTATTATTGCTTACACTATATGTTTTTTATAAATCAATGACTGACAGATAAACACTGATTGTTCTGAGGTAATCTGATTGTTTCCCCTGATCCAGTGCTATATGCTGCACATAGTAGGCATATCACTTTCATTTATTCTGAAAAAAGCACAGGTGTCTGTCATTTCAGTTGCAGTAATCTATATTTTTTCTGAGGAAGATGAGTCTTTGTAAAGCAGAAGCAATTGTCTGCAACATTATAAATCATGTAATACAGAAAGCGTTATGACATTACATCAGTAAATTATACAGCTCCAGCTTTTCTTTCCTTAAACACTCAGTGGTTTAAAAGAAGGAAAGCACTGTCTGGATTACAGCCATGAGGCTAAATTAGTAAATCTGTTGCTAATAAATAGTCCAGCTGAAAGCACACTCATGAGTGACGAATCTTAAAAGTCAAGATAAGCTAAAAAATCTCAGTAATTTTTAATTACAAATTATACAAGCCCAAAAACAACAACAAAACAAAAAACCAAACAGAAAAACCCACCAAAAACCCCCCCAAAACTCAAACCAAAACAAAAAACCAACCAAAAAAACAAAAAAAGAGAAAAAACAAACCCAAACTCAACAACCAAAAAACACTTCATCAGATTTTGAGTATTTCTTGTTTTTAAAAAAGTGAATCTTCAACATGGGAGCACCTTCCTGCTCTGTTACCCTTAGAGGACCAAAACTGGTTGTGTAGGAGCAAAGAAGGCTCCAAAGCCAGGAAATGCCATTTCCAGCCGAAGCACATACCCTATCAATCAGAGGCACTCACAGTACTTGGTATGCTTACTGCTGGCTTTCTCCAGACTACTGATGTCAGCTCTGCACAGCTTCAATTCAGCCCTTCTTAAATCACTCTTACCTATGTGTCACATTATTTCAAGAAGATACAGATAAAGACACCAGCTGCACAGGAAGAAGCGTAGACAGAAGTTTGACTGGCGTTTTGGAGATGCAAGCAGGGTGTTCTTCCACAAAGCTTGGCCTTGCTCTTGGAGACAAACTCAAATGATTCTTTTGGAAAGCATTATCAGCACCCTGAAGTCTATTGAAAGACCAGCATACAAAAATTTCTTGTTGCATTTGTGAATATTTTCAAATTAAATATTAGTATATTTCTCTACATTTAAGCAGAACATTAGCAACAACTTTTGATTTACCATTTTAAAATCTGTTTCCAAGTATTTGCAAATTTAATTTGCAATTCTAGTTAATGCATATTTTAACTGCAGTGAAGATTACAGCCTTAGTTAATGACAGGTTGTAAAGATATTTTCATCAGGTAGATATTATTGATATCTTTGTAGTGAAGACTGATAACCCATTTAGCATTTCTAAAAGTGTTAACATACACTGAGAACACTGGTACTGCTATTTTGGAGGGGCAGTCCTCCGTGACAGCAGGAAGGGTAGAATTACCATGGTCTTCTCTAGGGAATTAGGAAAGTTAGTTCAACTCTTGTGCAGAAGTATTTGAGAATTTGGCATTTAGAAATTAAACTAAAGCAGTTCACCCTGCAAGCAAAGAGTGACTGTGAAACAGAAGTTTGTATTTAGAAAATATATTACTGAAAGAGCTAACCACTAAGAAGCCCTTGTCAGTAAGCCTTCTAGTTCATCAGAAAGAAATCTTACACTGAAAAATTCCCTCACCGAAGCTTCATTGTAATTCAATATAATAAGAAAGATTTCTCTAGAAGAAAGAAAATTGATATATGACAGAGTGGAAGACAGTATGGAAGTACGATTATGGTTTACTGCATACTCAATGATCTGAGAGCACATTTTATGAAAATTTATTTATAATGAGATGGGTACCTAGGTAGCTCTGTGGTCTTAGTGCCTGAATTTAGTGCTTCAAAATATGCCAGACTTAAAGGAAAGTATTTAAAGATGAATCATAATAGTCAAAGAAGAATGAAGCTATGAAAACGATTTAAAATTTTTTATTATTGTAGTAAACATCTTTGGTTTATTTTTGCTTCCATTGAAGTGACTAGCATAATTTCCATTCTCTTCTTAGTTTCCTGTTGTCTGTTTACTTATCCTTTATGTTGTTCAGAGCTAGTTGTGACTTTCTCTTCAGTTTAAGCTGGAGTGTGTTGTTTTGAAATCAATTTATAGATTCTGGTCCACAAGGAAATGAGGCACTACTTTCCCTTACTATGGCTAGACCTTTTGCCCAGGTGAGAGTACTGTATTTGAGTCTGTATTTCTCACAGGTAAGAAAGAATTTGATTGAAATATATTCACTTGTTCTGAGGGAAAAGGATCTCAATCTCTTGTTGGTTATTGCCCAACTTGGTATAAATAATTTTATTATTAGACTATGGAGGCTCCACTTTATGACAATGCAGTCTTTGTATGTGGAGGTTTTCAACTGTTTATAAAATACTCATTCATTGAGCCAAAATAAAAAAATGTATATGACCCTGTAGGCTTTGACAAAGCCATTTGCCTGGTTCCTGGTTCCTGTTTCAGAATATATTTTAATACTTCTTATCAAGACTGAGGACACCACTATAAGACACCCACAGTAACTTATGACAGCATATTTGATTGAACGCCTCGGACTTTTCTTCTAGGAATATCTGAATAACCTTTAGAGCAATGGAGGTGGCCTTTTGATTTGTTGGGTGAATACATTGAGTTTACGCATTAAACAAGCTAATTCCTTATTATTAGTTTTAGGACTTTTTTTTCTCTGTATGTGGATTGAAACACTTCACACAAAACTGAGTAACATATTTATGTTGACACATGGAAAAAAACAAACAACCCTGATTTACATTTGCTCAGTGAAGAAGACTACGTCAATCAGAAACTTTCTTTCCCAACTCATGTGATCAGGGGAGTGATTATTTAAGTGGTTCTGTTTCTATAATTTTGAAAGGGAGGAAAAAAGTCCACTAAAAACACTTTAAAGGAAACCTCCAAGAACCAGTCATGCATGGAAGCACTCCTCCCAACTCTCATTTCCCATAAGCAATAGCCAGCTGTGGCTGATGTTCATATGGAGATTTTTAAGTATTAGCTCACATTCTTATGTATATTTATTAAGTCAGGAGAAAAATCACTGAGAGGTCTACCTTGTTTTGCAGAGAAATAATTAATGATCTCAGGTCACAGCACAGATAATTAAAGATAAACAAACCAAGATCTAACCTACCAAAAAAAAAAGAAAGAAATGTAAGAAATGACTATTCCCTGTGGAACTTCAGCGTTTTTTTACAATATAACATTAAGTCAAATAATCTAATAGTTCTTACATTGTTTTATACGGTTTCAGGGAAGAAAACCTGAATATCATACAGTCAAGTTTCCCATATGAAATAGTCAGACCACAGTAGTAATTTCACTCTTTTCCTATATGAAATAAATGTCCACACAAAATTTTAAGCAGAATGCTTTGGGATCAGATCAATATTCAGTGAAATCTGATTATCTGTAGATTGCCTGTGTAAGTATAAGGAGATTTCCTTCAGAGAGAAGGATTTTCAGATCTTTGAATAAACAAGAAAAGAACTCACATTTCCTTAGAGCTATGTGCTCTGAATATTTGTGGCAGCACAATTGCTGCACACGCTTCTTGTTTACAGTACTCTCATATGCAGATGGCAGACATGTTGCCATAAAAAGAACACCGTAAGGATTGGGGGACTATGGTATGGTGGAATTTAAAAATGTGGTAAGGATTCAATCCTGAAGCCATGTGTTGTAAAATAGGGAGGTTAAGGCTGCATTAACCCAGAGAGGAAGAGACCTACAAAATTCAACAGACCATGTGGAGGAGCTTACATCACTCCCTGCACATTTCATACTTGCTGCAGCTGGACCTCATTGTCCAAATGACCATTACTACTTGGAGAATATTCAGTGCCTACCTGAGGAACATGTTCCTGTTCAGTTTCACCTGACAGGAGAGGATCAGGAGAGCCAAGCAAAACACGCCACCTAGGGAGGACTAGGTGACTGATTCTAAACAAATGCTAAAGTGTTTCTCTAACCATAGCACCATTTTATCATTCCCGTTACTCTCTAAAAGGCCTTTGGCATCTTCCCGTGAATCCCATTCTCATTAAATATACACATACATCTGGGTCATATATTTTGAAAAAAAGAAGAGAAGCTTCTCTTATTAGCACAACTTTAGGCATTTGAACCCCATCAGAGAGCAAGATTTTCAGGTGCAATCAAGTAGATATTTAAAAGACATTGTTTGAGGAGTTAATAGATCACAGGCACTACAACAACAAAATTTTCATTATTTAATTTTTCCAACAGCGAGATATAGTGGGAGGAAGAAAAGAAATAAGAAGGTATAATTTTATTTAATTTACCAGAAAAAAATCTGTTCCAACAGATACTGATGCATTTCTGCAAACAAAAGCCATAAAATTCTTCAAATTATGAATATTTTTAGTTATCTGAAGCTTCGTCAAGGAGTATATCTGGACTTGTTTTGTGATAAAAGCACTTTCCATCTCTCTACCTTTGCCCAGCTTCCCACAGAAACTGAAATTCATATTACATGTACTGGCAATGATGTCAAAAGCCTATAGGTTGACAAGCTAAAGTAATTATTTTCATTATAAGGAACAGAGTGGGTTGTATCTACAGGGTTTGTTCTGAAAATTTCTGCTTTTGTCCACTGTGATTGTCTGTGATAAACACATACAGAAAATGGAAAGCACAACAATAGATTTCAATAGGGATAGAAATCTGTTTCATACCTATAATTTAGCTTGTTAAAAATGTTAAATTCACATATTTCCATTTGAAAGCATTTCAGACCTTTGATGTTTCTATATTGGTAGGAACATAAATGTTACTAAGCGTAGTTAAGGCTGTAAAGTGATAGAAGTTACGGGTACACAGCAACTTCTTCCTTTCTGTTAGTTTTATATCTGAATGTGTCTAAAATAGGCTGGAAAAAAGTGTTATCCCTCAAAATAAAACCCAAACAGAAAGCAATGCCTCATTTTTAATAACTTGTGGTTTGTCTTAGCACTCTCCCCAAACCAGACATACTAGACCATTAAAACATTTTACTAGGTTACTACTAATATAAATATGCATTTAAAGGTGATGGTATGATTATGACATTTCTTTGAAATACTTGGTTGGTTTTTTTCTATGCCATTTTTGCACAATCCCTTCTCTGGAATTATTGGTCTTAAAATCTTTCTCCTTTCCTGAAACCCTGTGACTGTAATGCTGCCTTTTAGATCGTCACTTCCTGCAAGGTTGCTAAAAGTATTCCTTTTTACACTCTGGCCTTTGTACGGTTGTGGGACAAAATCACCTAATGCAGGTGTGATATCAGAGCACCAGGACTAGCTGTTGAGTACTATAGCTGGGGTTGGATGTAGGCTACATCTCTGGTGAAGGACATAGCTGAGGAGCATATAATTGTATGGAGATCTACTTCTCCCACCTGGACAACAGGGCAGTAACAACAGGGTTCATCTGGCTGCCTACACAAGGAAAGACACAGCTGCTGTCACGAGGAAAGAGACAGAGCAGAGACCCTCCAGGAAGAATTGTTCCTTTCTCTGAAAATCACATTTCTTTGGAAAGAGAAGTAGAAAATACCCTTTTCCAAGTTTTTTGGGGTTTTATTTTCTCCCTTTTTAAAAAAATACATCATAAGTTCATATCTCTCCCTATCTTCACTCAAGTGGTTTTAGCCCAGGTTCTGCAGGTAGAAGATATTGCATTAACCTTTTTAGGCACAGAACGTTTAATAATTAGTCAAAAACACAAAAAGTAGAAAAAAATATCACTGCCCTGAGTGCACCAGATAATTTATCACTGTTAAAGAAGCTGCTCCATTGACCACCTGAAGGTTATTTTAGAACTGACAGTTTTTCAGAGAGCCTAATTTGAAGACAGAGACTCTCAGTACAATGAAAAAAACAATTATATTTATTAAAATGAGAAATAGTTCCTCTTGCATCTCCAAAGGAACTTGTAGAGGAGACATTTTCATTTTTCAGAGAATGCTTGTTCCAGAACCTGTTGCACACATCTACACACATCCAAACACTCATCTACAAAAGAAAGTAATAAGCAGGCCTGAGGATTGAAATTATTTAGAACAGCATGGGAGAGGCTCCTCTTAAAGATACACATTATTATGTGAATATAGAACTTGCTGCAGCCTGTAATTATAACAAAATAGGTCTTTTCCTCCCCTGTGGATGTCTCATGTTGCCATATGAGCAAAGACCAGGTCAATTTCCCTTTGTCTAGGGTGCTTCAGCTGTGTCCCACTTGGCTTCCACTTCTGTTACCAAACTTCAGTTCCAAGTTAGGATATCACTAGCACTTTAATTTTGTCAAAATGCATCTAACTTGGAGAATGAGTTTAAAGAAATCCATCTGAAATGTTTGAGATTAGCAACGCACTATTTTTGGCAGATACAGTTGATGATCTTGCTCTTATCTGAATTCTTATCTCTTTCTAGCAAAGGTAAAAATGTTCTGAATGAATTTACAAACATTTCTACTAATATGTTTGGACAGGAGGCTCTGATAAATAAAAAATCAATTAATCAGACAAATATCAGTATGTTTACATGGGGGGAAAAGGAAAAATATTTTATGACTATAGTCAAATGAAATGAAGAAGTAATTTTGAATAGGCTAGTTAGACCTGCTTCAAGAAGGAATGGCACAGCAAACATAGGTGTCAATTATCCATATTAGAAGCAAAAAAGTGAACAGAACGAGCAAGGAGAAATCCTCAACACAAAGAAATGCAAAAGAAAATTTAAAACACAGCTTTTTTAAAAAAGTGTTTTCCTGCCTGACACTGGATTAAAATAAGTTGAGGGAAATAGAAGGATCCTGGAGAGTCACATATACAGAGCTGCAGACTGCTGCAGGGTAGTGCTTCAGAAGCCACAAATTATTCCAAGTGAACAGAGTTGTTCACCAGCTCATATAGCAACACAAGACACACCTAAGCAGTAAAAGGAAATTTACTGAATTGCAACTGATGAAGCTGACACAGTGGATAGTCCCATCTGATTGAGACACCTAAGCGAGGGGCTGGGGCACCTTCTGCTATCAGAGCTCCCTGGAGCTCTCCATGGTACCTGGGTCTGGAAATGAGAGCAGAGTTTTGGTATTTCACATCACTCTCAGTAGTCATCATTAAATAGTCTAGGCTCCTAATTCAGATAGTATGAGGACTGAAGTTAGATGTTGTAGATAAATTGCCTAAATTGCACTGTAATCTTCCATTTTCTTTATTCTGAGCATCTGGAAAATATCTGAAGAGCCAATGTTTAGCCTCTGTTATTTGTATAGAGGGCATCAGATGAAATGGTAGAAGTGCAGATTAATGTGTACTGAATTGTTGCTTATTGGTCCTAAACAAGATAAACTTTTATGCACAGGAAATTGTATCCCACTCTAGATTTTCTAAAAGCTGACTGGTGATGTGTTACCTATTGGCAAATATATTGCAGGATTTGTTAGACATGCATCTTCCCATATCCCTACATTGGTTTCATCAACTGTATGTTTATTGCAAAATCAATAAAATACTGAAAAAATTTTGTTGAAAACTTCTTAGGTAGCTGGCTTTTGGTGGTCTATAATAAATGATCATGACTGGCATTTTTAAACCTTACATTTCAGATGCATAAGTATGTTTTAAATAAGAGGCTAAAGATGCTGAATAAGCTATTGTGTTTGTCACTCGTGCAGATTCATGCTCAGCTGTGCTGATGCTTTCCTTAATAAACACTTGCTCAGGAAGTGCACAAGCATAGTCTGCAATCCACCAAGTTGGTGAAGAACAAAACAAATTAATAAAAATCTAGTGCACAAAAATCTTCTTTGTGCTGTCTTCCAGCAATTGTTTATATGGAAAGGTAGCTCACACATTTGAGCAATCTACTTGCAAAGGGACACTTACATAAAATCTCACATACATGTAAGAGCTTGACAGTTCCAGGCCTCATTTAAAAACCAGGTTTGAGATCTGAATTCTGTAGTGTGCAAACTAAGAAAGCATGAGGTGCAAGTGGATACAAACCTCCAAAGAAACATCAAGATTAATCGCACATTGGCAGGAAAATATTACAAAGTTGATAATTTTTTAATTTGCCACATTTTTTTGTAAAATAAACCACTTTCTTTTCCCCTTCTCAGTACTCTAAAATTATGTCGGGTTTTTTGAAAGAGAAATCTCGAAAAGAGAAGGGTTCATCAAGCATAGGCTTATAAATTTCACTTTAAACCAGTGATAAAACTTTTACCTTGTAGATACATGTTTTCCTTTCCCCTCAATACATGAAGGCAAAAACTGATTGAAAATGCATAATGTAGTTCTCTGACTCTCCTTTGTAAGTGTATCATTGTTTGCACATCTGATAAAGCGATGACTTTCAGTGTCCAGAAATAACAATAACATTACATGAATGGGCATCTCATCGGCAGTAGAGAGAGCTAGGACACTGACATCTGTGAAAATATCAGTGCAGAATAGGTTCCTGAGCATCCAGGTTTTTCTATTACTTCCCAGACTGTTGCTTTATTTTTGAACAATTGATTCTCAACAGTATATTACTAAATACAACGACAGGGGGAAGGTTTTTGTCTCTCCAACACAGCCATTCACCTACTTAAACATTCAAGCTGTGTCAATTATGTACACATTCAGTTCTCTCAAACTGTTAAATTTCCATTTTTAGTAAAGGAGACAATGCTCATGGAGGTTTTGTGTTGTCTACATAAATATTTGTGCAATGTACTTAGTGTGGCAACATATGACTGCTGAAGATAAAGCAGATTCTTCAGGCACAAGAGTACTTGTAATAATGGAAATGAATGACAATCCAGTCTCTGTGCAGGTTGGGGTGGGAGGAAGGAGAGATGGATGAGATGCATTAAGTGCTCAGTGCAAATTCCCAAAAGCTTATGAATATGCAGAGGTATCAGTGAGAATGTGTGACTATGGGAATATTTTCAGATGATAATTCCAGAGTTTTCTCAACAATCTGTATGTAGTTTGCCATCTGCAAATCCTCTTAAAGAAGTATGAATATGGAGTAAGTGCAAAATGTAACCAAGGCCTATTTACAGAAAGAATTGGCAGATTTCATATTTGCTCTGGAGAACTACTGCAAATACTCTCATTCAAAATTTTATTTAATTTATGCTAATAAAATAAGACAGATCAGTAATAGGGAAGACAAAATGGGCATAGTAAAACACTAATATGTGAGATCTGAAAGCTCCACATTTTTGTAATTTTCATCAAGTGCTGTTTTATGATTATTTTTTCTTCTCTATGGCAGTCTGTGAATACCCTGGGGGCACCAGGAATCCAAAAGAAGTTAGAGTAATTGATTAGTAGTTGCCCAAGATCACCGTTCATCTGGCATAAATGTTGCATCAAAGCTGACATATTTTCAAAATCTTTTCATTTGGCTGGTAATGTAAGCAAAACACTAAAAGGCAAATTACTTCTACGTGATCAAATTAAATAGAAGGTTCACTGCCAATACTAAGAAATACTTTTTACAGTCTGTTGTAATAACTTTCTAGCAAAATAAAACATTTTTTCTCAGTGAGGGAGAGTCAGAATTTTGCATCGTTCAAGGTATAAGCTGACTTAAAGTCTATAAATCATGGTCACAAGCATTCCTGACTTTGTCTAGGTGTGATGACACCTTGGTGAAATACTGGATGTAACAGATATTGTTCTGAAATGGTGATATAGCCACACTGTTCCCCTATTGCTAGGCACTACACCAGTGACTTGTACCTGACCTAGGAATAAAGACAGAATTGTCACACATCCCATTAGAATTTGTCTCTGATTGCAGTCTCTTACTCACAGTGGAGCTGGATTAAGCATATTTTTCAATATATAGACTTTGTTGTTAGCACTCTGCCTGTGGCAAACTGTTTCTGCAAGGCAGGGCAAATGGGTAAACTAGGTAGGGGGAAAAATCTAAACCAGTCAAAAAAGTGTTAGATGCACTTAATTTGATTTTCAGGCTCCAAGGACTACAAGTTTGGTCTAATTACCTCATACTAACTCATGTAAATGTTATATGTGTTCTATTTATGTGTCTGATTATAAATATTAATAAATAATAATTAGTACATTAGTTAGTAATAAAATCTACTTACTTATTTTTTAATAACTTTAATTTTTCTGATTGAGGTAAGTGATGTGAGATAGTGGATCCTGTTGCTGTATTAACTGCAGAAATTATCTGCAAGTCTGGAACTGGTCCCCCCTCTTTCTTGCTGTCTTCTATCTTATTTGAGGAGGCAATTTAGACTGAGATTTTCAGAGCATCTGAAATCTCATAGTTCTCAGAAAGGCATAGTCTCACTTGTCTTTCCGTGCTCCCATGTACACCATGCTGACCCTCCACAATGCATTCTGGACATTGGAACTGCCCCTCCCCGGTGCCTGCTGGACTGTCTGGAGGGTAGGTTTAGATCAGCTATTAGGAAGAAATTCTACACTATAAGGGCAGTCAGGCACTGGAACAGGTTGCCCAGATAGGTTGTGGACTTTCCATCCCTGGAAGTTCTCAAGACCAGGTTGGATGAGGCTCTGAGTAGCCTGGTCTAGTGGAAGGTGTCCCTGCCCATGACAAGAGCTTGCTCGTCTTTAGGGTTTCCAGCCCTAAGTATTTTATGATTCCTTGACATTCCAAAAGCAATTCACTTAATAATTCCATAATTGTCCTCTTTATTTCCTGAGTTGCTATGTTGAGCAGGCTCAGTACAGGTTTGGTGAGGTGAGGACTGGAGGGGTGTAAAACAGAGGAGGGAAGTACGTGGTTGGCAGCAGTGAGGGAGAGACTCAGTGCGAGAAACAGGACCCCTTCTTTAGTTGGTGGTAGGCTGCTGGGCTGGCCTGCTCATCTTTGGGAGCTGTTGCCACAGGTTCCTAAAGAAAGACCTAGGTTTGATCTTTGGGTCCTGGTAACTCAGCATTTTGGTAAGCCTGTAAAATTTGGGGCTCTCTTTCTTCAACATCCTTCAGATTTCCTGAAGCTATTGTGAATTGCTGCCTCAGATCCCTGACAGTGTTTCTCCTTTTGTTATATAAGAGAGAGTTTAACTACCAACAAATTGCTGTTAATCACATATCTACTGGAATGCCAGCTACAACACAAGACCCAAATGCCTTTTGAGATGTTATCTGAAGCATCTGCCCTCTATATTTCAAATCAACAGAAAACATTCACAGACATTCAAGTGTATATGTGATATAATACATGCTCACACATTCCTGGTAGTTTTCAATGTAATACAAAATTGTAATTATTTCAAAACTGCATTAGAAAAATAAAAGAAGGGATCTCAGAAACAGGTGAGATGTTTGCCTTAATAGCATAGTGTTACCTGAATAAGATGTTAGGATGTTAAAACACAGACACAAATGCAATAGATTTTATTAACACACTTTGATCCTCATCTGGAGCTGCTTGATGTTTGGTTAGAAAGGCTTCATAAGCGAGAAGTGTTATTTCTCTGGGGTTGATGGTTTTCTTTTATTCCTGTTAGTGCCCAGATTTTATAGTGAAATACAAAGATTTGAAGCAAATAGACATATTAGGAATTCATACTATC
This sequence comes from Dicrurus megarhynchus, assembly GCA_013399195.1. NCBI lineage: Eukaryota > Metazoa > Chordata > Aves > Passeriformes > Dicruridae > Dicrurus > Dicrurus megarhynchus. Next base: position 213,136 of record VXAD01009553.1, read on the forward strand.
TACAACTCACTTTGAAGGTGTTCTAGTGTGTCTTGGACTTTGATCCAACAGAGTTCCCCTCAAAAGCAAATTAATATATTTTATGACTGTATTTTTCATTCATTCATTTCAGATAAACTGCACTATATTAGGTCGGTTGCAGACTCACTAAATGTGGGCTATGCAAGAAAACAATATTTTAATTTATGAAGTCCTTCAAAATTAGCACAGAAAGACTACTTTTGGTTTGTATTTCTTAATTTTTGCCAGATAAAAAGCAAAATAAGGTATAAGGTATGTAATTCTGAAACTAATTCAGGAACCTTATTTTTTAAAGCAAATAACAGGTTTTTTAACTGTTGAAAATCAAACTATAGTGACTGACTTGTTTTGTTAAATAATTTTTTTTATTTTCAGACTAGCGAACTATCTTCCTTAAAGATAAAAGAAAAGGGAATAAGGCTGCCTCAGGTATATTGTGACTGGGAAAGGTACACTCTCTGGTGAGCCCTGAAGTCCTCATTCCTTTTCATCCAGCAGAGAGGATGACACTAACCTAGAGTTCAGTCTCAACTTAAAAAAAATTCGATCATATCTATTAAATATATTTGGGCAATAACTTATTTTAACATTTACATGCATAAAACCCTAAAAATCAAAAGTCCAATGCAATAATAAAAACAAATAACACATGAAAAGGATGGGATTCTTAATTGAATAAGATATAAAGATCTAATTACAAATACAAGCATACAGGTCCCTACTAAAATCATTGGCTCACAATGAATTGTCCCCAACTTCTTTCCCTACCAGTAGCTTTCATGCGAGGGTCAATGGAACAATTGACCAAGATATGGACAAGGTAAGACACAGCGCATTCAATAAAAAGCCAAATAACAATTCCCTTGATGGAAAATTTTCACCTTAAGGATGGATCATTCAGAAACTGAATGCAGCAGAACAAAAGAGTGCAATTTCAATTTTAGTCAAATTCTCTTTAGAAGCCAGTACATAATTTCTCATCATAACAAATAAACATTCTCATGTTTGGTGTATATTTTAGCTGTCATCTGAGGAGAAGGCAAATATCATAGTATTTATTTACAAAACCCATTTTGATCCTCCTAAATTACATATTGCTTTGAAAATATGCAGCCAGCTACCAAACAGATGCATTGACAATATCCAGTGAACTCAACCAAGCTCTGCCTATTTACACCCCCTCAGGAAAACACAGAAGTATATATTATCCTAAGATGAGATTTTAAATGTAAATGTGCATTATCATTAAGGAATAATTTCATACAAGAATGACAGAATTAGTAAAATATACAGCTGTCTTAAGAATATGAAGTCTAAATGTGTCCAGCTGCCAGAAGGAATGAATATCAGAAGCCTATGAAGTGTTTCTGTGATGCTTACACTGTATCTGCCACAAACGTGTGTTTTAGTAAAGTTTACTTCCTTTTAACAGAATACCTAAAGATATTTTAAATTAGAAGGTTCTATATAGATATTGAATAATGTATCTCACACTTTTATGAAATCTTCTTCCAAAAACACTCTTAAATTATATTTTGCAAGCTTCTGTCTAAAGTAAACAAGGTAAATATCTGTCTTAATGAAAATACAGAACACTGAAACAGGTTCAGTGATTTTCCATAATGACAGAAACATCACGTCAAAATAATGTAATTATAATGATTTTTGTACATATAGAACTCATGTGTGTTTGTGGTGTCCAAATATCTTTCGACATCCTGGTGCTAAAACTTGAGCTCTTGACTGTCTTCTCAGAGAGTTTATTGACTCTCTTAATTTGAAATATATTAAGAGGTCGTTTCGTGAAGAAAAAAAAAAATCTCAATAATTATTTGTATAGTTTAAAAATTTGTACAACCTCTATTACCCTTCTGTATTATAAAATACAGAATAGCACCATTTCTTCTGTCAGTAGGAATACTCATCTGTGGGAAAAAAAATCCAGCAGCAACAGCAAACCTCTGCTGATATGAACACAAGATTTCACATCAATTTTGCTTAAAGATCCATTTTTTAATTCATTCCAGACTGCTGAAATAAGGGTAGATCCAGTCCAAGTAGCTTATATCTATTATAAAACTAATGTCAAGGAGAAAATTAGGGTGCATTAAATAAATGTATATGCACGCTTAATATCTGTGTCTCAGTAATTTTGAACTAGCACAAACTTGTACGGATCTAGAAATTGTTACAAGTTATCTGTTTCAGTTACATATTAAAACCTTCAAATTCCAAGTTGAATTTGATGGGTTTTTTCTTGGTCCAAACCTCCTACAATACATTATCACAGAAAATGGGCTTGGAAGGAACCTCAGGAGATTATCTTGTCCATCTCTCATGCCTCAGGCAAGATCAGTTCTCCCAATGACACTTCTGACAGATGTTAGTTAAACCTGGTTCTAAAACCTTCCACAACTCAATTCCTGATATGTGTAAGGAATGTATTCTCACTCCTTGTAAGAGTGATGTACAGACTAAACACTGTCTTAAGAAACAAGCAAACTAAAAAACCCCAAAACAACAAAAACAAAAAAACCATGCACTGGGCTAAAAAAATAAATAAGCACAGAAAACCTTTAGGTTTCCTGATGTCTATTTGCTCACCATTAACAACTCTGAAACAAGAGAGAAAATAACACTGCTGATTATCAAGGCTGAACTGATTTTATTTTGCAATTTATTAAATACAAAGAAGATGCAGCCCTGACAGGGTAAAAACTTGGTCTTCCTGGGTGGAAATTGGTGCTCAGAGAGACTGACCCTGTGTATACCAGCAGGTATTTGTAGATATGAGAATCAAAACAACTGTGCGGGAAGGGCACGTCCCCATGGCAGGGTGCATAAACAACTCTGAGTACATGAAAATGGATGGATGCTTGAATGCCACCTCTGTCTCTTTGAAATTGTACTGTGTATGGTACTTTGCATACCATAAATACCCTTTAAATATTTTTTTTCCCCTACTGATTCTTTGTTCTGTTTCTCTTGTATGTGGATAATTATGGTGGTAATTTGGCTACAGCATTCTGAACTTGCATGATTTTTAGTGAGGACTACATGGATTTGAATCTGTCAGCTACTCATAATGCTTCCTCAATATTACCCATTTAGTGTCAATTATAAACAAAAAATAGCCCACTTATTGTCTCATATTAGCATCCACATCAATAATTGTGCAGAACAAAAGGCATAAACTGAGACCATCTGCTCTCACTACAATAATCTACCTAAAAAAGCTTAGCCAGTAACACAGTAAAAGATTCTAATGCATTTGTCTGGGATCATGCTGTTTAAGTGTCTTTTGTGATTAAAATTATTACTGCTTTGGTCTATCACCTATTAAGACATATGTTTCCTCATTTCAAGTAAAATATTGTCATTTTATTTTTATTACTGTAGTAAATTAAGATAACCTATAAGAAAAAACTGTACTTTTGTTTTATACTTCATTGTCACTCTCTTTCCTGCTGATGTTGACAATACTTAGACATTTCTTAAAAAATCACATATACTGCAGATTTTTATTTTTTGACAAGTGCAGAACATTTAAGCTCTGCTAAATGCCAGCATAAAACCATATCAAAATGTAAAATGTTAACCAGAAGTGCCATCATGACCTGAAAAGTTAAAAAAGAAAGAAAGAAAACAATATTTAAAATCCTACAATCAAAGAAGATTGTTGATGTTTAAAGAGAATGTATTGTGAGTTTTCTCAGCATTGGATATGTGGAATTTTTCCTGGCAGCTTACAAGAACAGATAGGAGTTTAAGAAACATTCACATGAAAGTACAAAAAGCAGGCAAATCCCTTCTGCTTTATGCCAGTGTCCTTACACTATTCTCTAGCACATCAGGCCTGTCAAGACATCTCAGTTTTTTCACTTCTAACAAAAATAAGTAAATGAAAATAATGCACTGCAGATGCCCAGTGCATTTAATACAATGTCTTAAATATTTGGTTCAGATCAACTGCAGATTCAGTAAATGCTTAGATGTTCCCCAACCGTCAATGATGACCACTAAAACTTGATTACAAGCTGGTTTTGAATAGCAAAATATTCTTTTTCTCCAAAAATGAAATATAATGCTACACTTTCTATGTCTGATTTTCTAATATGCTAAGCACTCATCTTTCTCCTTGATTTCAAATGGATTTTTTATATGCTCACAGCATGATTCATAAACTGTGTGACTTCTTTGCCATTCTATTTATGCTATGAATTCAATAACAATTTGCTTCACAATATTCAAAATAAAACTTGGAAAGAAATCAAAGGAAAATTATCCCTTTAGGAAATTTGGTTTATAAAGTATATTACTGGTAGTTCATGAACCGACCCTATGACACCTGAAAACAAGATTCGAGAGGAAAGTCAGATATTCGTGCCTATTTCTAGTTCTTTGAGCTTAGGTAACATGCACAATTTTGGATTAGACAGTTTTTAGCATTCAGGCTAAGAAAAAGAGGCTGATGTGATTTTATTGATGGTTAATGGGTCTATTCATCAGTCCCTGCCTAATATCTTTCTGAGTTTTAACTAAATTCTGGGATTAAAAGTCTCTTTCATCCCAGGTATGCCAAGAATATGAATTGGAGATCTCAAAAAGAAGGCATGTAGAGTTATCCACTATGTATTAGCCAACAGTAGCCAGCATATACAGCACATGTACATAGGCATCTGATCAGCTTGTGTGTGCAGTTGAATCATTAGCTCGGACATGTCAGTGAGACCATGTGCTGTTTTTTGACACTCCAAGGTTCTCAAAACAAACACTGTAAAATGGTCAGGGAGAATTGAGGAAAGAAGTGTGCTTGCCATCAGTAACCAAACATTTGCTCTGCTGCTTGTGTACCAATCTGCTTTTCTTCTTCGATTATTAACAGTCCACCTTTTAGGCAACTCATGTGCAGAAATGAGTCTCACCTTCATAGGTAAGAGAATTCTGGTTATGCATCTTGAGTATTGATAACTCAATAGCTACTTGTACTTGATAAATCCATGCATTTCCAAAATCTTCTCATTTGTTTAAAGCAGAAATGTGATGTATTCCTTCTCAAAAAGTGGCCAAATAATAAGTTATAAATTCAACCACTGCTTCTGCTCCCTGAAGTCCAACCTCCTGCCATAGTGAAAGTACAATCATGTTTGCTCTTCAACCTGTTGTGGAGAAATACTTTCACTTACAAATGTGAAAAAAATATTTGAAATTAATAAAGTGCTTTGGCCAGTATCGAGGGTCTTATTTTTAAAGTTCAAAGTGTTTCATTTTCAAAATTCAATCTTATAAATAAATAAAGTCTTAAAACTTCAAATTGAATTCTTACAATTTGGCCAATGAATCTTGGAATGCCATTTTTAATATTTTTGGAAGAATAATATAGTATAAATATTCCTGCCATTTCCAATTGGAAGGTCCTTCAATTTGTTCTGGCTTATACAATTTACTTTTCCCAAAGTCTGCACATGTGTATGCAACTATATGGAGTAATGTGTAGGTTCAGAACAATGGCTAGCACCATGGCAGGCATTCAAAAAATTGGCACGTCATTATTTCAGATTTCATCTGCTTAAAAGTATGGTAATGTGGGCCATATTTATGAAATCAGGGCTGAAATATGCTGTGCTCTCCACCTGTTTCAAAAGTAATAAAGAACAGGTAGGAATAAGTGTAATATGGGATAGAAATTTTGACTAGCTATGTAAGCTAAGCATTTTTCACTCATATGTTATCACTAATAATGCCATATACAAATGCTTTTCTTGAAAGCAAAAAAACCTACAAGTGAAGTAAAAAAGTAATAAGAAGCAAGGAAAACAAAATCTACAAATTTTTGCCATATATCTGGAAGAGGAAAAAAAAAAAGTATGGATTCCTCTCTATTACTTTCCATTAGCATCAAACCTGTAAATCTTTCTAAACATGACAAATTCTTTCGTGCATATTAACATCATCCAGCAATAGAAGAGACATTTATTTTCCTGACAGATAAGAGAATCATATCTTAATATTTAAAAACTATATGTATATAAACTATAAACTAAAACATAAACTATATCCTATTTTTAAAAGAGAATAAATGTATAGTGCTTGTTTTTTTCTCACATACTGAGACAAGCACAAACACTAAATTGGTTTGTTTTTTTCTCATAAACTGTCCAGTACTTTCATATACTAGAGTACATGATCTAGGGACCTTAAGATCAAGGCAGTATTCATAATAAAACCTTCAACTAGTTGCCCTGGAACCTGACTATAACTGGACAAAAAAGTGTAAGCTATAAACATCCTTACAGAAAGTGATTATCAATATTATCAAGGATTATTCTTATTTCTGTTGCTTGGGCCATTTGTAATCTTGTTTCCTCTGTGGAGTGATCCACATATCTTTCTACACAGGCAAAACTCAGTCCATAAATGGAAATACTTCACAAAATATTGTTTTTTTTAATACAGCTATTGCATGCAGTCTTTCTTTGTATGATATCTTTGAAAATGTAAACTTAAAATTGGATAATGCTTCAAAAGGCTACTGCAAACTCTTGGATATATGAGGAAGCAATCAAACTTGTCAATTAAACAGAGATGAGACAGCAGATATATTTCAAAACCTTGTGGATCTGGCTAGTCAGTTAAACTGATTTTATTTTTTTCAGAATATAGTTGTGTCAGCCTAAATATTTCATGTATTTTTGTGAATTATGCTTTGTTTTTAGACTGAAAAAAAATCAATCATAAACCCCAAAATTATAGAATTCTTTAAAATACTTTTTAAACAGCTGTGATTTCAAATGTTTATTTTTATGTCAATATGTATTCCCACTGTTTTGAAATATGTCCTTTAAAAATGTGGTTTATCTGAGCTGCTAATTTCTACTCAGTTTGTGTTAATTTGTTTGTACATTCAAGTTTTTTCTCTTTCTCTAATAAGATACAATTTGACACTTTGAAATAGGAAACTGAATATTCTGACATCTTTTCACAGTACCAGAAATAACAAAAGCAGAACTCTATGGGGCTATCATCAGACTGTACTCTACCTTTATGCATATGATTCAGTTCAACAAGATAACTGGGAAGAAATGACAGGTATGGGCCGTTCACTTAATAGTTGGTCTTGATGGTCCTTGTGGGTCCCTTCCAACTCAGAATATCCTGTGATTCCTTGATTCTGTGATTTCTGTGTCTTTATGGTATCTACTAGCATGTATGATAACTCCTGACTGGTGTCTTTGTTATATTCTGTAGTATGAATAGAACATTAAATGAGTTTCTAGTGAGTAAGTGATGGTATGTATGAAGTAAAGTATGATGAGACATGATGGCAGAAGGTTGCCATTTATGTAACATAATTTCCTTATTTTTGTAGGATTTGTAGGATTTTGGTCCACCTGAAGTCAACAGGTTTTACAGACTGCATGCTCCAGCCTTTCTGTGAGGGTCATACCTGTGTATCTGCTAAAGAAGGAGATTGCAATATTATTTTGTGAGTATGTTTAACATTTATTCAAATCTTACAATTCCTTGGGCAGCGCCCTCCCATTGTGATCTGAGGGACTGAGGGCTGTGGGCTGAGTAGAAATGGAGTTCTAGACAACAGGGTGAAGAGGGGAAAGGGACAAGTAAGGCCAGAGAGTACCCTCAGGGCTGAGACATTCACTATGTCATCCTTTTAGACACTATCCTTTACAGTTTGTTGTTTAGGACAAGTGGTAAGAAGATTTTTGGGTTCGAGTGGGGTTTTTACATGTTTTGTTTGGGGGTTTTTGTTTGTGTTTGCTTGTTTTTAAATAAATATGGCAAGTTTTCCTGTGTTGTTCCCTTTGGCTCATTTATGGCTCATGCATAAGGATCTACACTTCACTTGCAGCCACTTGTAAAATTCCTTCCAGGAGAAATAAAATGCCTTATCATATTTACGTTTTCCAAATGGTACATGCTGTCCTGCCTCAATAATTGATTTGCTTATGGCACTTACTAATTTTCAGTATTTTGCCACTTTTCAAACAATAACAAGTAGAAGCATGAACATTGAAGGTTATTATTTACTAGCCACAGCTCAGTGCACCATATAATCAAATCCTTTGTCAGAGCATCCTGCCACATAATCAGATCTTGTGAATTGTCAAAGGCAATTTTATAAATATATATATTCATTTAAAGCCTCAGTAAGCTTGTCATGGCATGAGATAAGCACATTTTTCTTTCATTTTCATGCTTTTCCAGTTCTTTATATATGTAGTAATTACATTGTCTTCATACAGTTTCTGCAGTGAGAAGTAACACTATATATATCTATAGCATGCTATACTACAATCTACTAATCTAATAACAACAGTTATTAGATTGAATTGTTGATTTAATGGTTATTTTTTCCCTATATAACATCATTTAAAGATTTATGTCATTAACCACATTTTACAATGAGCAATGTAATGCACAACACAAAATTAGAAGAATCAGGAAACCTCACAAAGAAGGCATATCTTCCCCAACCTGGTGTAGTTTAAGATGCCAGATTCACTTCTTGCTCTGGCATAGTACTGAACACCTTTGGAATTTTTATTTACTACAAGGAACAGGTTGGAAGATTTTTCATAAAGGTTCTGTTTTTATTGATTGGAATAATAAATTCCAAAACTGAAATAAAACTCTGTGAAAAGACTGGTTGATTCAATGCAGGGGGAAAAGGTACTAGATAAATGTTCTTAGAAGGAAAATTTCCTAAAAAATTGCTGGAATTATTGAAATAGAGGATGTTAAATGTTAAAAATATTAGAAAACAGTAATTTTATCTAAAAGTTTTTATATAATGCTCTGTATATTCAAAGCTTGTTTTCAAACATTAGGTGAGAACATAATGGGTTTAGAATCTCAGAGGAATACCTGAAATTTTCAGAGCTCTATTCTACATGTATGTGAGGCTTTAGTATTTGCAGTGGTATAGCCCCACAGAGATATCCTGTGGGTGCTGCAGAAGGCATTTTATAGTTCAAACATAGTTTGTGCTTAGTCTCTAGTCTCCATACATTCTCATTGACTGTCCTCTAATTTGATGGTGATGATGAAGACATCTGCCAGATAAAAAAAAAAAACATAATCAAGTAATACGTCAGCCAGAAGAACAGTGAGGAAAAAAGAGAGAGAAAAAATAGAAGCAGTAACAATATCCCAATTAAAATGAAGAACGAAAGAGTTGAAGTGCAGATGAGTGTCATCTTTCTTCAAACTGTACCGACAATGAGAGCTGTGCAAACACATCTAAGATGTGTTGGAAAAGAGGTGGCTATATCATGGAAAAAATAGTCCTGAAATAAGTAATTGAATAATATTGCCAGGATTTAGCTGTAACAATTGAAGCAGTACATTTTCTCAGATACATACCCTATGAGAATTGACATTCAGGGAGTGAAGGGTTAGATAAAAAGTAACCAATTCTTGAACACAATATACTTTAGCCTTGGCTTTCCTTACAATCCTGATTATTGGATGTTGTGTTTTATTAATTTACTTTACACAAAGAAGAAAGAAGGTTATAGAGAGGCCACAGTTCTATTTGATATATCTCATGTGGTATCATATGCATAAGAGGTGTCGTGCACTATCAAATTGCTGGGAATTTTATTTAATTTCATTTTTGATTGTTTCTAACAGAACAATTCAGTCAGGGTATGGGTAAATTAGAAAGTTTCTTTAGATTCAAAGGGTGTTCAGTCACTGACGGATAAGTTTATACATTGCAAAAGTCCGCAGGTACCTATTTCTAGGCTAAATTATCAGTCTAGATATGAGTCCAAGAAAAGCCATGCTGTTGCAGCTCCATGCCCCAGGTTCAACAAGGGCCAAGGCTGAAGATGCACAGTCCCATTAGGCACGTGCACACAGAGCACGTGTGTGCACCACACACACACAAATCTGGCCACTGAGCACTGACATGCAGTCACTCCCATCAACAGAGACAGCACCAGCAGCTTCATCCTGCTCCCCTCTCTGACTGTGAAGGAAGAAGGTCTTTTTAGGGGGTTTAGATACATATATATATATATATGGGGCTGTATATTGATATAAATATGCACTTCTATTTATATATATACATATACGTATGTACAGTCCCTGGATCACAGTCTCCTCAGTTGCTGGCATGTGGGTATCTGAGCCCTTAAGGCCACAGGTCTGATCCCTCACATGCACACAAACATGCACCCACACATGCAAAGAGAGCTGCCTGGGACGATCCTGGTTCCCCAGAGGAACTAAAGCCTCTGAGTTCTTTTTCTTAAAGACATACACATACACACAGAAAAGTTAGTGAGTATCCTACCTGGACACCACCAGAGTCCAGCTGTATTCCCCAGGACTCCCAGTAGTCAGCTCCTCCCACGGTCTTGCCTGTAGACCCTCCAACCACCCTGAGGACATCTCACTTTCTTGCCATCCCACCCTGCTCAATATTTGGTATCCACACAGTCACTCACACAGTCACACCTGCTTCCTGTGCTGCACCACAGGCACAGGGCTCTGGGGCTCTGCCTCTGCCTGGCTCTTTTTGTCACTCACTTGGGTCTTCCCACTCGCTGCCACCCAGGGACCCAGACCCTCCCACGGGTGGTCCAGTCCAACTGCTGGCACCCAGACCTCACTTGCTCCAGGTGCTGGTATCACAGGCCTCTACAACTCAAGGTGCCACTCCAGTTCCTGGCTCTCACCTTGCGATACACACACATGCAGACACATGAAATAGAATTCCTCATCCAAGGAAAGAGATAGAAAGGAATTTAAAAAGGTGAAGAGATCACAGTGTTTAGGCAGAGAGCATGGACAGGCAAGTGTACCAAACTATTTAATCACCAGCGGCCCTTTTCATCCCCGCATTATTCTATTCACGCATATTTCCCTTCCCAATTCACCTAGATCCTCCCACTTTTTGTTTCCCCTCTAAACATCTGTTAATAAGTCCTGTGCAATTCTAAAATTCCCCTGTATCCCATAATGTATCCCCCATTGTAAACAGTGACCGTCCTTAGTGCAAAATGTGCTCCTGAAGCATTGACACACTTTGATGTGACACTAGATGATCTTTAAGGTCCCTTCCAACCCAGGCCAATCTATGATTCTATGTGTCTCAGAAGTGGACTTTTGAACTGAGGCTTTCCTGAGAAACCTATGGGAGGGAATTGGACAGGACATGCCTTTCTCTGAAGCCTTAATTTGTGTGCCTGTGACCCTGTTCTGGGAATTTGTGGAAATCGAAGTTTGATGGGCTGATGGCATCTCCGATGGTCCTGGGTGTAGCTGATGTAAGGCGTCAATTGGGCCCCCCTCCTGCCATGGTCTCTGTGCCCCACAGATGAGCTTTTATCACATACCTGTATATCACAGGTCTCTTATATGTATTTATGTCCACAGTCAAATGCCTGAAGAAGTTCTGGCTTAAGAACAGAGACAGAACTATCAATTGTATACTGAATAAAGTGAATCACATGCTTGAACTTCAGCAAGTTCTCGGAACTCACTTGAGACAGCCCAGGGTCCAAAGTGACTGATGTGCTGATGGTTCTCTCACAGGACAGAGTAAGCTGGGGAAGATCATCTGGAAGCATATTCCTTATTATTGTAGGAGGATGCACCCCTAAGAAGTGTTGACACATGTCAATCCATTACCTTTTGTTAGGAATTTTTCCCCTGTCTTCTATTTACCTGCATAGACACATTCATAAGAGTGATGCAAAGAAAACTTTAATTAGGTAGAACTCAATATTGAAGGTGTATTTAACACATTGTTCCCTCAAAATGGGATTTTAACAAATTGGAGGGGTTACTGCAGGGCTTTTTCTTGTTTTGGCAGAATTTTGTTTTTAGTTAGTTAAGTGATGGATCTGCAGTGCATCTCAGTTAGTCTGCACATGTTGGAAGACTGGGAAGGATACCCTTCCAAAGGGAAAGGCTAGAATGCAAAATGATTGTGACAAATTAGGAAACCTCACTGAAAAAAATACGATGTCCATCAAGATGGACAAGTTCAAAGAGCTACTGTGAGAAGTAAGAAGCTGAAGAAAAATGATCTAGAGGATGACTGGTGAAGCAGCAGTTCCACAGTTATGACCTGGTCTTAGCTGAGCCTTTATAGATTCATGGAATCATGCTGTCATAGTGCTAGTGGTCCAAACTTCTGGGAGGCACCAAGTACAGCCTGTACAGGATATTTTCAGTGCTACATGAAGTCAGCTATTGCTTTTTTTTTTGGGCAGCATGAGTAGAAAATGTCTGTAACATCTTTGTTCTCACTCCAAAGTGATTTATTCATGCCTGGGCAACAGATGCATGGTCACCATCTGTGCCTAGTCCTTTCTTGAACAGTCTGGAGTATAGCACTCAGTAACACTTGACGTCTAGTACTTCCTACAAGACGTTTGAATGTTTTCAGTTTCTCAGTCCATAGTCCTTTCTAGATCAGTTATCTACTCTGGTCAGCAGTTTTCTGACTCAATATTTTTGTTAGACTATATCTTGATATGAAGCTTAACCTAGTAGTTCCATAGTAGTTTTCATGATAAGAAGGACCTGCTGGCTTAGCATTGGATACATACTCTGGAATATAGAAGCAGGAAGACTTATTGCAGACCAATGCATATTGTTGCCCAGAGAAGTCATGGATGCCCCATCCCTGGAAAGGTTCAAGGCCAGGCTGGCTGAGACTCTGAGAAACCTGGTCTAGGTGTCCCTTCTCATGGCAACGCAGTTGGAAATAGATGATCCTGAAGGTTCTTTTCAACCCAACCATTCTATGATCTATGATTCCATAAATATTACAGAAAGAGTCCCTAGCTCAGTCAAACATTGAGTGATATGGAGGAAATGTTTGGACAGTTTACAGCAAAAGAGATCCTGACATTCATCTCATATAAGTACAGAGTGGATGCTTAAGCTAAGAGGACCCAGAAGAAAATAAATCTGAATGTAAAAATCAGTGGAAACATTGAGGCATGGCTTAAAAAAGGACTACTGCAGAAAAAGACTGGTAAGAACTTCATGAAAGACACTTGAAGTGTGTCCTCTAGTCTGCTCAGTGCTGATAAAGCACACACTAGAGCTTTTCATCCTACTGAAGTCATCGTTCTTTCGGAAAAGATGAAACAGAATTAACTAGTGGGACATCAGTGCAGAATGGTAATAATGATAGATGACTACAAAGACAAGAGTATTTGGAGCTGATTAGTCTGGGGAAGAGAATGCTGAGGGTACCAAGATCAGACAACTGAAAATGAGAAAAGCACAAACTCCCTGTCATGAGACTAAGGCAAGGAATAACAGGTAAAAGTAAATCAAGGAAGGTACAGTATTCGATATCAAAAAAGTTATTTGCCAACAGTAAGGATAGTTCAGCACTAGTTTAAACAAGAAGATTGTAGATTCTGCAAAACTGGGGATTTAAAAAAGCAAATTAGACAAATACCTGATAGGAATGATTTCACTGCCTTTGGGCAGGGTATGGATTAGACAATTTCTCAAGGATCTTTCAAGACTTATTTCCTATGAAATAATTACAATGTAAATATCCAAACATACTAGTAATATTGCCACTAATACTATAAATTCTGTTGCTGGGGAAAAGCACACTCAATGCTTCTAAACAAACCTACCAGAGGGAAAACAAAACAAAAACACTTGCATTGTAGAGCACTTAGGATTTAGAATATGAAATGTACTCACTCCTAGATTTAGAAGATAAAAGGTACTTGTAGTAAAGCCATACTTTCTACTCTGAAATAATAAGAAAATATAATTTACTGTATTGAAGCTGGATTTGGCCCTTCATTTTGCCTGTCTTGACTTTATTCAGGAGCAATTTGTCACAGTGATAGGCACTGGAGAAAATCTTGATGGCTGAATTCTTAATCTGTGTATCTAATAAGAAATATGGTAAAGGATTACAATTAAGTTTTTTTATTCTTGACCTACAATGTGTCATTGTATCTGCTTATGATGATAAAGAATTGTATTATCTCAAGAAGAAAGAGCAAGAGGCAGCTGGCTAATTTTCTTATCAACAACCACTATAGTGCTTTGATAAAAATGAAAACTTTGGACATATAAGAATTGAAACTGATAAAAAGCATCTACTGGTTTCTGGACTAAAATTGCTAATCTTGCAAAAGGAGGCTGTTGTCATCATGACCTTCTACTAATAAACATTAAAATACAGAACTATTTAACTTAATTTTGTTGCTATTCCTGCAGTGCATGCAAATGGAATTTAATTAAAGATGAAAAAAGTTACATTAGATAATGTTTTTGACCTCCTGCCCAATTACTGTCTATAAATATACCAACCTCTGCTTCTGGCAAGCATATTGTAAATAAAACAAAAACTACATTAAAGAAATATATCTATTGAATAGAGTTTGGTAGTATTAGGAAGCATTGGATGCTCTCTAAACACATAGGAAAAATCTTTTCTTGTCTCAAAGACCTTGCAATTTCAAGTGCCAAAGCTGATAAATGTGGAAATAAACACAAGCAACACAATCAGGATAAAAATAAGTACGTGTAATATTGTGTGTTTCTTTTTGGTCCTTTTAAAGATGAGCATATATATTTCATCACCTACTCTTCTCCTCACTTCTCTTAAGCCATTTTGTCTTTCTTCATCATTGAACACCCATTTCTATCCCTATGTTTTTATGCACTTCTGATTCATCTGTATCAGTTGCATTATTGTACATATTTTTAAATGGAAAGGTTGTCACTCTTTGCTATGTAGATGTGTACATGACTGTAAATGAACCTTGTCATTGGATTGTTTGATTCTTTGGATACTTGCAGAAGGTGATGGTGTTCTGCGCTAAAAATAGAGAATTAGAGTAGTAACTGTCATGCTCTGGTTTCTATATTGGTTACTTTCATGGTTTTCAAGCCACAGGTATTCATGTGCAGTCCATTTGTATTTAAAAAAGAGCCTTTAAAGCCTTTATTATTGAAAATTTTTGATCCTCTTTTCATAAGTAGATACAACACATGGAAAACAAGACTTTTCCTGCCTACCAATATCCAGAATCCATTTTGAAGCACTCTTCAAAGATTTCAGTTACCAAATAAAACTAATCTACCTAGGAAGTCCACCCTGCTTTTTTCTTCCCTAACGGCTGCGTATAACACAGGTATAGGAGAAAGAATTTTTTTATTTCTTTGTATTTCAGTTTATCTGTAATGTCTGAGTTTTAATTTTGTTGATAGAGATTTTTTTCCTGTACTGTATGCAATTCTGTCTTAATCTCACTGTTGATGAAATGGCACTGCAGCATTCAAAGGTCAATCTTCCAGCTTTCATAATAAAAATGATGGTAAAAATAGTCATAGGCACAAAGCAGACATTTAATTGTATGTTCAAAAGAGTTGCTGCTGTTCTCAGTAGAGCTGAAATTGCCATTCATTAAGACATCAAAAAAAGTCCAGAGTTACAAAAAAAGAAACATCCAAAATAACACAAATCACAGCCAAATGCAGTAATAGCCAGTTTATCATCAAATCAATAGTAGCTCAATGTGCTCAAAAAGTGTGAATAAACTTTGTCAGCTCCTGCATTCATGATGGAAATCAGTGATAAATTCTTATTTAAATCAGAAAATGCAGTATATTGACTAATTTAACTGTCTTGAAAGATTAAGACCCTGAAGTAGCTACCAGCCTTAAACTGAGAAGCATTGGTATGTACCAATAGTGATACACTTTGCAAAGAATAAAGAATTTGTAAAGAATAAAGGAGACAAATTTCCAACTAGTTTCCAGTGGCCATACTAAAGCAGAATTACACCCTCCCATTCTTTTTCAGAGATGACTTTGCACTAAACCTTCTCTTTTTGTCCTCAGTGCTCTGTGATGTTTAGATGTTAGCTCTCTTCCATAGTTTCATGAAAAAGGACTTAAAGGAATAAAAATCTGGTTGGATCTTAAACCTTTCTGCCCACAGCAGGTGGAGTGAGATGGCCAAGTAAGTTTATTTTGAAACTTATGATGTTCTGATAAATATTAGCAAATTGAAGTAACAAGAATAAAGCAGCTTTAACCTACGATTTATTCAGCCACAAAGCTAGAAAATAAGAGTAATTCAGATTATTTGACTCTGAAATCCAGCTATTTTAACAGAACACTCTAAAGTACATCCTTTATAGGATACTGGTAGGTACAGAAAGTAGTCTATAAAAGAAATTTGTGTAACTTGTCCCGGTGATGAGCACGACTCACAAATTATAGCCATAACTACAAGTATGGATTTAGCAGTCTAAAATTTGCAGTAGGATTATGTTAATTTTGCAACAACCACTAACAAAACACATTTTCTGGAATGCTTTTCTCCAGACAGCACTTTTATTTAATTCAGCAATGCTGGCCCTGTCAAATGCACTTGAAGACTGTTATCACCTAAACAGAATTCTGTACATGACCTCAAAAAAATGTTGGTTTTATTGTTAATATAATTTCTACAAATATCTTATAACTTTTTCACAAGGAATAGGACTGTAGTTGAAAAATTATGGAAAACTGCCAAAAGTGTTTGATTCCTTTCATAACTTGAAGTGCAACATTCTTATTAATAAGAAAATTGCGGTAAGAAAGATATATATATCTATTAACCTCAGATAACAGAAGACAATACGTTAATACCAAGTCGTGTTCAGAAGAATGCTAGGAATACAATTATAAGTAGCTTACCATCACATACAGTAAAGGTTTTGCAATTTGGATCAGTTACAATAATCTCTTTTGTGAAGTACACAGTTTACAAGGCAATGCTACCTTTCAGAGAGCAAGATTGCATTCTATCCCTCACCTTTCTTTGATTAATTGCAAAATTCAATGTGTCTGGCCTTTTCCCTTCTACAGCTGTGTGTTTCTACTTGCAGGAGTGGTTAATTCAAAAAGGTATTTATGTTCAGTGTTTAACACAACTTTATGGAATGAGGGCATGGGATTTAAGGTAATGACTTACTATGTATTTACAAATCTGGTGAAGTATGAGACTCACTGAGATTTTCCAGTGATAAGATCTTTTCCCTCTGAGTTTAAAGTATAATAACAATTTCCACCTAAATTTTTTATTAGATAGATAATGATCCTGAAACTATAACATTTCTGCTATATTCCAAGTTATCTACATTTAAATATGCATTTTAAAAAAGTCTTACTTTTATATTTTGTGTATAGGTGTGTGTTAAATTCAAAGTTGCCTGTATCAAACAATCTTGAAAGATCATATAACATGGACTAGCTATGGTAATAATCATTGAATAAAAAGTACCTTTCTGATTTTTTTTTTTTTTGCAGATTTACTGTGTATCTTTTTGCTGTCAAAACCAAGCAAAATCTATACAATACCTTATTTGAAGAGTTTGGATATGGTGTTTTTTTTAAATATATTTTGTGTCATAGGTTCACAGAATGTAAGGCCAGCAGATCGCCAAACATCTAATCTGACTTCATAAAGATCTTGGTTGAATCAACTGAACTTCAAAACAACTTCAAAACTCCCAGACTTATTATGGGTAAACTGCTTCTAATATTTTTAGGGAAGGAAAATCCCAAAAGACCCCCACAACTAACTACTTTCTTATTAAAACCACTTAAAAAATAAAGACCAGAAATGTGCTGACTAGTCAGTTTTATATGGCTATTAATATTTACAAAACACAGACATATTAAACAAGTATTTCTCTCCCCTGCCGAGGATGGAAGAGTATAAAGAGAAGGATGATATAATTATATTTTGAAATGATGAAGAAATCTCTTTAGAGGGTTCAAGGTTGCTGCCTCAGTTAATTAACAATTTTCTTATTGTAGCAATAACTTCAGATTTTGAGAAGAGACAGAAATTATTTGAGAGTATTCTAAAGAAAACTTTAGCTACTGAACCTAGCTTATATTTTCTCTTTGAGAATAATAATTGCAAAGAATTATCTTTTTTTCATACAAACATAGTCATACTCTTGTTATGTGAGCAATTAACAGGTTCTGATTTAAGAGGAAAACAAACAAACTTTTGTAGGTTTGTAAGAGAATGAGAGTGACTGTGCGTTTGAAAAAATGAGTTTTGTAATGAAAAAATACATGAGTTCAGTAAAAGAACACCCTTGGCTTGATCATACTTGCATTGTTGTAAAGAAAACTGGTGATGGGATCTTCAGCCTGGCACAGATGTGATAAGATTCATTGGTAAACATAAAAACAGTAACAGTGCAGCATAATGTTAAAGGCAATCATACAATTTATAAAGTGTCATATTTCATTTTACAACATTAAAAGAGTTAAAGTTAGGTCTGGGTACTTTCTCTAGAAGGTATAGCTCAGTTCTTAATACTTCTTCCTTGTGACAGGTTTAATTTCATGACCAGCACAATTTTGGCCTTCCACACTTGTCCTCATTCAACTGGGACTCAAAGGTAAAGAAAAACAAAAAGAAAATTACTATCAATTCTGACAATTTTAATATTAGAGAAAGGCAAATAGAATCTAAAAACACAACTAAAAGAGGAGTACATAAGCAATTATTTACTTTGTTTAAATTCCAAAATTAAAAAAAATCCAAAACTGTTTTGCTTGTTGTTTTACCTCTAGGCAAGACTGTCATCTCATGTTGTGGTCAACCCTGGTAGG
This sequence comes from Dicrurus megarhynchus, assembly GCA_013399195.1. NCBI lineage: Eukaryota > Metazoa > Chordata > Aves > Passeriformes > Dicruridae > Dicrurus > Dicrurus megarhynchus. The sequence goes on from VXAD01009553.1 coordinate 231,805, forward strand.
CAGCTAAGCACGGAACAACCACTCACTTGCTCCCCCTCCAGTGGGGTGGGAGAGAGAACTGGAAGGGTAAAATTTAGAAAACTCGTGGCCTGAGATAAAGACAGTCTAATAGGGAAAGCAAAAGCTGCACAAAAAAATAAGAAATTAATCTACTCTTTCCCAAAGGCAGGGAGATATTTTGCCATTTCCAGGACAGTAGGGACCAACACATGTAATAATTACTTGGGAAGAGAAATAGAGGAAGTCCAAACTGGCCCCCCTTCCTCCCTCTTTCCCCCAGCTGTTCTTGCTGAGCATGACAGACAGTGTGGGATGGTTGAGGTCAGCTGTTCACTGTCCCAGCTGTGTACCCTCATGACTCCCAGTGCACCCACTGGACTAGACTACTCACTGGTGGGACAGTGTCAGAAATAGAAAAGACCTTGACTGTGTAAACCCTGCCCTGCAACAGCTGAAAAATCCCAATGTTGTCAACACTCTTTCGGTCCCAAATGCAAAACACAACACCATACAAGCTACTAAGCAGAAAACTAACTCTATCCCAGCACAAACCAGCACACCTTATTTGTACATACCTATTCACTGCATTCCTGATAATTTGAATATTTACAAATGGGCAAGATATTGACAAGATTGTCATTGTAAGTTACCTTCATCATTTTGAAAAACGTTTCCCTAACTTTTATAAATCAAAAAATAAGCAAGCCAATTCTCTAAAGAAACATTGTAATGAGAGTGAAAAATGAATGAGATGTGAATTTAATTCTACTATTTTCATTTTGGCTTGGCTTTTACATCCTTTCCAAAAATAAGTGGTTTAAATGACTTCATGTTTAAGTAAAGAAGCTGTTAGTGCTTAACCATATAAAATCATCTAAATAGCCCATTGAAAATCCTTGAGAGAAAACTCTTATTAAGTAGCCTCTTACAACTCCATCTCATTTCTTTTGATTGTCTCTAAAATAGAATGGTGGAGGCATGCTGACCTGAAAACTTGCTATGCAGATTCAGGCTAGTGCCACGGGGAGGAAGGAGAGAGTTGTCCTTAGCTTCTGCTTTCTTAGAGTAACAAGACTGATCTGGGAACAGTGATCTTGGGTTGAGAAGAAGGTCAGAGAAACGACCTGGATCAGCTCCAAAGGCTTTTAAAAATATCCCTTATCTCTAAATAAATGGAAGAGGGAGGACACTTTCATTCATTGTTTTCTGGATTCATAATGAGCTGTTGTCATTTTCTGTTTGGCCTCATTTCTTCCTGAGATTTTTCATTACATGTTTTAGCTGATGAATAGCCAATCTGCTACTTTATATACAGTATATGATAGGTAGATAGTCCGCATATCACAGGTAGATAGTTACATCAGTTATAAAAAGAGACTAAATGTTTGTTCTAATAAATCCAAACACTCCATTACATATAAATTTTTTTAGCTCTTAAATTTTTAATTAAAACTCGATTGTTAAAAGTATCTTTCTTTTGAATAGTTATTTGGTCATGTTGTTTTATTGAGAATAATTGCTTTGCTTCTTCTCAGCATTCTTGAGGGTAGAGGCCATTGACTATTCAATAGATACATAAAAGAAGTTTCTTAACCATTGTCAGAAAATGAATTACTCTGTTAGTATATGGGGGCTTTATGCTTATACGGCTTTTTTCTATTTGGCAGCCTAAATGGTCTTGCTTTATTATACAAAAATGGCTTCATTACTGAACAGTACGAGTATCAGGAAATTATAACCTATCATTTCATGAGGTTTGTCATTTCAATTTTCTGAGGAACAAAAAACATGTGCTCTATTTGGAAGGAGATCTTATTTGTAAGTATTGCTAGTGCCAAGACAATTCACCATTGAGAGTACAGTGATGCTGTTTCTCTCTACCATAAATATCTACCCAGGACAGAACTTATAATGGTACACAGGGTTCAGTGACTCCGTTCAAAATATTTTACTTAAATTAGCAAATATGTTAGTGCTTTAAAAAAAAAAAGTAAGATTTTTTTGCAAAGTTTTCTCTTTTATTCACACAGAGGACCGCAATCATCTTTTCATATTTCTGTGTATTGATTTAAAATCACAAGTCTAATCTTGGAAATTTTGAGTAATTTTTTTAATAAACAATATTTTTATATGCTTAATATGTGTCTCATGAAAGGACAATCTGCTTTTCAAGAAGACATTCATACTGTTCACTTAGTTATTAAACAAGAGACTAATAACTACAAAATGTGCTATGCATGATACACTTACAATTTGTCACAGACTAAGAAAAAACATAAACATTACAAATAAATATTTTGGGGCTTTTTTAATAGATAGAATTAGATGAGAGGGAGTTAAAGCAAGACACTATAATTTCTGTTTTATTGTCAGTGGTATTATTGCCACTGATAAAGCAGGCTTTTTCTTAAGTTACAAAATGTACAGATTTATTGAAAATTATTTCTTAAATGAGATAGATTATTTATAAAAATAGATAAAAAATAAAATAGATAACAAAATGTGTGTGAATGGATTGCTATACACTTAATCACAGACATAAATCACAGGAAGCATTATTTTAAGTTTGGTAATGGCCTAATATTTAAAGAGAGAAGCCTAACAGCCCTATTCAAAATAATGATGAATTAATATTGAAGCTCCTCTCCCTTCATCTACTTGCCAAGTTTTACCATGTGACATTTATAAGCAGAGTTCATTTCTTCAGACCTGTTAATGGTGGTTTTCATCCTTATTTTCCCATGGCTTATTCTTCTTGCCTAATTGTGCTACACTTGCTATGATCTGAAACAGCTCTGTACTAAACAGGAAAAGGTAATTATTTTCTCCTTGTTTAATTTGGTAATTCCAAATGAGATGTAAAAATACTACATAGCTCTCAATGCTTTCTCTTTTTTGAAAACATTTGTTTGCATTCCAACAAGAATATTTTTTCCTTGTTTGAAAAGAAACAGCACACAAAATTTACTTAAGAGACTGAGAATGTAATAATCATGTTTATTCTGAATATAAATGTTCCTTCAAAAGTTAGAATATTTATTACAGAAATTTATTTATATAAATATTATTTACATAAGGAAGAAGATTTCCATTAACACACATACAAAGAAGGGTGAATGATATCTTGAAGAAAAAAATTACTCTAAGAACTCTTTTTGCACAATGAAATTTGTGGTTACATATCTTATTGACAACACTGGGTGGTTCCAATATTATAAATCTAGATTAGTTAGCATTTCTTAGACAATTACAAAAAAAAGTGAAAATGAACTCTGAGTTCTTCTGTAAAACTCTCATTTTCAATTGTAAAAATGTTTTCATAGATAAATTCAGTGACATGTAAAAACCCTGATGCCCAATATTTTACAATTGTAAGCAGCATGATCTCAGTTCAAGTTAACAATTAAAATAAGTTTAGATTTAAGGATACAAATAATCTTTTAAAGTCATAATCTCAGCTTCTATGGGACAGTTCACATGGTGAAAGTTCTGCATAAGATTCTACATTTTCCTGAGCAGAATATAGTCAAGAAAAGCAGCATAACATGTGCTTCTGCAGATGGCATGTAAAAAATAGATATTATTTTTCTGTTATGTCACATATGAGAAATTCCTTTCAATTTATTTTACAAATTAGGAATGAAAAATTTCATTCTACACTTTTCATCCCATGTCATGAATGGGAGGTCATGTTTTCTTTAGAAGTACCTCATTCTTTGTTGATCACTAAAAATTGCTCGAGTATCCTTCAGCTAGAGAATAACAGAACTTAATGAATTTATTTAAATATCTCTCTTTTTTTCCCTTATATCTCACTGATTCAAGCTCTTTTAGGGAAAAGAGGCAATTACTAATAAAACCAAAAGAAAAAGTTATAAGAGATAAACAGAGTTTTCCCTTTCTTCCACAAAACTGTTATTAAAGAAATGTTCACAATGAAGTTACCTGGAAGTTATGGCTGTATTTGTACATCTTGTGACACACAACTATATTAGACAGGTGCTTGAGTGGCTGCCTGAGAAGGAAAACTATGACTTGCACGGGAAGACAATTTTGTTTAGATATTCTAAGAGGAAAAGTCTGTGGATTTCAGCATTTTTCCCTTCTAGAGGAAGAATTAAATTATTTACTGAGCCCTCTAGGGGTTACTGAGCTGGGATTCCTGAAGTTAAGAGAGAAAACGAACTACAGTGTTGCTGTTGCTTGTCTCTTGAGTAGACTTGTTGATGCAAAATTTAGGTGTAGAAGTAAATTGTTTAAAAGCTTATTGTTTCTCTGTTTCCAAGTTTTGTATTACTGGTTAATGTTAAAAAATAATATTAAAATACCAGAACATTTGTGTTCTGTTGCTTCCATCTATAACATATATTCCACTCCTCCTAGCTCTTTCAGTTATATTTTTTGCCAAATGTTTCACAAAAAAAGGACCAGAAAATAGAAATTTCATGTTTCAGTTACTAGTTCCGAAGTGCTCCCTTTTAGGGCCAGTACTCTTCAATATTTCCGTAAACAACTCAGACACAGAACTTGAAGGTAGACTGGGTAAGTTCGCCCATGATACTAAAGTGGGAGGAGCTGTTGACTCTCTCAAAGGCAGAGAGGCCCTGCAGAGACACCTCGACAAATTAGTCAGCTGGGTAATCACCAACCATATGTTCAACAAGAGCAAGTGCTGGATTCTGCATCTGGGATGGGGCAACACTGAATGTACATAAAGGCTGAGGAACAAGACAAGAGCAGTGCTGCGGAAAGGAATCTGAGAGTCCTGGTCAGTTTGAGCCAACAGTGTGAATGAGTGAATGTAAGGCCAGCTGCGTCCTGGGGGGCATCAGGCACAGCATCACCAGCCAGGCAAGGGAGGTGTCCCACTCTGCTCTGCACTGGGGTGGCCTCACCTCGAGTGCTGGGGCCAGTTTTAGGTGCCACAATGTAAGAAGGATGTAAAGGTATTAGAGAGGGTCCAAAGGAGGGCTCTGAAGATGATGAAGGGTCTAAAGGAGAAGCTGATGAGGTCACTTAGTCTGTTCAGCCTGAAAAAGAGGAGACTGAGGGAAGACCTCACTGCAGTCTACAACTTCCTCACAAGATGAAACAGAGGGACAGGCATCAGTCTAATTCTTCTCTGTGGTGACCATCAATAGGACTCAAGGGAATGGGAGGAAACTGTGTCAAGAGAGATTTAGGTTAGATATTAGGAAAAGGTTTTCTACCCAAAGAGCAGCTGGGCACTAGAACAGGCTCCCCAGGGAAGGTGTCATGGCACCAAGCCTGCCAAATGTTCAAGAAACATTTGGACAGTGCTCCCAGGCAAATGGATGGGGTTCTTGGGGGGATCGTGCAGAGCCAGGAGTTTGACTCAATAACCCTTGTGGGCCTCTTTCAACTCAGGATATGCTATGACTCTGTGATTCTACATTTTACCTGAAAATATCTTTGCTTTGGATCCTATTTGTAAAATACAGAAAGTTTTAAAAACATGAAAACCCTGAAGGAGAAAAGCCTGAAAGTGTTGTTCGAGTCAATGGAAGTGCAAGACTCAGGCAATCAAACATTCTAATTTGTGCTTACCCAGTCTGAATGTAGTGGGCATATTTCACTTCCCTGTCATGCTCTGATCCACTGTTGCTAGGGAGAGAGGATACAGTGGTAAAATGACTTTATGTACTAAAATTGATTTAAATTACAACAGTCATTCTCACAATAATCCTTTAATTGCTCTTAGGAATTATGAAATTAATTAAGAAATATCTTGTGCCATCCCCTCAATTTAAAAAATAAAATATTGGTTTAACTCATTGAATGATTGCTACCTTGTGAAAAGTAATCATCTTAGCTTTTTTATTTCTATGGAAGAAAAAAAAATACCAAAAAGAAAATGAAAGTTGAACGTGCCTGATAAAGAAAGATTCCTCTTTTGAATCCATTTCACCATCTCAGTGCCTACCTTATCAGCTAAACCAGATGAGATTAGTGGTGTCTTGAGTCCCATTAAGAAGAAGAAAGCCTTTGTTTTTTACTCGGTAACACTCACTTTCCTGTCATTTTCTTTCTTTCTAAGCCTTTGTGTTCAACTTAAACCACTGGGAAAATACATTAACCTTTAAAGGGAAATGGAAAATAATCTATTTTATGAAATATAAAAATATTTCCTTCAAGCTATAGTATTTATTTTCTTTCTGTACTAATTAAGTGTTTATGCAGTGTTTACAGTTGCACACTGTTAGCCACATTTAATTAGGTGACACAGGACACTAAATATATTGAGAGAGCCCTGCCACAGCTGAAGATATGTACCAGGAATCAGATGATGACAGAAATTGCAAGGGTGGCATTAAACTTTTATCTGCATTGCCCAGCCCTTGGTTCTTTGAATTCTGGAGTTCTTCCTCTGTAACATTTTAGAGTATTCTCAGTCTAATTGCTAATCACACTGATTGTCAATGACTACAAGGTGAGAAAGGATAGGAAACTCTTTCTCCTGCTCTCATTTCTTTACACCTTCTGTAGCAATAATACAATGACAAGGTAGAAATCATTATTTTTCGTTCAGAGCACTGGAGAAGTCCTTATTCTGGAATTGATATTTTCATAGCAAATAATGCCAGTCAGGTTCCACCAGATGTGTGACACAAAATCAGTTATGCTATACCTAGAATATACTTGATAAATACTTGTTTTGATCCAAACCGTACATTTTACTCATCTGCAATTCTATTATTAAAGACAATGCATTCTGCATTTATATCAAATGCTCCTCTTTAATGAATAGAAATTAACAAAGAAAGAATTACATTAAAAACATAAAAGTAGGGACAGCTGGGGTGGGGGAGAAATTCAGTCTGTTCAATGTAGGCAAGATTCTGAATAAGGGTCATGAATACTACTTAAGCAATGGGCCATTAGGGCGGTGTGGTTATCATGAAATAATCTCACCCCTGGAGAGATAACTATAGACCAGATGCAGCCATGTGCTTCTAAGCACCCAGGGGTGTAGTTATCATGATAATCACACCTGCTGATTTTGCTTCATTGGCACTATAAAATTTCCTATATTTCGTCTCAGTACAAACATAACACAGTGTTGAAGTATATTATTCTGACCACAGAAAATTGCCAATTAATGCAAGAATAGTTAAGTAATTTAAGGTGCAATGCTACTGCAAAACCATATAAAAATGTGAGGGAGAGAGTAGTAAGTAATAGTTGTAGGGTAAGCTTGAAGGAAATAGATCTTTGTTTCAGAGGAGAAAGGGCACATTATCAGATGTTTAAGGTATTTGAAAGACAAGACCCTATGTTCCACTGCACCAGGACAAAGCCAGAGCTTCTGTCTTTTCTTCCCCACTTGCCAAATATTTGACCTCTTAATGCTAAAATAGATACAAAGGATTCAGTACCTGTAGCAAAAAGCTTTAGGTAACTTTTTCTTCCCCAAAAACCAGGCTTCATCAAACCCCTTTGGTACCTATCTCCTGAGAAATCCCAAAGATTTGAATTCATAGTGTATGCATCAAAGACCCCACTTCCTTTTGTCTGGAGACAATGGTTGGAATGGCTGTTGGCAAAATATTCACAGTCCCCTCAGGGAGACGAGCTGTCAAGTAATAATAAGGCAGCAAGGAGCATCAGGGAACAGGGTCTGGGCTTCTGTGGAAATACCTCTGAATCTGACTTGTTTTAGAGGCTAGGGGCTCCATCTAAAGAGTATATGGTCCTCTCTCTTCACTGAAGCAGTGTTACCTGACACAAAAGAATACATTAGGAAAAAAAGTAAACAGATGGAGTTTCATCTTCACAGCTTTAACCAACTGAAAGGAAAGAAGGGGCTTTGTTTTCTTTCCATAATTAAATCTGATTCTCTTTGAAGTAAATTTCTGTTGTCTGGAAGAGGACTACATAAAAAAAAAAAAAAGCTGAGGAAGTTTGGACAAAATTAAATTAAATGTTTTCCTTTCACTGAAGTTTTAAGACACAGGATGATTCTTGAAATATGCCTGAAATTTTGATGACCTCTTCATAAACATGATCTAGTAGAATTAGGTCTGTAATTTTATCAGCTGAATGTCCTGTGATTCATCTAGGGTGCACATTTCAGTAGACATAGAACACAGACAAAAATTAAGTGTAAATTTTATGATAAATATTGATAGTAGACAACACTTGTTAAGAAGAAATTTTACCAGAGATAAAAGCTAAATAAAGCATTTGATACATGCACATCATCTAATTTCAAGCTTTTTAAGTATTTTAAGCATTTGTGGCTGGCTTTCTAAAGGTAACATTATTGACTCTCAAATAATAATGTTATAGAAAGTACTGACAATCACATTAGGACAGCATGATCAGAAGCTGTTAGTCTAGCTGGGGTTTTTTTGGTCTGAGTTTCTTGTTTGTTCCTTTGGTCAGTTGGATTTTTTTAATCCAGATTCCTGAATAAACGTCAAGACAGAGTGGATTGAATTGAAGATAAAACTTAGCAACACAGTTAGAAATATAACCATGTAAGGCAAAATATCACTCTAAATATTTTTAATATCAGGTTTTCATTGCTTCTTGGTTGTCAGGAATTCATGAGGGAGAAAATAACGAAGAAAACACAGTAACTGAGACATAGTCAGACAAATGGCAGAGGAAAGAAGTTATGAGACAAAAGAGAATGGGAAGGTATCAAAAGCAAATAAAAATCCTAAAGACAAAAGAGAAAATTTGAACAAAACAACTGAGGAAAATTAAGCAACAAACAACTGAGTAAATTGTACCAAGAAGGTTATAAAAAGCAAGAGAAAAATAATATATAATAAAAGGTTTCATTATTATTATATTTATTATTTTAATATATTACATAAATTAATTAATGATAAATAAAAATAAATATGAATAAATCTTAGATTAACTAATATTGTAAATTAATATGATTCTATTCCCTTCATTTTAGGTAACTAACTAGAAGCATTCACATACTATTAGAATTCTGTCTGAAATGTCATTTATTTAGATTTGGAATAATAAAATACATTTCAAAAGCCTTTGTAAAAGCCAGAGTTCTCTTTTCCACATTTCTAGCTCTTATCAGAATGGCTGAGGTAAAGGCATTAATCAGCTTGATCAATAAATGAATTTGTGGGGACAGAATTACAAATATCTTGAGGAATCTTTGGTTTCATACATTGCATTAACCCCTAACTGCTTCTATACTTTAAAAATAAAGAAATTATGAAAAATAGTCACCTGAGCATTTTATAACTCTTCATATTTTTCCAGATACAAAATTGTATTTAAACACGCTATTATCTTCCTGAGCCATATGTTTAGACTCCTTATAACATATTTAGATATTATTTTCTCTGAAAAAAGTTTCATATATACACTTACTTAAAGTATTTTTACCTTTATTTGTGCTTGTGTGTCTGAATTTTGTGGGGTTTTTTTGTGTTGTTTTGCTTTGTTTTGTTTTTCAAGAAAAATGTACTAGATATTTTCTCAAGAGAACACATACAGGAAAAGAGTCAGAGCTCACAGTATCAGATATTATTAACATGATCCAAAAGTGACTTTGTTTTAATTTTTCTTAAAAGAGTTTAGGAAAAAAGAAAAATCTATATCTAGTGAGGGGGAAACTGCAGCTAAGTACTATATGAAAATATGTAAGGGATTCTTTTGCCATGCAAGAGGTAATTCATAATAAACCACTGTTCAGGAGAATGGAAGAAGAAAAGGAAAGGAAGGAGATTATTTGTCAGATAATCAAACTCTGGCCAAGAATTCCTTTAATCGTGTGGACTTGAGCTCATGACCTCATCCTCATTTGACCACTAAATGTCAAATAAATAGCTGCAAATGGGTCTGCTAAGGTAAACTATCCCCCAGAAAATTGGTAACTCCACAGTATGTATTTTTCAAAGTCCAACTGAGAGTTCTTTGCTTTTTGAGCATGGAATGGGAGAAAGCATTCAAAAACTTTATGACTGAGCTGAGTAAAAGGAACAGGGCACTGGAAAGTGCATTTCTTCTTTGTCTGTGCTCCTAGTCAAAAAGCAAAATATATTGAGAATAGCTCAAGCGGAAACAAATTATTTTATGACATTTTTTAGCATTTATTTTAGAGTCCTTGAGCAGTAGCTACATTTAGCCTGATCAGATATTTTTTTCAGGATGCTTAGTCACCAGGTAAACTTCTAGGAGTGTAAAAACCTTTAAGAGTCAATTTATCTTTTCTTCTCCTCTACATGTGTTCTCCTTGAAGTACTGGGCTGAGGAAGAAGAATTTTGTAAGGTAATTTCCTTAAGAAAACAGGCAGATGTAAGATTTTCTAATTAACTCCTCTCGCCTATTTTAACTTATGCAGATGTAAGTTATTTAATTGCTACTTTAGTGGCTCTGAATAGATTGGTTGTGTTTTAATGGCATCTGTATGTTTTCTGCTTCACTGGCATTATAGGAACCATTGCTGTGATCTATATAGGAAAGCTATATTGACTGAGTTTGAGACAGCAGAAAATTACATACTGAAACTCAACACTCCATTTCTTATTTTTTTGCTATTTAGTGTAAGAAGTAGAACGTCCACAAATCCAGCAGACCAATTTATTTATCTGCCTATTCCCTCAACGTCTATAGTGTGGGAACATATAATTGGTTTATTCTGTACTAAGAAATAATAAGTACAAATAATCTGATGAATGCAAATATTCCACAACTCAGAATATTCTACTGCTTTGATAATGGCATTAGGCATTACCTTACTTTCCTTTGTCTCATTACAGCTTCTGCTCTTATTACAGGTCAAAATGCAAACACCATAAATAGCTTTCCCAGACATAACAGGAAAACCATAATAGAGCACACGAAAGTACATGTCTGAAAAGGCGGAGAAACAGCAGGGATATTAGAAGGAGAACAAAACAGAATAACCCTATTTGAGAAAAGAGGCAAGAGGGGGAGAGTAGAGGAAAGGCAAGGTATAAAGTAATATGAGCACTAGCAAGAATGGGAAAACACTGTATTTCAGCAATAAAACATGCTAAAATTGAAGGTATTTTCAGCTACTGTCAAGATGAGAGATAAAATGCAAGCACAGTTATATTTGATAAAGTGTAAAGAATTTATAAGACCAAAAAATCTAGAAAACTTGCAATGACAAGAGAAGAAAAAATATTGTTGAACACAGGCCCTTTGATAAGGAGGAAACTTGAAAGACCCTTCCAAAAAGCGAAAAAAAATCTGTATAAAAGACAGTTATATGGAGAGACAGAATGGAAGAGTGGGGATAGGAAACTTGAATATAAATAAGGAGCAATAAGCAGACACCTAAAGCTGTGGCAGTAAGGAATTGGGTTTTAACAAATCCATGAAAGAGAGCAGAGATCATAGAGAATAGTGGGGTTCTGAGACAGTCCCCAGTTGTGTTATGGGCAGTGTGACACTGTAGGAACACGCAGCATTGCCACATCATCTTTTAAAGAATTTGAATGACACAATTTACCATATATAGTGATTGGTTCACTTTAGTTTGGGAATGTGTTGATTTTTAAGGGCTTGTGTTTAAAAGAGACTGCTCTCTGAAAAAGCAATCTGTTAAGGTTCCATTTTTTTAGTTCATTGATTTATATTATTCTAATAAACCTGACACTTCTGCTTCATAATAACCACTTGAGAAACAGGATGTCTGTTTAGTGAAAATAGTAAAGTTGTGTTTTACTTTACTGTTTATAATGCACTTCTATCTTTTCTCTGTTGTTAATTTTACCTGGTTCATTTTTAAATTTATTTTCTAACTTTTATCAGCATTCAAACCTGCTATCAGAATTCAGAATCCTCAAAAGCAAATGATAATCTGAGCTACTAATGTTCAAGGACAAACAGTACTCGAAGATTGCTTTTGTAAGTGACTGAATAATGAAGTGAAGCTGAAGTCTCTGGCAGTCACAGAAACAGCTTTTGAAGACTATATTCTATTGTTACAGAAGATGGTAGCTCTTTTGCTAGAGTTCAATGAGTTTCCTAGAGTTGAAATTTGTAAAATGAAAAAAATAACATTTATAAACATTCATGAAGAGAAAATAAAGGTGGAAAGTGCCACACTGAAGTAAATTCCACATCCCAAATGTAAAGGATATCAGTGCTCTAGAAATCCTCAGGCATCTTAGTTTGGACATGCAAGAAAAGTGCCTTGCATAGACAAGAGAAATTCAGCTCCAGCTTGTATACAAGCAATGTTGTTCAGTGTTGATGAGCTATCTGCTGCCAAATCATTGTTCTTCCTTACTGTGTTTAAGTTAGACCTCACTCAGCCTGACAGCTATAAACACTACCTTTCATCTAAGACAGGATGAGTAAGAACATGGTTAAACCACTAAGTAATTCCATCCCGAGAATACAGATCTGTCCAAAGAAGAGCTTACCAAGGGAATTAAGATGCTTTTTTCACCAGTGTTTGTCCTGAAGACAAAAATTCAGGAAATTTTGTTTCAATGGCAAAGTCAAACTAATATTGTCTGCTCTCACACATGGCTCATTACCCTCCTTGGTCATGTTTGTGGCACCACATGCTAAATCAAATCCCAATAATTAATAATTAAAAAATAATAATTTTTGCTTACATTATGCCACAAAATTTGGAGCTAGGCAGAAAGAAAAAACACCTAAAAAATAGGGATGTAAAGATTACAGGCTGAGTGGGTGTAGCCTGCTGAGAAATATGTATATAACAATAAAAAAAGATAACGTTACCTTGAGCTAAAAGAGAAGTTAAAAGAGTTCTTAGGTGCACACTATTTAAAAAAGTCTCAGAGCAGTGAACAAAAGTATTTTTATTTGTTTACTTTCAAACTTTATTGTTTGATTTTTGTAAAGAGGATTTCATCAAGAGAATGACACCTTTTTCTCATCCTAAATAGATGACTCACAAAAAGTTGAATTATTCTAGCTCCACAAAAGAAGATAAGATAGGATATCAGCTGCAATATTATAAACTGCAGTCTCTTATGACTTTTGAAATCCAGATTGGTTCCCAGTTTCATGTGAGTTCTGACTGATGGAAGCTCTCATTGATACTGCAGATCTTCCTGGAAGAAAAAATTACACCAGTTTACATACTTCAGTAATCTTCAGGACCAAGGTAATTCTTGAGCATAAAACAAAGTGTTCTCTAAAATATCTACCTGTTGTCCTTCCCATTCATCTTATTAAGGAATGAGGTACTTTCAATCCAGTTTGATGATGTAATGTCAGTAACTTGCTCATACTGAGGTTTTGTTACACCAGGTAACACAGTTAGATCAGGCAACTTGACTTTGTGAACTTGAGTCCTATCTCAAGAAGCAGCTTTCGAAGTCCAAATAGATACATCCAAAGCAGTACTAAGCATCTTCCAGAATCCTGTAGAAATCCCACACTATGCTAAATGCATAATTTTCAGCCCTTGGGACACCTCAGAGCAGTGCCTCAGTCCTATGCTTGTCTTCACTGTGTCCTTCTACAAGTTGAGTGCCTGCCACCAATTCACAGTCACTAACATGTGCCTTGCTTAGCTCTTCTGGCCTCTTAACATGAAGATCTGCATGCATGTATTTTGCTGGGTGTATGAATGCTCACCCATGCTAAGAGACAGAGCAGTCACCATGAGAATGCATTTACAGAATTCCAGACAGGGATAAAAGTCCCTGGAAAACCACCATGACCGCCAAGGTAGGCTACAGTAGTCTCTTTGTATCCATTAAAAGATAATTCACTGTTACATACAGATTAACCCTATCAAGCTATACTAATTACCACCCACTTAAACTGCTTTTGCTTTGCCTGTGCTTTTCTGCAGGTGTGAATTTCATGCTATATGAAAACACTGTTGCTGTCTTCATGCCTGGGATAACAGAACGGTATCAAAAGCATTGTCAAACTCAGGGAAAAAGGTTTGAAAAGAAATTATCTGTGGGCAGATTTGACTTTTAATTTCAATTTAAAGAACTGCTTTCTGCTTATGAAAATGGAATATAACGCTCGATTCTTTTTTTAAATTCAACAATTTAGCAACAACAAAAAGATAATATGATATATTTTGGGAATAACTCTGCTCATAGCATGTTTTGTACAACCAGTGTATGTAGAGAAAGAAAACAGGGAATTGTACTTAAATATTTATTGAATTTCAGGAAATGACAATTATATCATATCATGAAGATACTAAAACATCATAATTACTTAAACAGTAACAACTTATTCTGTTAACATTTCTCTTTACAAAGGTAAGAAGTGAGTCACATTTTGCCCACAAGTATGACTGAAAAAGTAGTGTTTCCACCTTGTGAATGCACACTTGCCTGCACAGCAATCACCCTTGAAAGTACACACAGTTGTACTTTCTCTGCTGCTTGGAATTCATCCAGAGCAAGTCCAGAAATAATGCTGTCTATTTCAGCTGACCAACTAAAATAGTACTGATGGTGAATATTCCCAATTATATTTTTCTCATTTTAATAGGAACATATTTTTTCATAATTTGTACACATAAAAAAGAAACAAAATGCATTACTGGGTAGAAAATAAGTAATCTGCAAAATGAGTACTATGTAGAAAAATATTTTACTTTTAAAATCGGTGCCAGGTATAAAATTCTGACTTGCTTTTGTTTTATATTCTTCCTCTAAATTAATTTTAAAAATATATTATTTTTTAACAATTACAAGTTACTTGGCTCCTCTTCTGGACATTGCATATTCTGAAAATTGTGTGCACATAACTGAATATAGATTTTATATTATTCTTCTAATTTCTTTCTTTTGTAGCATTATTTGGTTAATAATCTGTTGTTGCACTGCGATACCCAAGAAAAAACACCACTAACACATGCTGAAGAAGTAGCATTTGACAGTACTGAAGTCATAAATTAGACTTTAATTTTCAGTGTACAGAGAAATCAAAAGCACCTCTCTGCAGAATAAGAGATTTATTGAAATATGGTTTATTCTGCTTATTATATCGTTCTTAACAGTCTTCCATTTGGGGGCCATTTTTATAGGCACTTTACAAATAAACAGGGAGGGAAGATTAAATTATAATATCAATTTTGTATGGTGAATAATCTGCATAATTCAGATGGAAGATAAGTCTAAAATCACATAGTTGACACCAGAAAAATACTGAATGGAAAATAAAAGGGGCTATGTACTGCCTTAGTCCAAATCTTTTTTTAACCTTGTTTATCGTGAAATATGAGTGCTCTACTTGCTCATTAGTATTCATATCAGTGTTTGTCCAAAGAAGAAATGGAAATGTACTCTACCATCTGATGTCCTGTTTTATATTCTTTTGCTTTGTTTTAGTTGATTCATCAAACACTAAGGCAGCGAGCAGAGGTGAGCCAGCTCTGTCACACATTCTCCTGTATTGAAGCTGCACAGTTATGTGACAGCAAGTATCAATAAACTCCAGTATAGTCATAATTTTGCCACAACAGTCACACTAAATTCCACCTAAAACTGAATTGTCCTAGCTCAGAAAGCCTAGTCTTCAAGGATTCCCGCCTGCTAAATAAAATACTATTTTAGGTTCTGTCAAACAACTTTTTGAAGAATTAGAAATCAAATAATCTTATTTCTTGATGACTATAAATTCCAAGCTAGTGTAAGATGACAGAAAAAAAGAAAATAAAATTGATCCTCTGTGGTGAAATCAGATAATGAAGCAAGTTTTTAAAATTAAAAAATTGAAAAACATTGAACAAAATGTTCAAAGTTAAACAAATTTTCATTAAGAATAGCTCTAAAACATAAGATTTTTTTTTCACTACCATTTTTAATATCTTTAACAAGAGTTTTTTGCCATAAATTATTTTGGTAATATATTTGGGATTTACATTTTTCAGCTCTGAAAGCCTGACCCTGTCTTTTCAAAAAGCACAATATATTTTCACAAAGTGAGATAAACTCCTGCTACATTTTAGTATTATTGGAGAGCAGTTTGCAAGTATGGTTTTCATGGAAACTTTTTTTTACTGTCAGAGTGTATGCTAGTATTTTGCCTAAAGAACACATTTTAAATATTGGAGTTAATTTTATACATATATGTATATACATTCTTGTAATGTCCCTGACTGTTTTTTTTAACAACATTCAAATCAAAACATATTGTGAGACAGTACTAAAAGAGTAACAATATTTACAGTAACTCCAGTTACTTTTTTTGAGATGAGTGAAATCTAGCTCAGTGCACTGATGCAGGATCTGTTTTCCTTCCCCTGTTTTCCTCTTTCTTGTGCAATTTTAAAATTACTAATTTGCCTAAAAATTTTTGTATATTTTGGAATTTAAAGTCTATCTCGACAAATAAGGACCGACAGATTTAGCCATTATTTCTCACTTCTGACCAGTAACAATAGCATTATTCTTATTAGTATTTCTTAATGAGTCAGTAAAATAAGAAACATAATTAAGGCTGAAAAATAATGAGAAAAAAAAATTGTTTCCCTCCTCTTACACTATTATATATAAACATATGCATACCGTGAAATAATCAAATACTGCAGAGCTAGAAAGAGAAACAGATAGGAAAAAGTACATATGTACTTGTTTCCCACTAACTTATTACTTAGAAATAGTTCTAGAAACTGCTGCTGGGGTTGTCAGGCCATTCTGAGGGAGATGTAATCACACATTTCCTGAGCCTGAGAGGGTAAGAAAACCTAACCCTACCTCAAAGCTTCAATTCTTATTCATATATTCATTGTGCTGTACTTGTTCATTTCTGCCAGCTGTTGACTTTAGGATTGCATTGGTTTGTTTGTCATTAAAAATGTTATTTTCTAATCAATAATAAATATCATCTGAGGAAAGAAAAAAAAAAAGAACAAACAGACAGACAGAGACCAGAACTCAGTGTCTGGAGAAATATACCTCTCTATTAAAAAAAACCACAACAAACAAATCGGTTGTAAATAGAAGACCCTCACTCATCATCCATTTAATAATGCCTGAGCCAGCATCAAGTAATTTTGGACTGTTTATTTTTCTAATTCTTTTTCCTGGCTGAAGCTTTTGACAAGTCTATTTCTAAAGGCATATTGTTCCTACCAGCTACTGAAATTCTAGCCCTTCTACAGAGCTCAGAGAGAAAGACTGAGAATGAATATTTGGTGAAAAGAGATTTAATGTTATAAACTGAGAAGGTGAGGCTGATGTGCAAGAAACATCTTGATCTAATCTTCTTTCTGGTTTTTCATATTTTGAATAAAAACTCTACAGATCAGCACAGGAAAAAAATATTGGAGCAGTTTTTGCAAACAGCTTTTTTAAATATACCTCCTCGAGAAACAGTACTTTTGGAAATTAATGAACAAGATATGCAGTTAATATTCTTGCTTTAGTTTTGCTTTGCTCTTAGAGATGATTCTTTAGTCATTCTTTCTCTTCTTTCTGATTGCTATAGACAGAGCTGTTCTTGCAGTGTTGAATATTTGTTCATACTCCTTCCAATAAATGACTCATGAGAGCTCGTGATTACCAGTATAAGAGTTTCTGCTCTAACTTAATATATTGGTACTTGTACAATGAGTAGGTTTTTCCATAAGTGCTAATGCTTTCTGTGTGTCAGCATGCCTTTCTCTCTTGTGGCTGACCCACAAAGCTTTAAGTCTGCTTCTCTTCCAGCTGTCAACTCAAGTTTTATCATTGCAGATGAGAGATGCAACTGTGGAATAGGCTTTTATTCCAACATTAAACTTCCACTAGGCTGTATGAAGCCTGAGACCTTGACCACCAGATTTAAATTTAAATAATTACATACATTGCTGAGTCTGCTCTCTGGCCTGAATTTAGTTTTATTTTAGCAATCAGTCAGCAGAGGATGTAATCAAAGTTTAATCCTTTCCTAAGAACAATTTTGGACCATACTTTAAAAAATAACATAAATCTAGGGTACATTTTTACTTTTCAGAAGCAGTGTGAGAGATTGATATAGGATATTTCACAGTAAACATTGGTATAAAAAATATACAAGAACCTCTGAGATTTCTGAATATAAACCAAATGTTTTACCTCCTCAGTGTCACTGAAAACTGGGAAATAAACTTTCCAACCAGATTGCTGGGTTAGAAAGACAGCATTACTTTATTTAGCGCACTGAGTGCATGGGGGAATCTCTCCACCTAACATGCACACCCAGCAGCTTAACAGACCTGGCTATATTAATGAAACCAATACATATTCACTACATCCCTATTACAAATTCATTCATGAATACATGCATATATGCTACTTATTCCAGTGGACTTATTTGGATGTGGTTCTGGATCATCTTAAGAATCTTTTCTCCTTGAGAGTGTCTCAAATATATGGTCAGGTCATAATGTACTTCTCTTACTAGTCTTTGATGTGACACACAGCCCTCGTTCTCAAAACTGAGACATCTGCTAGTACATATTAAACATTGATATAAGTAAATAAGGAAGCAATAGCTGGCACAAGACCATTAGTCTCAGATATCGAGAATAAACACAAAGCCACATTAATCTCTGGCATTTGTACTAAGCACTATGTAGTACAAAACCAAGCATTAACCATGGATATAGGAATCAAACATTATTGGGCTAAAGTTAAAAGAATTTTCCAACATCTTCCTCCACTACTGCATAGATTCCTTTTTGAATAAATGCAACTTGTCCATTAACATTGAGTCTACCAAGAATTCAGTATGTAAGCTCAACACTTAAAAATGAGTAAGAATATCTCTAGGGAGCGATTTTCCTCATAACTGGGTGGCAACATGGGTACACCAGGAGAAATTTTGAAGGTGAAAGCAAGACAGTGTTTTCTTCCCTCATCTTTCTGAAGATTGATTTTATTTTTAATGATTCAAATCCTTTTGCATTCTAGTGTGGTTCTCACATTCCTGCATCTTCCTCCATTCCATTCTATTTAGAGAACACACAGATGCTCCTTTAAATTGTTTTGGGGAAAAGTAATCATTAGTTGAATCAAAGTGTTTTTGTATAGTTGTCCAGGATGAGATGAGATCAAAGGCTAGGGGATTCCTAGAGCAGTCACTGTGGTTACTACAGTCTCAGCAGGGACTCTTATTTTATACAAATTTGAGAAAAGTTGCTGGCTTTTACTTGCCTTCAAAAGGTATAAAGCTTATTTGATTGTGAGGGGTCTTATTTTTTGCTAAAACTTGAAAGAACTGTTGTCATTGCACACTTACTTTTTAGGTCCTCTACATATTTAGAAACTTTTACCATGTGGCTGACCTCATCTGGGCCTCTTTCCCAAACCTCACTCTACTTACTAATTAGTTTTAATGCCAGAAGTCTAGGTTTTTGTTTTATTATGCTAGTCTGGTATAGCAAAGTTGTACCACATGATAGATTTATAAAAGCTTAAGTAGATCTTAGCAGATGCTTTTGCTACCAGGCATCAAATTTATTCCTGTCAGTGTGCAGCCAATACTTTGTTAGGGAAAAATTTATCCTCTCTTGAGTTATTAAAGCAGAGTTAGAACACTCCTTCCCATACTTGTAAAATGTACTCTCTAAAGTTTCATTTTTTTTGTTCCTTCCTTGACTGTTATTGTTGAAGTCAAATCTCATCCTAATCTGACTATTTTTTTAAGGTACCTAGTAGTTAGTACATTGCCTTAGTCACTTCTACACCCTGCAAAAATTGCTCTATCTGTTCAGTGATTTCAGTGTTTGTGGAGGTTCACTAGATTTCCAAACACCATGTGATACAAGATTACAAGGAAAGTTGTATATAAGCTTCTAATTTAAAGTAAACTATATGATCTACAGAGGAAAATACATAAGTTTTCTAATTCACATTATTGTTGCGATATCCTCATATTGAATCTTCTTACCTTGCAGAATAAACTTGTGTCCATATTTTTTCTTCCTGTTTTACATCTCAGACTTTTTTTTTTAAAAAAAACAGAGTGCTTAAGATGGTGCTTTCATTTATTACGACAGACTTGCACTCCTGGATGCCATTTAAATACTGTACTACCAAAAAGAAAATCCTAGTGTCTGCTGTAGAGTACAAGTCTATTGCCCTTTTTTATATCTTATTTGAAGTGGATGCAAAATAAGCATTTCTAATCCGTACTGGGCTATGTAAAATTAATTATCTGGCTGAAGCAGGAAATTATTTTGAAATAATGTTTTTTAATATAAATATTCTTTGATTTAGTATTTTAACTATGAAAAAAAAAGTGTTTTTCTGTCTAGTATACACTGTAAACACTAAAGACACACCTGGCCTAGGGGCCCAAAGAAATCAGGAGTGACAAGCAAAGGAAGTGAAAAAATTGCATGAGTGTTGGTGACTTCTTCGAAGTGCAAGTGACCGTGAAAGTAAGTGCAAGTGACCATGAAATGGATAGAGAAGGGAAAAGCAAAATAGAAAAAAAAGTGAAAAAAAAAGTACAGAGTAAAGGATAATACAGAAAAAAATACTAATGTGGAGTTTTTCCTAAAGAAGCAAAAAGCCCAGAAACAAGAAAGACAGGAATTCTCAGTGAACATGGGCTAGAATTATAGAATAGTTTGAGTTGGAAGTGACCTTTAAATATCATCTAATCCAACACCTCTGGAACGATCAGGGACAATTTTTTTCAACTAGACCAGGTTGCTCAGAGCCCCAGCTGGCTTAATCTTAGATGTTTCCAAAGATGGGGCATCTTTCACCTCTCTGAGCAACCCATTCCAACATTTCGACACCCTCATCATAAAAAGTTCCTTATATGTAGTCAGAATCTACCCTTTTTAGTTTTAAATCATTACCCCTTGTCCTATCCCAGCCCTACCAAAAAGTTTGCCCCCATCTTTCTTGTAAACCCCTTTCGAGTAGTGAGAGGCTGCAATAAGGTCTCTCCTGAGCCTTCTCCAGACTGAACAACCCCAACGCACTCAGTCTGTCTTCATATGGAAGGTGTTCTATCTTCCTGATCATCTTCAAGGGCTCTCCTCTGGACTTGCTCCATGTCCTTCTTATGTCAGGGACCCCAGAGCTGGATGCAGCACTCCAAGTGGGGTCTCACCAGGGCAGAGTAGAGGGACAGAATCACCTCCCTCAACCTGCTGGCCACAAATGAATCAGTGTATCTCAGCTGTAGCCAAGCCTTGAACTGGAAGTTTAAGTGCTTCGTAGATTTTCCCAGACAACTTTTTGGCCATTTCTGAAAACCAAAATGACTGTATTAATTATATATGGCTAAACATCTGTACAGTTAATGATTTTTGGAAGCAAACTAAAGCTTTTCCTAGTTGTTTTATTCTGCCACTAATTTTGTTTGGCCTAGTACTTCTGGCTTTAATAATGTAGCTCATTACTGTGAAGAGTCTATCTAATGAGAAAGGCAGAATGTGGGTTTCAGAGCAAAAACCTTTACCTACAAGACAAAGCATGGGACAGGGCAGGATACAGAACATGATGCACCTAGTAATGGTTTTTTCTCTTTTTTCCCCTTATTGTGAGCACATTGTAACAAAGCCTCATGTAATGGTTATATGTTGAGCTATATTCTATGCATATAACTCCCATGGAAATCTGGAGAAGCTTTGCTCTTGTCAGAACATCATCAGCTACTGAGGCATTACACACGTCAATGGGAAAAGTGGAGGGTGTGGGGAGAAGACAGAGAAAACACAATTGCAAACTGGCTGTATAATTCCTGTAACATCTGTTTTGAAGCCATGTAGTGCCTGCCAACGTGCCAGGCTTTAATTTGGGGATCTGGCCAGTCTAAAAGTACTAACTGGTGCACCGTTTTTCACTGAGCATTAGGCACAGTAAGAGGCATGATTAAGATGCTAACTTGTATGAGCCGTTTCTCCACTGTTTTATTGGATCATACTCAGCTGTTTCCCCTAGAAAAAGAATTTATTAGGTACCCTATTCTGGATTTATATATTTATGCATATGAGTTTCTTAAAAGTTAAAACGGATCTCGCTCTTAGGTTTTCAACCTGCGTTATGAAGGCCATTTAGCCACATGTGTGAAATGGTGAGATAACTTTTCCTGAAAAGATCTATGTATCTGTACAGAACGGTGTGTTTTTACAGTTTTATGATACATGGACCACAATTCACTCACAACCAGTCTTCTTAAAAAATAGGTAGATGAGCCCACATCATGTTTAATTACTTTTTTGGATATGTGTCATGCTGTCTGCCTACGGGCCAAACTTTCAAAAATACATGTGTGTCTTAAGATACAATATTCCATGAGTGTATTGGTTTGGCACAGCCTCGTTTTAGGTAGCAGGGGGGCACAAAGATGACTCCTCTGAGGAAGCTGCTGGAAACTTCCACCATGTCCGGCAGAGCCAATCTCTGATGGCTCTGAAAGATGGACATGCTGCTGGCCAAAACTGGGCCAATGAGAGAGGTTGGTAACGCCTCTGTGATGACATATTTAAGAAGAAAATCAAAGTCACAAGACTTTGGAATTCTAGTCAGAGAAGAGGAGGAGGTGAGAACATGTGAGGGAAAACAACCCAGCGACCAACCAAGGTCAGTGGAGAAGGAGAGGGAGGAGGTGCTGCAGGTGCCAGAGCCGAGGTTCCTCTGCAGGCCGTGGTGAGGACCATGGTGAAGCGGCTGTGCCCCTGCAGCCCGTGGGTCCGCAGGGAGAGATCCACCCGCAGCCCGTGGGGGAGGTGCCCGTGCCGGAGCGGGTGGATGCCCGGAGGAGGCTGTGATCCAGTGGAGAGAGGGCCCTGCTTCCAGGCTGGAGCAGCCTGTCCTCGGAGGACTGCACCCCGTGGAAAGAGAGAGCCAGGGCACAGCAGTTTTGGGAGGGCTGTGTGCCCGCGGGAGGGGCTCACGCTGCAGCAGGGGCGGTGTGGCTGCTGCTCGTGAGGGTGGGCCCACGTCGGAGGGGTTCGGGGAGAACTGTCTCCCCTGGGAGGGACCCCACGGCCTCACAGGGGAAGAACTCTCCCAGAGCAGTGGAAGAGAATCTCAGTGATGAACTGATCAAACCCCCATGCCTTTTTTACCTGTACTGTCAGTGGGAAGGAGGGAGGGGCGGGGGAGGAAGGTGTTCTAAGGGCTTATTTTACTTCTCATTATCCTCCTCTGATTCTGTTAGTAATAAATTCACTCTGCAACTTAAGTTGAGCATGTTTTGCCCTTGAAGTGTTTCTCCTAGTCCTTATCTCACTCATGAAGTGTTTGTTATTTTTTTTTTCCTTTTCCCTCCTCTGTCCAGCTGTGGCAGGGGAGGGTGAGCAAGCAGCTCTCGTGGATGCCTGGAGTTGGGCCAGTGTCAAACCACAACACATGAGCAATAAAATTACCACTAAATAACTGTAGGATTTCTTTCTCAGGGCCAGATTTGTAAAGATATGTAGGTGCCTGGCTCCAAATCTTGTCTTTCTTTTAGTTCCTAAGTTGCTCAAATACTGAAAATTTCATGCCTCTGGATGAAAAGAACAGCTTGAAGATATGAAGAAGCACAAAGTAATTCCTATGACCTGCCAACAGAACTGCAGTTAAGTTGCCATGTGAAAGATCACTAAATAAATACAGGTAAGAATACAAAATTGTCTATACTGCTATGGTGTATTATTCTTTAGGCCAGCTGCTGATCCCAATACACTTATGAGATTGTTACAACTGATTTAGCTACATCTCCTCAGCTGTTGTCTTTAATAAATATTTTCTAATGTCTTTCTCTCCTTCTGTCTCCTATACTGCAACCTGACACCTTAAAAATCCATGGCATTCTGTTACACCCATGTTGATGCTGTTCGTACAGAATACAACACTGTATTCAGGGGTAATAGTACATTAAATTTTAAGTGTGCAATTGTTAGTCATCTCCCTTCCTTCCTCACCTTATATATGTTCTTAAGATATTTTCTAGTTCCACCCACAAACTGTATCTTTTCCATTCAGCATGAAATATGGCTATTGTATTTAATTACTTTCCTTAAAAACACTGTTCCAGACTAAATACATTGAAATTTTGCAATTTTTTTATACATTTGAATCTTTCCTCATCATTTCCTTCTTCTTAATGCTTTTTAAACCTTTTCTCAGTTTCTTCCCAAATCTCTGTGGCGTTGTGTTGTACTGTAACCTTGTGGTGTACCACCTCCAAAGTCCAGATACCAATATCAAATTTCTTCTTACAATATCCATCATTTTCATCTATCACATTTTTGCCTGCTTCATACCAGAGATCATACTGCACTTTTATCTCAGAGCTCTTCCCTGAGGATCTTTGTGATGCCAAAAAGAAATCAGCCAGCTAATAAAGACAGCAGCTGCAATTTTCTACAAGGCTTGTGTTTGTTTTCTTTTTGGTTTTTGGAAGCCTCATTCCTTTACCTTTTGGAGAATGGCTTTTTCATAATGGGTTTTCGTTCATATTTTTTATTTAGAAAATGCCGCTTACAAAATCTGATATATGTTAAAACGTGTAATAGAAAGAGGGACTGGCATTCAGGTATTCTTTCAAAGGAATGGGGCATCTTCTCCTTACTTAGATAATTTTTTCTCAGACCTGAAACCTCTTCCATCTCTCTCTTCCACACAAAACTAGAAATCACTGGTAAATGCCATAAAGCATTCTAAAACTCTCTTCTAAACATCTGTGTAACTTTCAAATGAAAACATCACTTTCTGACTATCAAATATCTTTCAGTTTTGGGTTGAATCTCAAAGGACAAAAATGATTTCTTGAAACAAATTGGGAAGGTAGTTCTTAAGTATCTAAATAACACTGATGAAAATAGTTGCTTGTACAGTGACTCTGAAGCTGCTATCCTAAAGAAATGCCAACTATATAATTGTTTTCTCTTCCAGCTGGCAGGGGAGCCACAGGGATATTGCCAGAAATAATGGCTGATTATTATAGACAAAGATACATTTTATAGAAAAAACCCAAAAGCAATTGAACCTTTTGTTCTCTAGAAAATTATTGTCATCATTAGGGAGTATAAGTGTTTATTTCTATGTGATAATATAATTCAACTAATATAGATTGTAATTGTTTTGGAAAAAAAGGAGAAAAATAATCTCAAGTCAGCTTTGTTGGTGGGTGGGGAAATATAAACCCTGAATTGAACTTAATTGTTATTACAGATGAATGATGTGGGATTCATTTGTATGTGATTTGTTTTCTTCTGTTAGTTATGTCTTACCCTGCGTTATGCATTTGAGCCCAGGTGTTATGACTTAATTTTCATGTTGCCCATACCCTCTATATTGCCATTAAATAAGAAGAATTACCAAATGCCCATGTAACTAGCAAGTTTTAGATATAAAACTAGTTTAGCTTTAATATTCACCCACTTTTCCTGTACCTCTCTTTAGTCTTTTGGAGAGTCTCCCCAGAAGCAGTAGTTTTTATAAGAAGTGTTTTATTCGCATTCAAGGGGTATAACTCCCCATTTCTTAAATCCCCTCATTTTTCTTTGAATGGGTAAAAACTTCTTTTTCACCTCTTCTCTTGAAATGGACTGTAAAGAACAATGTCCTAGAAAAATAATTTCTGTTCTGATTTTTTGAAGTCTTTCCCAATGTTGCCTTACTTTTAGGAGGTAACACTTGGGCTTGCTGAACTGCTTTGTATTTGTGTATTTTTGTGGGTAAGATATTTAAAATTTACTTATGGAAGATCAGTTAACTTGTTACAGAGACTTTTGGATGCAGAGCACAGCAGAAGGGCCAAATATACTGGAAGAGTTGATTTCTACTATATTATGACTTAAATTAAATCTGTGATGAAGATTGAAATACTCTTCCATACACTTTACATTTTGTGTGCAGAAGACTATGCTGTTCATTTGAGGCATTTCTGAACTGATAAGGACTCAATCACATTCAGAGAATAATTTCTATGATTTTAATAAAATCCATTGTGCTTTTATTGGCCAAAGTCATTTAAATCCACTCCAACAAAAACAAAAGTGTACCTTCCAGGAGCATATATGCATACATGATAAAGTTTTTTGATTTTTTTAATATCATAGTTCTTGTAGCAAATTCCTGGAGCTATAAAGTTCATCTGCAAATGAATTTCTCCTTGTGCATAGGTACAATACACACACTGAACGGAACTGGAACAAATTGGCACTTCTTTCCACAGTGGGAATAAAATACTTTTCCTGATCACATCTTTTCCCAAGATCTAAGCGAATTAGAGAAATAAAGGCCATTAAGTAAAATTAGATTTTATGCTATTTAACAGGTGTTTTGGTCTATTTTATCCTGAGGGGTAGATCACAATGTGGTCCAAAAAGTTAATTGTTTGATAATTTTACAGTTTGTACATTTATTTCCAGCAGTTTAGCCTATAGTAGTATAGTTCTGTTAAACTTCCGTCATCTATCTTTGGACGTATTCTTTCTTTAATGCACCAAAGAATTATAAAGAACAATAGCTTAACTTTTTTTTGAGAGAGTTTGCATCTGATATTGTCAGAAACACTGGATAAACCATCTGAGAAACAGTACTGAAATCAGGAGCTATTGTAACAAATTTATATTCCTTAGGGTGTTACTGAAAAAAGAAAAATAGTATTCCCTGCTCATTTTCAATATAAATTTTCCTGAAAGATTGAGAATCACAGAATAAATTGTTTCATGCTGCAGTATATATCCCCTGAAGGTCTTGCTCAAGGAAAGCAGAAGATGGACCTGTTAGTGTAGAACTGTATGTTTAGCCCCCAAAAATTTGCAGATATCTTTCACAGTACAATGGTCTGACATGAAAAATACCACAAAAACCCCCAACACCCACCACCCAAATGAAACACAAAAAAAACACCTCACTGAACACAATGTAAAAATACTATTCAGTAGTCTGTAGGTGAGGACCTAGCTTTCTGTCTCTCATCCATACAACAGATGCCCCAAATATATAATAAATACAAAATTGAAAGAGAATAAAAAACAGAAGCACAAACTAAGACCAGTGTAGTAATACTTATGTATATTCTTTCTTAGCAACTTGGAAACCCATGTACAGAACTAGAAATAGGTTTTTATTTCTTTTCTTTCTGAAATGGGGTCACTGAAAGCTTCTCTGTAAGCATTAGCAGTTCATCAGCTAACTATTGTATAAATATCCACACCATAAATCTATTGGATTTCTCTTTCTCGTATAATAGCAGTAAGCAAATCTGTCCAGAAATGGAAATAATCCATAACCTGGTGCCCCAAGATGTGAACATTTATGCTCTTCTTTTCAATTCAGCCCTGTGGATGAGTTCTGATCTCTTATCTCCTAGCAAAAGCCTTTGAAGGGATTTCTTCCCCTCTTCTGCCCCACCCTTTTACAAAAGCATTGAGTCAGAATTGCCTGCTTGTCTCAGTCAATGTCTCCCTAAGGTAAAATACCTAAAAAATGTTGAGGGAAGGTACTAATATTTAAAAGGACAGCTCTGTTCCTGGGAATATTTCTGGGTTTAGATACTTTCTGAGTCATTTCATAAATCTGCAGTTGTTGAGCATTTATAGCTGAAAGAATATAAAAGCAAAATTTCAGAAGGAATAGGAAGTAACATACTAATTCTCATAATTATCATGCAAGACTAATGTGAAATAATAAAACATCTAATTTCTGGTAAATGTTAGTTCTTCAACTTATGAAAATGAAAATTATCAATTTAATATTTGGTTTGTCTTTTTTTTTTTTTTACTTTGTCAGAACTCGTAGCTTAATCTGTTTCCTTTAATTGTTATCTATGTATTGCATATATGTTTGCACAATAAATATGCCTTGCACTATACACACAAGAAGGTAAAGTGACTGTTGATGTATGAAGCAGTGGCATTTATTTTCCTTTGAAAACACTAATAAGCCCCTTTCTGTTTAGAACCCTTTTCAATTCACTGAATCGATTTGTTCTAGGAAACTAGGTTTTATGATCTAATTGACAGTTCAATTTTAATAAATTACTTTGCAAAGTATCTAATAATGTTTTTTCTAATTATATCTAGATACTATTATTGTTGCAGGTAATAGTTTTCCAGTGTTTACTTTTATTTAATAAGTGGATCTTTGCAGTTTTGCAGCAACTTTCAACCGTTACAGAGTTATTCCAGACACATGGCACATCATTCCTTTCTGATACTTCTCATCATGTCTAATGTCAGTATGTTGTGCAAAATTATTTAAAGGTATAATATAGTGTGAAATGGTTTATGCTAATAATAAATATATGGGTATGAAATCCTTTTGTAATTTATGATATAATTTATATTTTGTATGAAATTTTGAGCACTTACTTCGTCTCTCATGTGTATAAGTCCCAAGGTCTTTGACCTTAACCTCAGAATTTGAGTGTAGTTTGCAATTCCCAGAACTGCCCTGTCCATTATATAGCCTCAGTAATAGTGACACAATACTTGACCTCATAAGGCTGTACTTGTGCTGTAAAATCAACAAAATGTTCCTTGTCCTTTGTGGAACAGATGGGGGAATTTTATGTCTCTCATTTTATCAAACTTCTTTGAACTTAAATTATTGATACCATCAGCTAATACAAAAAATGCAGAAGAAGTGTATTAGATGTGACAGCTCTTTACTACTGGCAGGCAAGTTGTGACCAACAGAATTCCTTTGTGACATTCAATAGCACTCAACCCAAGGTTAGTGGGTGTGGATACTTCAGGAGCAACCAGCTAACATTGTTTTTTCTTTCTTCTGTTCCCAGTTTATCTTGGGTCTGCTAAACAGTGCCAATTTACAATTAGATTATGGGATTAAATAGGTCTCAGCAACATTTCTGTATTCATTTTTTCCAATGGAAAATGTGCATTTTCATTGAGAGAATGAAGTAATCTGAAAAAGTGAAAACAATATGCATTCTATATAGGCATGCAGTAGAAATAAATACAGTAGACAGAATGTCAGATCATAGAACTTTAGTCTGATCTATGATGGCATTTGCATTTTATATATCTCAGTTTGTACTAAATGTGGCCAATTAAGAAAATTTAACTGTAACTTTATTCTCTTCCCCTCAGCAGTTCTAATTTTAAAGTAATAGTTGTAACTGAAATAGGAAAAAATGCAAAGCTCTGTGCTTTTCAGTTAATTTCAATTTCTTTAAGATACCCCTAAAGAATTAAGTATACTTCATCTAGAAAACAAACAGAGGAGCTGAATATCTTTGTTTTGTCATAGGCTTCTACCCAAAATTGAGCTTGTGAAGATTTAACAATCAAATCACCAGTGACTCCTGGTTCATTGACATAGTGCCAACATAAGCACCATCTTTTAAATGCGATCACTATGTGTGAGTAAATCTGCGGTACCAAATATCCCATGTTTACTTTTTGAAGCATGTTTGGAGAGAACTAAAGCAACTGAAGGGGGTAAATAGAGGGAAAAGAAGAAAGTGCAGCAGAAGAAAGAGTTGGGGTACTATCAGAGACTGAAAATAGTTCATGCCTCAAACATTGATATAAAGTTCTGCTCATTATAAAGAAGCTACAACCAAAGAAGCTTCCCTGAAGAGTGGGACTTTGGACTGAAGTCAAACTGCTGATTAGATAAAGGGAAACAATTGTTCAGTCATCCCTGGCTGAGTTTGGGGTGTGGGGAGAGCACAGCTCACAGCAGCCAGGTTTACACAGACTCCCCCCAACCGAGGGGGAAGAGGAGGTTTCGGGTGCGTGGTGTAACCTCTGGTCAGAGGCGCTGAACACCCATCCTCCATTACACAAACCGGCCCAGCTGTGGAACCCCCAACCCCACAGGGCACATCCACGGGACTTTCACGTGAGAGGCAGCTGAGGGGGAGCCATGATCCATCAAAGACCACCCAGAGTGCTCCCCAGAGGCTTTGCACCACAGGACTGCAGTGATGCAACAGATCCAGAGTCTGCTGTAAGAGAGTGCTCCTTCCCCCAGGGGGACAGGGCTGGACATTGCCACCTGGCTGGAGGGTATATAAACCCATGGGACTCTATGCTTTTTAGGGGACCTTCACCACCAAGAAGACCAGCTGGAGAGGATCAACGGAGCATCACTGGGATCCGCAGAGTCACTCTCTTATTCCCAGTCACTCTCTTTCTGTCCTTCCCACCTATTTTTTATTTCTTCCTTTCTCTTGCACTCTCTGTCTCTCTCTCTCATATTTACTATAGAATAAAACCCTTACTATTGACTGGCATATGGTCTTGTTTGCGCTTTGATTCAGGCAGAGGTATTTCTAAGAATGTCAATAATCAGGTCTTGACAGGTATGCAACTCTCCTCTCAGCATTTGCTAGCTAGAGTTCAGAAAACCTTGTGCTATTCTACATTTGATGAAAGTAACAACTGCTTTATCTTAAATACTCTATCAGTAACACTGCCTATTAATGTTTTATATATATAAGACTGACACATAGATTTTTAAATTTTAAAGCTGTGATTTTAGGTCAGTTTAATAACAAATTAGTGGATGGGCAAGTGTTCTTTAACAATTCATGAGCTACTTGGTAGGTCCACTTAATCATAACATACCCTCTGGAAAGTCTTTCTAGATAAAAATGATTAAAAGGTGCTATACAGGTAATTATTTTTGATTCACTGTAGGTAGCATGTACAGTACATGAAGCGGTTTGCATTCCCATAATTTATTTTTATATGATTCTTCTACTGCTGCTTTTCATATAAAAAATTGATGTACTATCTTATTTTGACAATCTGCTAAGAGTCATGACCTCTTTCTGTTGGAAAGTTCCCATAAACTGTTTGGGGTGTTTCTATCAAATGGTTATCTAGTAGTTTTTAAAAAAAGATTTGGGCCTGCTGTGAAATCCCAGCTAACAGAGAATGCTATTTTTGGAATATAGTATTTAAATAATGAGAGCAATCAGTGGTTTCACAGACTGAATTTTTTATTCTCTGGTTGCATGCTCTGAGAGGGATGATCCATGAACCAAGAAATTATTTGTATACTGAATCTCTTAGGAAATGTGCAATATGTTTGAGGATCTAAAAAAATAAAACATGAGGTAAACAACTCTGCCATCTGTAAAAGCTTTACCAAGACTTATATGTTGCTCCTTCCGCTAACAAGTAGGTAGAGGTATGGCTGAGACAGTTTCTGTAGAAGTCTTCACTGGATTCACAAGGCACAGGGGTGCCTTCTAATTAGTTTTTCCCTACATTTGCTTGTATATATTTTTATTAAATCTTTCTACTTGTTCTTTAAGTCCACTTTTGCAGTGGAAGGAAACATTTTCTGCCTGTTGTAGTAGAGGCAGCAAAATTGTAGACTTCATCTGAGGCAGGTTACAGCAGATGAGCTGTAAGCAGAAAAGCACTTGTGTATACTGATCATCCACACCAACAACTCATCTCAACACACACACTGCCCTTGCTCAGAAATGAATCCATCCATCTATTGGACAAGACAGAGAAATCACTGTTGCTTGACTTCAGTAGCTCTAGGGTGGCACCATTGGTTACACTTGTTCTGTGCAGGCTTGAGTGAGGTGAAACTCAGTGATTGCAGACTCAGTAAGCCAAGTTTGATTAGCCTGATTAGTCTGAAACAAGAAGTATTCACCAAGTGAAGAATATCTACACTCATCTCATTTCCTTGCACACTTGTTCACAACATCTGTAATAAGTCTGTTCATATGTCCTTGTTCTGAGCAAGGAAATCCTGGAAAAACTTAAACACAAAAAGTAAGCCTACAAAGGCTCCATGGAAGCAAGGACAGGAAGCCTGGGAGAAATACAGTGAAACTGTCTAAGCAGCCAGGGATCAGGTTAGGAAAGTTCAGCCCTGATAGAATTAAATCTGGCCAGGGATGTCAAGGCCAAAAAGAAAATTATACCAAAAAGAGTGAAAAAAAGTAAAGTTAGGGAACTAGTTTTGTATGCACTCTAGAAGGAAATGGGAGATCAGGTTGCCTGGGAAACAGGGAGAGAGCTGGTTGCCCAGGACATATGGATGAAGTACTCGACAGCTCTTTTCTTCTCAATCTTCACAGGCAAGTGATTCAAGTTGCTGGGGGCAGAGGCAGGCGCTGTGAGAGCAAAGGACTCCACATAGTAGGAAAAGATCGGGTTCCAGACCATGTAGGTTACCTGATAGTGCACAATTGCACAAGTCCATGGGACCTGACGAGATGCGTCCGTGGGTTCTGAGGGAACTGGTGAATGAAGTGGCTAAGCCCCTAACCATCACATTGGAGAAGCCATGGCACATCAATGAAGTTCCCACTGACTAGAAAAAGTGAAACAGTTCCCCAGAGCTAACATCGTCCAGTATATGGCACACAGCAACCCCTCTGCTGTCTCCCAACTCTACTTTATTCATGGAAGTGGGAAAGCTTTATATGTGGCACTAGCTTTTATTTCCACTAGTGCAGCATTTGAAACTGGGGAGAGTAGATATTTGGAGCTAAAAGAAAGCACCGGATTTTACTGGTGTTAACTGGACGTCATTTAAAGTAAGGTAGACAATGTCTGGCCTCAAAACAGGCTGATCAAATCTGTGTGGTTTACTGGCCAGTGCAACAAGAGAATCTGATGATAGTAGTTTCTCCCCTATAAAAAACTGTTTTGAACATTTCAGTAGGAGTAAATATACTCCCTTTGAGTATCACGATGTGCTTTTCATTTCAGGCAGGCATTTATAGAGACTAACTGCTCATTGTCTTGTGACTTGTGTAATTGCTTTTACTTGGACAAATGAATTATGAAATACTGCCATTTTCATTTGGCAATTTTTGCACAGCTATATATGACAGCATAACATTAAAAAAAGGCATTGAAATGTCAAGCATGCTTATAAAACAAAGGAACAGCCTCTGAGTGAATGGTCTACGGTAGGAACAATTCTTTAGGGGTACTTTAAGGGAAATACTTTTTAAATGCAGATATACATTTTCTGGGTCTGACACATTTCCCTCTATGCTCTTAAAATGTATGCAGCCTTAAAATCTTGATGTACTAATACATCATGTAAGATTTCAAGGCCCTTCTTTTTTTGAGAAATATAAACATTTCCGTATATCAGGTATTGGGATATTGGCAGTAGTTTAGAAACTACTTTATGCCAGCTACTAAATGAGCGTGGGTTTCTAGTTATGTGGCAGATTGGTTAGTTCTGATGTATGGGTGAACACACTTTTAAAAAATATTAATTCCTGTTAGAATCAAGCTCTTAAGGTCTTAAGATCAGCACAAACAGTAAATGCAGCAAAATGCAGACAGTCAAGTATGTGCATGTCTGCATATATCAGCATTCTTCAGGTGCAACCACGAGTCAAATCTACCATACCAATGGTAATAATTAGCAATTCTATTACTTATTTCACTGCCTTCTAGGAGATTATTTGCAGTTGCAATTTTATTTTTTTTCTGGACAAAGGACAGCTTTCAAAGAAAGAATTGCCTGGTGGCACTGCAATGTATCTCTGAAGCCTGCAAGAGAGCAGAAGGTATGTAAATTTGATCTACTTGTAAACAGATTAAACATTGTTGTCTTTGGTTCAGGTCACTGTATTTAACACTTTTTCAAGAATCCTGTTATTGAGCTGTGTTCATCAAATGAGACATATGCACAACACAGCTGGGACTGACTGATGGAGCACAGATGTGTATCTACTAAATTGTTTGTGACAGAGACTGTAGTTAATTGTGATGGGTGACAGGTACATTGGAGGCCAGTCAACTCAGTGAACTGTTGATGAGTGTGGTATGAGACATGGTATATATTAACAGCAAGTGGAAGATTTATGTCACCCATGACTGAAAATTCAAATCAAGTGCAGACAAATAAAGCAGACTGGAGCTGTTCATAACCCTTTTTCTTGCTTCTACTTTCTTGCTGTCCTTAATATTAGAACAGTGTGATAATGTTTGTTTCTCATAAATATAGAATAATTCGGTAAAAAAGTCATAACTTTTTCAGTGGAACCATTATTATTGTTGCTGGTGCTATTATTATTAGCTGTAGAAAAAAAAAAAAAAGTGCTTTGGTTCAATCCACACTTGTTTCACTTGTGAACTCAATCAATACCCAGTTTTATTTACACTTTATTTGTGTCTGTTTCCTTAGACTAAGTCTTTGTGCCTTTTTTTCTCCTCCTTTCTACCAATTCTCCCTTATTAATGTTCTGAAATATCAAATGAACTTTACTGTTGTGACGTAAAAGCTGTGCAACTATCACATTTCATTTTTCTAAAACTGAATTTGGAGACCTTGAGATAGAATAGTAGTCATAGATGATTCAGTGAGAACCAGACATGACAGATTTGGAGAAGCTCTGAAAGAAGCCCTGTTAAACACTATTATCAGCAACAGAAGTTCATGTTAACTGTGGTTAGGACTTAGACACTGGATGAAGCAGGGCTGTCAGACTCATTTTGGGGGACAGAAATTTTTGACTCAGGGTTCTTTCCAACCTGAGTGGCACAGAATTCACTTTGAGGTTTCCAAACTAACACTCTAAAGATCCCATAGCATGCCCTCTATTAGTCTACCATACCACTGAAATTTAACTTTATTCTGTCACTGTCTGATGCTAGTCCACCAATTCAATGCCCGAGTTTTATAAATTAATATTTCTAATGTTACAAAAACTGTAGCTAACTAGATGAGTAAGAGGGCTATGAATGTAAAATGCTCAGCAGAAAGGATGGGCATAAATAAAAAAAAGTTGTCTCTCTTTAGTTGCATAAAAGATTCTACAACTATTTTCTTCTTTCTTCTAAGCCCCAAAAACAAACTGGGTATCCTACCGAGAGAATGTGGGATTATAACAGTCTGCATAATTTTTATGTGAGCTAGATATTTATATCTTTCATGCATGTTTCCTTCCCTCATACAATTTCTGCTTAAATAGATGATCTGAAGGTCTGGCTTGGGAATGATCCCTTATTTCAATTTAGGGTAACAGGAAACTCACACTGCTGTTTCTCCGTTCCTAAACACAGATTGTGAGCAACATCCCTTTCTCCTCTTCTTGTACCAGAACTTTTAAAGCCTCCTGTGGTTACTAGTTCTTCAATAGTTAGTTGGGATTCATGATTAACATGGCATTGTAGTGGGGTGAATTTCCATTTTTTTACAGTATTCCTCTGTGTCAGCTCACATCATTCGGTAACAATCATTATGCATGTGGTCTCCATCATCTCAAAAGTATAGTAGGGAGGTGGAGCCTACCTGCAGCTTAACCTTCTACTAGAAAAACAGTTCTGATGAGATGTGCTTCTGTGATACTCAATTATAATGGATTTATGTAGAAAGCATAGAATACATCTCTTTCCCCTTTTGGAGCACGGTCTCACAAAATGGAGAGCTGTAGCAGGACTGGCATACGTACAGCTACTCATCAGATGAAATTTACCTACAGAGGCCATTTTCTGCAAGATGTAGGTTTAGCAGAATATGCTGAGTTAGATTAAAATCTTCCCCAAAGAGTCATGGAGGTCGCAGTATCAATATAAAATTGGCATAAATTTCCAACCAAAGGAAATAATGTTTCCACTGCTCCTTCTCTATCCACACCTCTCTGTGGTCTAGAGATGTTATATCTGGGACAGCAGGTAGATACTGTAAAGAACTGAACTCCATGCTGGTAATACCTGAGCACTGAAACATTAGAGAGCTTCTAAAAATTGTGAGGAAAAGCAGGTTCTGTGCTGCTGACATTATCTGCCTCCTGTTCCAGCCAGCTCATATTCACTGTGCTCTGGTAAGTCCTCCAAGCCTTGGAGGCTTCTAAAATTCTGAGGGCTTCCAGAAAATTATCCTCTCAGCTCAATGCCAGGTACACTGTAAGAGGACAGAATGGATGAATTCAAAGATAACTTTCCCATCTGCATTTTCACATGATTTGATTTCAAAAAGAGGAATTGAGCTGAAAGTCCTATTAACACCTAAATCATTTGTGCCAGAGTCACATTTACATTAGGCTACAAGATTAAAATAAACAGAAATTAAGTACTCTTATACAGGTGTACAGACTTGTGTCTATCTTGGTTTTCAGGTGAGAAATTTGTTCCCCTTAAAGCAAGACTCAAAATGAGACTGTACAGAAGTTTTGAAGAATTATATGATTTGTTCACTGTCAATGGCCATGAAAACCTTATCAGACTGCTCTCAGTCTCATAGATTAGCTGAGGGGAGAGGACATTTTTGTTGTTACTATCTGATATGATAACTTTGTAGCACAGCTCTCCACATTTCCTTATCCTTTTGTCTAGGCAGAGCTGTTCTTCTCTATCAATCTGCATCTGGTCCAGGTGGTGCAGCTGCAGAGCAGTGATTGCACAGAAGAGCACCAGGATGGCAAAGATAAACGCAGTTGCACAGTGAAGCTTGCAAAGTGGCATGCCCTTCTGAGTACATTATATAGGAAGCTCAGTAGGGGATAATTAAACATCAAATCTGTGTTTCTTTGAGGTGTGAAAACAGTGGTTTGAGACGGTATAAGAGAGGACAGTGGCCACACGCAGAGCAGAGTCTTTCTCCTATTAAAGCCAGAGGGAAAAGGATTCCTCAGAGAGAAAGAATGAAACACAAATGCTTTTACATGAGGTTGAATTTTTAAGGAAAAGGGCAGGAGTGCCCAGCCAGGGCCAGGTTGCTGTCTGTTGTTATGGCAACAGAGGGAGAATCTCCTATGAAAGGGGAAAGAGAGGGAGTGGGAGGGCAGAAAAGAAAATGGTTTCAGAAGCAAGGCAAGAGGGTAGGAGTTTGTAAATGGAAAGAGAACAAAGCTAAGTGTCAAGGTCAGGCAGAAATGCATCTATGTCCATGATGACTAAAATGCCCTAAGAGACCTTGTGCACAGCCATTCCCTTTGTGGGTGAGCAGATTTGCTGGGGTCACTTCCACAGTCATCATCTGGCTGGCAGAATGCCACTGTGGTGCCCTGTCCTCCCACACCCACTCCATCTGAGGGCTTACATCTACCTTTGTTCACTGCCTGGATGTGCATAATACTTGCAAGGAAAACTCTGTTCATTGCCAAGGACCCTGTATTTGCTACCTTTTTAATAAATTTAACTGATCTCAAATGGTAAACTTGATTTACTTCTTGGGGTATGTTAGGTGGTGAAACCTAATTCTTCAGCATGAGAAGCTCCCTTTTCTCCCCAAGGAGCAGGCTTTCTGGACAGAATACTACTTCCAAGGTGCACTCTGAAAATTCTGACTACTGAGATGCGCAGATATTTTTGTTAGAAATAATGTCTTGATACATGATGCGTTCACTAGAGAGAATTATTTTCATTTGTAGCAAAGCAACCCAGCAGGAAAGAATGGAAGTGCAGTATGAACCAGACAACTGGCTGGCCAGGGATGCAACTTAATACTTTGCTAAACAGATTCAAAATGAAATCTCTGTGCCCAGTGCACCAGAAGGAAGCATTATAAATCAGGACTAAGCATCACAAAACTAAGACTTCTCTTTCGGTCTTCATAATAAAAATCAAAGAAAAATAATGAACAAACTGGTGAAACTTTCCCAAAGGGAGATTTCTGTTTTCTTTATTTTTCCTCCCTTTCTTTCCTGAATAAAAAGTTCATGCTAGTCAGGCTGTTCATGAGTCATTGCTGTTGTGAGAGCATGGCTGTCCCTGCTACTCTAGCACTTTTGAACTGGCTAGCCCATTTCTATCAAATCTGACAGAGAGATAGAGTTTTCAGATGTTACACTCTTACAAGTTCTGTGAAAATTGTTAGCCAGGGGCAAGAAAAAGGCTACAATGATAACTATGCTGAGGGAAAGACCCAAGTATGAACCTCCTTATTACTGAATACACACATTTCTAGTGTTGAAGAGTGTAGATAGAAGGGAGAGGTTATAAATGTTTTAATTCTTGGGAAAGCTTCAATCAAAGTTTGAACTTTATTAGACAGTA
The DNA here is from genome assembly GCA_013399195.1 of Dicrurus megarhynchus. NCBI lineage: Eukaryota > Metazoa > Chordata > Aves > Passeriformes > Dicruridae > Dicrurus > Dicrurus megarhynchus. Next base: position 269,625 of record VXAD01009553.1, read on the forward strand.
TCTAGCTTTCATTTTCATTCTCTCTTTCCCTCCATATATGAGTTCTCTAGTGTTTAATAAGGACAGGAGACATGCTGCAGGCTTAGTTTACTTCATTTAAAAAGCCATTTGATGAAATACAAACCATTTGAAAACACAACTCTATTAGTTCCAGTGTTTGTGGAACTATTTATTACTTAAAGCAAATGATAGTTGCATTACACTGTCACAAAAAAAGTTATCAAGACCTCTCAATTGTCTTCCTATTAGTCTTCATTTATTTTCTCTCTTGTGTCTGAAATATTCTTATTTTCCAGATTTTTCCCTTAATTGCAGTTTCAAATCAGTTCCCTGGAAGATAGCTTGACTATCCTTCTCTTCTTTCCCACAAAAATTCAAGTTTGAAATGTAATTTCAGTATGAGATCAATGGAATTCTAAAGACAATGTCTAAAATCATATCTCACCAAGTCATGTGAAATTCTTTTAATTTTTAAAAAATACCCCTTCTCCTCTTACAGCTCCTAAAGATCTCTTAAGCCTCTGCAGTACCAGTTTAGCCTCCTGGTCCATTATCATCACACACATTTTTTTGGGAGGAATTAATATAATTTGGTGTCCTCTTTGTATCACATTATACTTTCCTCACTTTACTTTCCGAAACCATACTAATATTGATTTTATATAGTTTTTAATTTCATCAATAGATGTGCCTACATCTGCCATCTACTGGTTTTTGCTTTCTTGCATCCTATAATCAAAATAAAGATTGATAGAGTATTTGTACCACTTGTACTAAAATAAAAAATTGTAAAGGGAATTCAAAGATTTACAACTGGGATGTCAAATGTTCAGGATTGAATCAGTTTGAAGTGATGGCTTGATGAAGACTGACTTTCACCTTCAGAAGAGATAACACTGCTTAGGATGTAGTATCCCTGATGAACTACAATCTATTATACTGTTAATTGGACAGCAAGAAATTAGACATAAATCATTCAACAGAATACAGTGATATAAAATCAATTAAGTCATTGCACTGGAAAAAATATTAAGTGCTCTACATTAGGGAACATTATGAAAAAGAACATCAATTTTAACAAAACTTCTGTTTGATGTTTTATACAGTTATTCACACAGATTTTAGAAGATTCCAATTGGCTTAAGGTCTTTGATTTTGAATCAGGAACAACCCTTCTCCTATGAGCCAGTAGGAGCAAATAATCAAGCAACCACTGACTGTCATAGTTATATAGTTAAGGACCAAATTCAGAAATAATTAACAGATATCTAACCATGATAATTTTCATCAGATTGCACCCATGCTAAGTGTGCAAGAAAAATTAAAACCTGGCTTTTGAAGACATAAACTCTAATTTTTCCCTTACTTATCTGCAGTGAGACAATCCATGAAGTTTAATTTCCAGGCTCATGTTAGAAGCAGTCTATATTTGGTGGTTATGCAAGGCCTGAAAATGAAGTGAGTTTTCTATAATTGCTGTGAGTTGGCTGTTTCACATTCATTCTGAATGACAGTGGGGTCTTGACAAAGTTCCCCATTTCTTCCATCTCTAGTTAGCTAGCTTATTCATTTTCACTCACCCTTCCAAACAAAACACTACTTTAGATAGTTTTTCCTTTTTGTTTTAGTGAGATTTTAGATATGAGAAACCAGGTGAACCTCCTTCTGGAAGCAGACTTTTGGAAAGAGGGACAAACCCATATCCTTTACTCAATCACTAGAAAAACACTGATGAGCAGCAACTTGTAAACAACATAGATCTCTTCCAGGAAGACCTCATCACGCTGCTTCAGGATTGATCTAGAAGTCAAGTGTTCAGGTTTATTTCATAAGTTCTTCATTTCACTTTCCAGAAGCATCTTAGTTGGCACTGACCAGATTATTTTGTCATATATTATAACCTGCAGCTCAAAATCAACACCCAGAAATGTCTCCCATAAATATACTCAAGCCACCAGTTAAAGCAGATATCTATCATACCTTTATTATTCTTGTAACATCTATTTGCATTTTGCTTATAAATGTATAGATGCTCCCCCACACACATAGAAGTCTCTCTCTATAAAATTACCTATGTAAAATATTACACCTAAAGTCAATTTTAAACAGTTTCTTTGCATTCAAACTTTCTGCCAGTGCCCACAAATTAAAATCTACAATTGCTGATGTTTTTAAATTTTAAAATTTATTTCAATGTTTCTTCAAATCATTCATTATTGTGGCTTTTATTAGCAAATATGCTGAAAACAACCTGTCATTAGATTTAATGAGGATTCCATATGCCAGCTCAGTATACAAAAACAAATTAAGCCTATAATTAACTTATTAATTCAACACAGCACTAATTCTTAGAATTTTATCATTGCTTTCTGTAAACAGAAGTTTTAAATTCACAGCCTATCTTCAGTACTTGGGAATAGCTCCTGGAAACATGACAGCTGCTTCCCCCTCCCTGCCTCCCCAGTTCTACTGAGAATCGAACTATTAATGTACTCAGGAGCAGTAAGGTAATTATATGTTTTAGTAGGTTCATTAAGAGCTCTGAAAATATATTTCACTATGAAATAATTTCTGTTCTCTTCATATTGTCTAAAACATGAGGAATTTTTAGTGAAAAAAGGCTAAGGTGCTATGTTTCTTTGCTTTAGACAACAACCTCTTACAAATCAGTACTAAATGATGCACAAAAATCCCTTGGTATCTTAAAGAGGGAAAAATTACATAGGTAAACAGATAAATCTTTAGTACATTTGTCTTTATAGGAGCAGCTCCTGCTGTTGGTCTCTAACCTGGAGGGCATTATTCTTTTCTAAATTGCCAGTAGTGTCTCACAGCACAGTGATAAATAGAAACCACTGAAAGAAATAACGTTCATTCTAACACACAAGAACTTTCCAGACAGACATTGGCCTCTGAGAACAAACACTTAGACAAAATAGATTAGTTGCAATTGCAGAATATATCACTCTGGTTCCCTATGAACAGGCATTATCCCAGCTGTGCAAATAAGTGCCTTTATGCCAATCATTAAGTAATAAATACATTTTAGAGAGAGTCTAAAACTTTAAGGGAAACACAGGAAAAGGTCTTTCTATATCAATTATTTTTTCTATGAAGGCACAGATGTATTCCCAGCACTACTTTAAAAAGTCCCTAATAATGTAGATTCTTGTATGTTGTTTTGTGGTAGAAAGTTTCCTTTGTCAGACAATTATTGAAACAGAAAAGAAACAAGTGCTACAGAATTGCAATTAAAAGTACTAGTTTAATAATAGAACAGAAGACTCCCTAGCAATTTTCTCTCTCTTATTTATCATTTCACCTGAAGCATATATGCTAAGGCAGAATTTTGTTTGTTTCTGGTTACGCTGGAGCAACATCTAGCTATGCTGTTTGTGTCTTTCCTCATTAATTGTTTCAAAAGTCCAACAAAATGATAACTGCCTTGGAAAATACAGTTTTTCTGGTTTGTCTTCTAGATGCATGGCATATGGAATGCTTTTAAGGATTGATATCACTAATAATTTCGGGGGTTTTTTTCATGCAGTCAGAACCCTAAGAAGGTATTGTGACACTATCAGCCATTTTCTCTACTGCCTTTACCCTGGCCACAAGACTCTAGGAATTCAAGTGCCTGGGGAGGGATCAGCTATCTGGTACAATCAGAGCAACCTTACCCTAACTACTTATCCTGTCTGAAAATTTTCTTTCTTCTTTTCTTTAGGTACCAGGAGCAATTAGGCAGACAGAGACTTCCTTGCTGCTGGGGCAAGATGTGTGCTGGGACGGATGGGATGTCAACGGAGGGAGGTGCAGTGAGCACAGCAGGGAGTCCAGGCAAGGACATAAAAGGGTGGGAGAAAAAAAAGACAGTGTGGCCACTGCCAGGAAAAGAGATGGACACTGGATGTATCAAGGAGCAAGTAGCCTGCTAGAAAGTCTTTGAATGGGCAGGGATGTAGCTGGGAAAATTGTACATCTGCATGTCATCTTCTTTCCTCATAGAAGTTGCATTTTCTCTCTGTTATCGTTAGACTCTAAGAACAACTCTTTTTTTAAGTACAACATATTTTGTTTTGTTCTGTTTTAATATATACAGGATTCAGTACAAAATCTGTACTCCTACTGACATTTGAATTGAATTAATGAGGTGGATTTTATCTAGGACTACATGTTTGAAAGTTAACTGGAAGCTCTCTCTCTTTTTTCTCTGCGGATGCACTTCAGCTGAAGGAGGTACTAGAAATCGAAATGTCCTTTTTTTGTTGCTGTTACAGATATATTAATTTTTCTATACAATTGTATTTTTCTAACGACTGCTATGTATGCATGCTAGACCTTTTAATTTATTTGATTACAATATTAAAAATTATACTTTTATAGTAAATTCAACTTCCTTATTCAACATGAGTATTCCCTATAGTTCGACAGTTGGTTTAGGGCAGTATAAATAAGCATTGACTTCCAAAACAGTGAGTGGTCTTCCTTCCTTCCTACATCTGTCTGTAGATCTCAAAGCAAAGGGCATGTAGAACAAGCTTAAAACTAATCCATCAGCACTCCAACAGAAAATTCATAAAAGACATTGAAGAGGCTTGGGGAGGGTCAGAAGCAACTGGACATCAATGGGAAGGGAAGATAGACACTCTTCTGTCTTCAATTTATGTTGGTGCAAATTTTAATTAGATGAAATGGATCCTTAAACCTGTGTGTTAGATCCAGGTCCAAAATGTAGAACAAAGGAAAAGTCTGTTTGAATTCCACAGGCTTCTGAAGCAGCCTGCAACCTTCTCCGACCCGGTTTCGTGAATGTTTCTTCAACAAAGTAAATATGACAACTTTGCTGACTGGGACTTTTTCATTTTCCAGGGTGCTGTAGATTTCTTAAAATTCTATTTGTTTTGTCTTCATCACCTTTGATCAGCTTTGCTCATTTTTGTTTTACATTTTTTTGTCCTTCCTTTCATATTCATTTTCTTGTTATCTTTTCCATCCATCTGCTCTGGAGTATAGAATCAAAGTATTTTCTCCTATACACTTTTTTCTAGATTTTCTTATGTTCACTTTTCTCTAGGACTATCAATCATTTCAAAGACTACAGTAAAAGTTTTATAATTCTCTCTAACTATATACCTCTGCTAATCATACTTTCAAAATAACACACAGGACACTTCCCTTGCCGACTGTGTAGTACTGATTCATATTCATTTACTCCATGTCTGATTGTAATTAATTTAGAAATAGCTGAACTGGCAATAAACTAGATAGTTTGAAAACTGTGCCTTCACAGACTTCCAAAGTCACCTGTGAAATTATGGAAATATTTCTTTTCACTGAAGCTTGAGCTGCCACACTGATACTGCTGCACGTGCTGCTATCTGGTCCTACTCTCATAAAAAGGGTAGCAAGCAATTTCAATTGAAGCATTGTTATAACTTGCACTTGAACCTTGGACTATGGTATAAATTGACCCCTAATGATATGAGTAGGGTGTGTCTTTAGAATTTTGTTGTTATTGGGACTTTAAATTGGGAATTTCATGGATAGTTGAAATTGCATCAGCTACATATAAAATTTTCTCTGATCTGTAAGCGATAAAATGTGTACCATGAAACGTGTAGAAAGTGTTTATATGTGACTGTATTGACAGTATTTCCATATTTCTTGGAGCATGGAATACTATGTTTTTCCTATTATTTTTTTATATTTCAGGTCTTTAGAATTGCATTAGTATTTGCCTTGAAGAAAAGAGAGATGTAAAAACCATTGGACTAAGATTCTTGTAAAATTCACATTCCTTTATTTGACTGTCTAGATCAAGAGGCTGTGTATACTCATCCTTGAGGGAGACCAAAATTCCTCTGGAACTTTTACTGTCCGTATAATTTCACAATTCAACAGTCAGTCTGCACAATAGTGCACAGGATTAACTGCACGGTAAAAGCTCCATCTCTAAAGAACTAGGTACTGGTCTGAAAATAATGGTTTCCAGTCATTAATAGCATTTTGTGTAAGACTCATGTGATCTAAGAACACACTACAAATTTTTTCTTATGTTTTAGTAATCACAAGGGCATATTGTATGTCCATTCCCACCTTATCCATTTGCTCTTTCAAATGCTATTTTAAAATCTGTTAGCCATGAATGCAGTTTTCACCTTTGAAAAAAAAAAGCATACCAACCTGAATAATTTTCATTTTCAAAAATACAGTAATGCTTGCCAAGCATTGCCAATATGGTGATTATGTCAGTACTTACACAGTACAGGGGAGAAGTCTGGAAAACTATGCAGTGAGAAAGAGAGTCAAGAAGGGTTGGTTCAGGGAAATGATAAACAGACACAAGTGTTATGAAAATCAAGTAATTTTATTGTAGTAAGCAATTTGAGAGGAGAAAAAAATGGTTAATGAGTAGCTAAATTTGTTTTGATCAAATATATGGTTGACTTAATAATTCTGAATACATGAAACCCTGATACTTTTTTCTAAACAAAAATCTTCCCAGAAACTCTGGTAGTGCAAGAAAAAAGTAAAGTATAAAAACCACTTGATTTAAAGTGATGTATATAAGTAAAGAATTAGTGTATCATGATATAATAAAATACAGTGCTGAGCATAAAATACAAAAATTAAATGAACTTGCATTAAACATATGTGTTGGGAATATGGCTTCCGATAATGAAGCAGTGGTTGGATATGTTGACCATATCAAATAAAAAGAATTCAAGAGCTTAGAAAAAGAATAACCATACCTACTCCTTCTCAATTCATGTACCCGTAGAAATCTGATGAGCAAAGACAAGTGTTTGACAAATAAGATGACAGTGATGTGTGGATATTAGAGAGATTTTTACTGAATTGTAAAAATAATTATGAATTACTCTGTATGCAAGAAACTGTGGAATTACTAAAATACAGGGAGAAATAAGAAATTCTCTGCCTCAATAAGTTTTATTGAGTATAGAGCAAATCTAAATCAGATCCAGCAAAGTGTGAAAACTAAAGATTGTCTGGTCTTTGTGGAGTACTGTCACCAGTTCTTCAAGCAAAGCAAGTGAACACAAATTGGTCTCGTAAACATAGAGCCAAAAAAACTGTCACACACTAAACCCAAGGGAGTAAATGCTGACTAGATTATGCATGAAATCCATTCTCCAGGATAACCCATCAACCTGGGCATTTATTTCCACATAGCAGCACCATTACACTCTGGTAAAGGAGATAATTCAGTAGTTTCAAAAGCAGGTTTATTAAAGATGTGATAGTATCTTTTCTATTTCTCCTAAAACCCTGAAGACCCAAGGGAAAATTCACATGACATAACTCAATAGTTTCAAAGACAAGTTTATTAAAGTTGTGATAGTAGCTCTTCTGTATCCACAAAAGCCCTGAAGACCAAAGGGAATATTCTTGTGAAAATCACATTTCACCACCAAGTAGTTTGGCATAAGTCTTTTCTCAATCCAATAAAACAAAGAGTAACTGAAAATGCAAGAGGACGTGGGACTTAAAAATGAAGAAAGCGAGTTTCATGGACTTTGCAAAGTAAGAGAGGCTGTTCAATATATTAAACATAATTGGCTTAAAATCTTGGTTTTCTGATGGTTTCACAGATAAGAAGAGAAACAGGAGATGTGGAAACTAACACAAGGAGAAAGAAAATATTCTCTCACCTCATTCATGTTTTCATAAGGTTATCATGTTAAACAAAGAACACAAAGGAAGCCAACACAGAAGAAAGATTTGGCAATGGATTTATTATATCTCTTCAGAGGGGACCAGACTGTGTCTTTTAACAAATTTACATTAAATTGAAGGCAATATGAAGATAGGAAGAGTAAACACAATTTGATTTCTATCCTGAAATAAGTTGGTATTTTAAATTAAAATTCAATCTGCTCATCTCAAGTCAAACAAGTAGATTAAATAAATAAATAAATAAATAAATAAGGGGATTTGGACCTTCTTGTCCAAATGTTCACCATCTTGTCCAAATGTTCACTTTCTTGTCCTTGACTCTTCTTGTATGGATTATTATATGCTACTGTATATAACATACTACTAAATGCAGTAACACAACCAGGATCAAACCATTGTAAACAAAAAAATCTTGACAACTGGAAGAACAAAAACTTGAAGTTTGAGGGTTAGGGTATTAGTAGTACAAATTCAAGAGTCAGCATGCTAATAACAATGAATTTGTGTTTCAAAATGAATGTACTTAAGCATTACTTTTTGGAATATAACTCCAGTCAAAAAGAGAGAGAGAGAATGGAAATGAGAGAAAAATACACCATTTTCCAGGGAGACAATTGTGTTTCCATAAGCTTCTGAGATACACTAGAGGACAGTACTTTTGAAGTGTGGTAGAAAATTTGATAGACAACAATACTCCAGCTACTACAGCTTTTCTGTACATAAATAGATTTTAATAAGGCACTTTTGATTAGTACCTTCACTATTAGCAAGACTGAAATTATTAGGTAAGCACCATTTTTTTTTTTTAACTAAGTTTTAAAGTCCAAATTTCTAACTTGTACAGATCTTCTAATCTCCGGTAATTTGACATTCTAATTTAATATTCAAGAAAGTTCACTAAATTCTATTAGCTAAAAAACCTTATGAAATGTTAGTTTTCTAAAAAAAATTTGGTAATGCATAGTTATTAAAATAATATTAAATTACATTAGGGTTGGTCTGAAGTCAATAATAGTGATTTATAAAGTATATTGTCAAGTTTACAACTTCTTGAAGGTTTTCCTGAGCATAGTAAACTTCTGGGGGAAGGGTAAATGGGACCCTACCAAATTGCCCTCATATGGAGCTACTGAGCTGTGATGTTTCATCAAAATTGAATGTGTGTTGTAACAAATTTAATATGGTCTAGTAAAACTTTGGAAACCAACTTTTTCAATTTTCTTTGGAATCCATGCAGCACTTGACAGTAGCCAATTCTCAGATGATTTCAGACAAAATAATTAATTTACTAAAAGGCTTTTCTGCAGATAAGTAGATATGAAAACAATGAATTTGTTTATTTAGAAAGGTGTTGACTTCGTCTTTATCCTAATGAGTCAAAAGGTCAGTTTATCTCCTTTCCATGCAAACTGGAAGCAACAGAAATGAGTAATTCTAGGCTAGAACTAGTGAAAAGTTAGGAAACTCATCCCCAGTCTTATAGTTAATCTTCAGTACAAAGGTGTTTCCAGATGACTAAAATTGTAGATAAAAGTGTGAGCAGATCCTCCTCAACATAATTGATGTATTCCCTTGAGTGCACTTATTAATCCAAGAATGGACCTGGGCTAACTTGGCAAGATGGCTTTCACACCAAACCTGGTGTGTGCATTTGTAACTGCCAGCCTGTATGTATAACTATATCCTCTCCTAGAATTTTAACATTTTCTAACTAAAAACTAATGCTTTTTCTTCTTAAATAACAAAACAATGCCTTGGGCAGTCGCTGAAATTGTACAAAGATCGTAAAAATGTTTCTCTCTTTCCTTTAGGTGAGTTGCAAAGGGAGAGGAAACCCAAGGTAAAGTCCAAACTATTAATGGCATAGGAAAAACCAGTGTCTTCATAACCTGTGACCTGGTTTGTGATGCACTACAAGTTACCTGCAGAGACAGGAACTCATGCCTGACTTATTACTGTGAGAGTGCTGTGAGTAATATGGTCTCACCTAACAAACAGTTAGGACTGTTAGAACTCAGGTGATCAAGTCACAGATATGACGCCATTAACTTGTTGATGAAAGGTCCTCAAATGTTATTAATTTTTATTGATTTTTATTTCTTTTTCTCTTCGTGGTGGTCAAGACTGTATTAGATAGAAAAATGAAAATTCTATTAATAAGATAGTTCCCCCACATTTTAGCATTTTAGGTGTAGCACTTTTCTTAAAAGCAAATATTATTAAACATAGATGTTCATAGCAAATTTCTGATTCATATCATTAGATAATACATAACTGAATATGATTTCTAAGTGGCTTTTACTGCAGCAGTCAATTCACACACTGATGTTAAAAACTCCTTTACCTGCTTCTTCATTTGCCATAAGGATCTTTTTAAAGGAGTATTTCAAAGTTTTGAATTAAAAGCTGTATAGAAACACAAATTAAGTATAGAATCATAAAATCATACAATCTTCAAGGTTGGAAGAGACCTTTAAAATTATCAAGTCCAGCTGTTAACCCAGCCCTATTGCTGTAACCCCTAATCTACTGAACCTCATCACCCAGCTACATCATTCCAGGCCAGCTGCAGGTTTAGGAAGCTGTAGATTTCAGGAAAACACACCCCTGCTAACAGGGGGTTAAATAGGATGCTGAGAACATTCCCCACAATCAGGTCTTGTACTATTTACATATTTTGAATTTAATAACACCACTAAAGTAGGTTAAAAAGGCCTCAGAGAACTAGAGTGGTAGATATTGCTTCTTATCTGTAATATGTCTGTAATCAGATTTTCTAGAATAATGCCTTGAAAATCTCTGCACCTAAATTTAGAAACTTTTAAATAGGTGTATTTAGTTCCAAACCTAGAATTTCTCTCCAGCAATTACCCTCTCTACATGTGCGTTAAGTTATTAGATACTTCCTAAATTGTACAAGAAAGTATTGATCAACCAATTTCTTCCTTAATTTACCTGTGCTCTTATCTATTTAAAACTAGTTTGTTAGAACAATAAATGGAACCCATGAAAAGCAACATTGTTTTGGAGAATGTATTTTTGTTTGGAGAATGGTTATTTTACTCATCTTAAACATTTTAGACATTTTAAAAAGGAAGAAAAATCAAGAACTTCCTCAACTGTACCTTTTTTCCTTACATATGTGAATGAATCTTGGTTCCTCCTTACCCTGACGATGAATATTATAATTGAAAATAGCTTTTCAAAACTAAGAATATGCATCATATACAGTCATGTACAAAAAAGCTTTCTGACTAGAGTCTCCTAGCGGCTTTTCCATTCAATTTGATATATTCTTTAGACTTTTTCAAGACCAAGGGCTTTTTATAATAATCTGAAAAAAACAGGCCTTGAAACTTACTATGGCAGAGCCATGTTAAGGGTAGTCAACAATAATGCAGAAAAAAAAAAGACCATATATTTGTTCAGTTCCTTTTAAGGGACAAAACTTCAAATGAAAAATTATGAAAGTACATTTAAGTTCACTCAAATTGATGTAATTCCAGGCTCCCTGGTCACAAAGGCTGCTTATTCTCAGAGCTGATCCTGCATATGCTAATAACATTATCCAGAGATCATGAAGAAAAGACAAGTTCTTTGCTTCATGCAGCTATACCCCTTTCAATCAGCCTCATGCTGAGAACCATTTATTACCGTAACATATGACACAGAAAATCTTAAGAGGCAGTAAGGGGCAAATTTTCAGATTATCACATGCCATTCTAGCTGTGACTTTGTCATTAACTTTAAAAGAATCGTGTGGCTTAGACCAGCTCAAAGCTCTGAAATATACCCCTACACATGCCCCAGAAAAAACCTTTACAAACATAACAATTTTCCATATTTGACTTAATTTCTATAAAATAACAGTAGTCAGGAACTAAGCAGACTGTTCACAAATAGTCTTCAAACTGCAGACAGCCTCACATTGTGTTTGAGGTGACCTTGTAGTATGCATAGGAACAAGCCTCAGCTCTTCAGGAATTTCAAGTCAGGAAGGGAGATAAAAGAAAAGAAACTTCTGTCTATAAGACACCATTAATGATCCTACACTACAGTTAGCAGTGCTAGTATTTATTTCCTTTGACTTAAAGAAGCTTGCAAGGTGCAGTTAATGAGAAATAATTAAAAAAAAACATCTAGAAATCTAACTGAAGCAACATGGACATAAGGGAACAAACCTTTATTAGACAGGCACCTTGACATGGTGTACAGGTTTGTTCATTCAAAATGAGAACATAACAATGGTTTGCCACCTTTTTTATCCTTTCTGCTCAAATGGAAAGTTTTTTACTTCTCTCTACCCAAATCTTGCTGTCTATTACATGCTCAAAGGCCATAATTATTTCAAAAATAGACTTTTGAGAAAAGCACATAATTAGACCAGTGCAGCTGGTATAAAAATTACTGGCAGGAGTAGTAGTATCATTAAAAAATTGGAACTAAAGCACACCAACTATACTCCAGGGCAAGTTAAACACACAGAAACTCTAGTAAATATTTTAGCATCCAGGCTAGTACACACTCAGGGCACCCAAATTTTTTTAACACCACTGATCCACACTTGACAGAAAGTCATTTCTGCCAAAATGGAACTATAGTGCATTCTGGTTTACATAAGTTTAGTAAGATGATTTTCTTTGACTCTTACATAGAATTAGACTGCAGTAGAGAAAAGGCAAGTTTGCCCCAGAGTCATGCAATGATATTAGAATTCCAATTTTTATTTCAGCTATTTTCTTCTCTATGAGAAAAGTCTTTGAAATTATGAACCGGAATATGAACTAATTTGTAATAGCTGTGTGACTCTGTAGGGAACCTAATATAGCAGCTTTCTCAGATAAGATACATCCCCTTCCGTTGTGACTTTCTTAGGATGACTCAAGAGCCTAGGCTGGGACGTTCTTAGAACTGAGATGCCTACAACCAAAATTACACTTATTGATATGTCTATTTAGATGCCTCAAAAAATTGTGTTTAGAACCATCAGCATCTTATGTTTAATTTTCAAACTGCTTAATGTCTAATCCCAGCCGTGTGTGCATCATTTTATTTAAGACCAAGCAGTTTCTGACTCTGCTAGAGACAAAATGGAATTGCTGTACCTGAAAGGTCTGGAGGTGTTAATCTGGCAATTATATTTTGGAGTTATCTGTCTGGTCTAACACCAGTCTGACACCAAAATCCCACAGAGCGTCAGTTTATACATTAGCTTAACAACTGAAAAAAAAGCTTGAACTTGGGTTAAATGATCTTCATGGTCTTCACATATTCAGTCATATACTTTCACTCCACAGTGATGAGAAGTGCTTGAGTGAAAGGATAATTCCTGACTGAAGTTTTTGTATAGTGCTTCAAAAAGCTGGAGATTCACTAGGTGAGAGGGAAAGAGTTTCAGGAATCTCGTGGGTTAGATACACATTTTGGCTGCTCTTGCTCATTATTCTGCTAAATATCCCTAAGAGAAGGAGCAACAGCTTAGGAGGGAGAGAGGACAAGCAACCACAGTACAGCAAGGAATAGTGGCTGGTCCCAATGGTCAGTCAGGAGACACTGAAATGAGCAGTCCTTAATTTCAACCACACTGTACAGGTGTGTTGTAGAAAGCCTACATATTGCAGTAGACCCAAAATACCTCTTTGTTTAAAGCTCGCTAGGGAAATCTGAGCCAAAGATGTATTTTAGAACTTTTTTTTCTCTCCCTTGCTTCAACTTCACTTCCGTTTGTCTCTTCATCCTTTTAGCTTTCTGATTCTTCTCCTTTCCTGCATACCTTTTTATATGTTCATATCTATTTTTCTCCCCCGTGTCTTTTGTGTGTGAACATTATTATCCTTGTCACTGTATTTTTACTGCTCATGAAAAATAAACACTTGAGAAATAATCACTGCACAGTGGCCAAACAGAAGGCAATCCTTCCTGTAAATACTACTTTTGTGTAATGGGCATGGTCAGATCAGTGCTAGAAATACAGTGAGAACAATTCATCTACATCTTTTTTTTTCCTCTACAGAAACGTTGCTGTGATTCTTTCATACTTTAAAATCCATGTAGAATTTTTCTTTTTTTCCCTCTCATTTTTTTTAGGCCCTGCTCTTTCATACTTCTACTTTATGAAAAACAGTCTTCTGTCATACAGACTCTCTCAAAGTCATCATTCATCCATGTGTTAGGACGTCTGCGAGCTTTTTTTTCCTACATCAATGACACACAGTTTTCTTTTGACTTGAACACTTTTTGTTCTTCCTATTTTATAATGCATGCACAGTTGTGTTATAAAGACTCATCAAAGTCACCACTGTTCTACATTTATCTGCATTGAACTGGCTTTGTCATTTATTAGTCTTTTAAATGTTCTTTATATTTTCTATCTAGTTACATTCTCCTTCAATATTTACTGTTTCTCTGTCATCTCTTTCTGATTCACCTTACTCTGCTCTTTGACTTGAATATTCTGGATCTAAAATACTTGCCACTAAATCTTCAAAGTCAAAAGTCTTAGCACTGATTTTATTGTAAGTTAGTAATGTAACTGCTTATAAATTAACATTATTTGAATAAACACACCCTTTCCTGCTTTGGGAAGCTAAAAGCAGGCTTTTGAAGCACTGTGTGAGGGTATGTTAATGAAATCCCCATTGATTTTGATGGGAATAGTATTGCTTTAATCCTGAGATATGCTTTAGCACTTTAAATTGAGGATCCAACACACATTTAATAAAATGACTGCCCACTCTAGATCCCAGCTACCGAATCCTGCCCTTGAACCTTCCAGTGGTTCAGTGTGTGGCACGCCAAAGTACAGGGGAAAGTTTTGCCCCCAGCATACATAATCAGACTTCAAAGAGCAGACATTTTAACTTGCATTTGTTTAACAGTCATTAGAATTAATCACAAGCATGGATCAAGAGACTAAATCTCCTAAATGCTTCATATTTTTTATGCATCTCTTATGGTGGTAGGAAGCTCTGTTCAGTGTGCTCATCAACCGCTTTACCCTGGGACGAGAAAAATAGTTCTGTCTCATTTATTAGGTGCTCTGTCACTTAGTCGATGGTAGATGACTCTAGAAAAAGTAGTTCCACCTGGGAAGGTGGACTATGGGAAAGATATGTGACATTACACATCAACAATGTAAAACCTATGAGGCAAAGATACAGGTTAGAAAGTGTATTTACACAGAAAACACATTTGAGAAGATTTCCATCCATATTGGATTTTTTTTGCTCGGTTGTGAAGTTTACTGAAAACGTTGCCAAAATCACAGTCTTGTGCTGTAGTCTCAAAGAGCAGTAAATATTGACCAGTAAAACAACTTCCTTATAAGCCCTGCAGATGCAACATATATTTGAGACTCTTGCTCTACAATAGTTGCTTCTCTTTTTGGGTATATGTCCATGGTTGTATAGTCTAAACAGTCCAAGAGTTCATCAGCCAAAGCAGTGAAAAAGACAACTACATTAGCAACACTATTTTTTCATCCAGGGCATTTTTTGTGTGCTGGAGTTTTTGCATGTTGGGGATTTTATGTTTTATTTTGTAACCTCTTGTGGTCCTAAAGAACTTTTAAGAAGATGGTCTCACTTCCTTTGCTGTGTCTCATTGCAACTCTTTCTTCTCTCAAAGTTTCTTATATATTTATTTGTCAGATTGCTATAACCAGGTCTATGGTTTACACCCAGAGAGTAACTAAGCACCCTTGCTGACTCCCCCACCAGTGGGCTTGGAGAGAGAACTGGAATGGTAGAAGTGAGGAAACTCGTGGGTTGAGATATTTTAATAAGGAAAGCAAAGTAAAGCACTCTGTATGCAAGCAAAGTAAAACAAGGAAATAATTCACCATTTCCCATCTACAAGCAGGTGTTCAGCCAGCCCCAAGAAAGTCGGGTTCCATCACATGTTAACAGCGACCTTGGAAGACAAATATCATAACTGCTAACATCCCCCTGCTTCCTTCTTCTTCCTCTCACTTCATATACTGATCATGATGTCATGTGGTATGAACTATCCCTGTGGTCAGGGGGTCAGCTGTCCCTTCTGGCAGATTTTCCTTTAATAACTGTTGGCATCACTATCATTTAGAAGAAAAAAGTGTGCATCTAAGTATTCAGGCTTCACTAAAATTACTGAAAACTTGATGATCATTTTCAGTTATGCAATTTTCTATTCACCAGCAATATCTAGTAATAAATTAATAAATTTTATTGACATTTAATTCCTACTTTTTGCTGCAGCTAAATTTTCATAAATTTAGAAGTTGTGAGATAAACTATCTATTTCAAAAGTACTGAAACCATTGTAGAAACATTTTACAAAGATATCAATCCATTATTTTCCTCAGGCCTTTGGTGAGAATTCCTGCAGTTCACAAAAAAGATTTATACTCTTCCACACTAGCAGGAAGTGGATGTTGTGACCAAGGGAGACACTGCTGTAGATTTAGGATAGGAGATATGTGCCTTCACTAGCTTTGCAACTCTCTTCTCAGTGGAGAAATTATGGACTGCAGACGTAGAGTGCAGTATTTGTCATGAAGAATATTTGCTGCTACTTTGATTCCTCTTGACCTCATTTCCTTTGTTTGGAATGTCGTTATTTTCAAAGCTCAGTTAGTTGTGTTTATTATGTGCACTGTGTATAGTTTGTGCACATGATTAATCTCCCATTTGTACCAATTCTTCATGTTTGGCGGCCAACAAATCCAAGGATTTCCTTGTACCCTTCCAAAAGGTCACTCTTCTTCATTTTCTGGATTGAGCACAGAACAGGTTCAGAGAACGACCTAACAGTTCATTCAAAATGAATTTAGATATTGAGACTTAAACTTCAAAGCTTTCCACTTTCCATTTTATGGAGTTAAACAAATGCATTGTAAAGACAGAATCAAAGAATCATAGAACATCCTGAGTTAGAAGGGCCCACAAGGGTTATTGAGTCCAGTTCCTGGCCCTACACAGGACCCTTTGTCCTTTCCCAAAAGAATGGTCAATAACCAGGGCAATTTTTCTTAAGGTAATGTAAAACAAGCTTAGTTGTTAACAATGCTTCACAGATGATAGTGTCTACCAACTCATATGCAAATACCATTGAGGATATTTTTATTTCAGTAAATGTCTGCATTGTGGCTCGTCTTTCTCTCTCTCCATACCAAAGTTTGTCAATAAACATTGACTTGTGACATTTAAAGTTGCACCTACTTTTGCTCTTACGAATACGGAAACTCTCAGCAGAGAGTTATTAAAGACGTTTGTCACCATTTCACTAAGACATAAAATTGTATGTTACTTATAACTTGAATGGAATGAAAGATTAAAGCATTTGCCTTAAATCAAGCATATTTAACTAGACTGCAAATGAACACCATAAGAGAAAGATATTTAACCACAGAGAGTTGTAAGTTGATTAATACATAATTTTCTTTTTTTATTTATTAAAAGAAGCTGATAATTATTAGTACATACTTTACATGTTTTATATATTTAGTAAAAAGTGAAAGAAACCTAGTTGTTAACTCATACGAAGAGAAAAAATAGACATCAATAACTAGCTAATTTTACATATGATGCACATGTGCATTTGTGCATGTAGAGTGAAGGGACAAATAATTAAAAAAAAAGCTTTCTATGTACCAAATATTCCCATGTAAATTAGTCACAAATGAGTACCTGCAAGAACTGTTAGTGTGAATTGTCTTATTGTACCAGCTGATTGTGAAAAGGAGAAATGGAGGAAGAATATGCTTATTCTTCACAAGACTCTTCCTAATTTCCCTCATAGAAATGTAGGAACTATCTGGATCAGATGGCACTGCATCTGCTTTGCAAAACAATTGCTGAACTTGTGAGAATTCTCATGAAACCAACTGTGCAGGTGCATAGTGTGTGGCAGTCATATAATATAAGGTTTTAGAAATTTGTTCTTGTCCTAAGGGAAAATGTAAAATATTCCCTTTCATTGCCAAATAACCTATATCTCAGGAATTGTTATATGTTTTTCCCCTTTATAATTACTTTTTTTTCTAATTACCAGAAAAATTCTTTAAATTCCTTTTATCACACTTTAAAAATGGTGAATGAAGCAATTTGTCAAAAGAGAAACCATAAGTCTGTATTGTTTTGCTTTAACTGAAATAACATTTATATTCTTATAGAAGGAAAAAAACCCCTGGATTATTAGCATTTCTGGTATTCCAATTCCATTGTTTTTCTCTGAGTTTCTGTATATGTTCTCTTTTATAAGACTTTTCATTCTGGTTATTTCTGTCAGGCCTGTAATTGCAAAGTCATTCCATTCTACATTTTCTTCAGATATACTTTGTTTCTGACTGACAAATAAAGAGGGCTTTATTTTTATTATGGTGTATCCATAAGGACTGCATATTGACAGTATTTATAGTTTCCAAACTTCACAGAGTTTTTCAGAAGAATAACCCAATATCAAAAGAAAAACTAAAGGAACTCAGAAGTTTCTAAGATGGCCACAAAAAGACTATCATCTGTACAAGAGTGCTGGCATTCTATTATTGTCACAGTTAAAACATACAAAATATAATACCTATTGCTGCAGCACAAAGTAAAACAATTACCCTGAGAATCTTAATTAAAAAAACAGAGATTAATAAACAGATACAGACTTTTTTCACCTTCATAGCTGGAAAACTTCTTGCATCTGTGCAATCTTCCAACAGTTAGGTTCTGAAAACTGGAAAAAACTTGAGAAAAACAAAATAAAGTATCTTAATGCAGTAAATACATGACACATAAGTGTCCATTTTAGGCAGTGGAAATACATATTTGAGGTCCATGGAAATGAACTGCCATATGGTGTACACAAATCAGAAAAGAAATATCATAAAGGTGTAAAATTGTTTCAATAGGGTTGTGATTGTCTGAATTAATGTAAAATATGTCCTGCAATAGAGTATAAAAAGTAAAGACTTTTCTGTCACCTGGTATTGTGAATTCATTAATAATTCCTAGAGATAACACAGAATTTTATCTATTTCACTCTGTTGCAATTTATTTTCTTGAAATTTCTGCATTAAGGGAAATGAAAGACAGTTCTTTATACTTATTTAATCTTTGTTCCTTATATACAGATATGTTATTGTGAGTGTGATCGTCACTATAATGTAGAAATATGGGTCTCAGATACAGGTCATATGAAACAGTAATACTGGTCAAAAAATTATTTTAAACATAAATTATGTTTCATTAATTTTTGGAAAAAGTTTCTAGAATCTGCCGGTTTCCTTAACAGTGAGTTGGGGCCTTACTTCATCACATCTGATATTGTTTATCTCATTTGAAGGAATGTACTATAGATCTTGCTCAGAGAGTGTCTTTTTTTATTATTACTTACTCATTATAACACCATTTTAAGAAGGTAATAATTATTTTGAGCGATCTAGTATGAATGACTGTGTCTTACATCAGTTTCCATTAATTAATGACAAAATGCAAATTTTGCCATTTTCACCATAAATAACTCTTTATATTTCTCTTTTCAGGTTTAATATAAGATGTGACAAACTGATCTCTTGTTTTAATGACAATGCCAGTTACAGTTATATGATAATTATTTCATATTTTACAGGTCTTCCCTAACAAAAACAGTGATTATTAGCATTGTTCTAAGATGGTAGGAAAAAAGCAAAATTGTGTGAGCATGAGAAAGCAAGGAGAATAATACCCTAAAGGTAGGGTTCTTAAATGCCAAGTGCCCTTTCTCAGCCTCAACCATTCATTCTGAAAATGGCCTATCAAAAAGGCTTAGAGGGAGCAGTTTAATTACTGTTCCTTTGACAAATGTAATATATTTTCAGAATCAGGCCCATACATTTATTTAAGGCCAAATGTTGTACAACAAAACCATCCTCAGAGGTATTTTGTTCTACCATCCTATTTTTTTCCACCTGGCTTGCACTGCTTTTTTCTTTTTTCTAATGACTATGTCAATCCTAGAGACATTTTAAAATGAGTCTTAAATCATGTTTTCCTTTAACAGAACATAAGCTATATGAGCAGGGTAGGAGAAAAAGAAAAATAGTGTAAATAATCACAAAGATTTTATAATGCTTTCATGAGAAAAGAATGACCAACAACCCTATACCAGTCACTATACATCTTGTCCTGAACTCAGCTGAGAAAAACACTTAAGACCTCTCCTGGATCCTTACAAATATGAAAGGAAGCCCAGCATACTTTCATGCATATACTTCTTTCCTCCCCACTCTTAGGAAATACAGAAGTACATTGTCTGCTTCGTTAGGTTTCTGAGGTTAAAAAGTAACCTAAAGCAGGCTGGAAGGCAGTTTTTGTAAGCAGTCAGCTCAGATGAAGTCCTGAAGGTGATGACCACTTCTAGAGAGTATCCAACTGGCAAAAGCCAGTTTCAGCAGTAGATCTGCATAGATCTGCAGCAGGAATAGACTGAAAAATCTTTTTGCTCTTGGCACATACTGAACATGGTACTCAACGCTCAATTATACAAGCACAAGAAATGAGCGAGACACTTGTGCCGCACCGACCGATTCCTTGCCCAAGCTTGGCGGGCGGCAATGTGATCCGATGCCCTCAGAGCTGACAGTGGGCTCTGGGGCTTTCAGTTCCTGGATCCACAGGGGCCGGATGGAAGTTCTGCAGGGAGCTGCGTGGCAAACGGCTTTTCGCAGGTTACGCCGGTAGCTGTTTCTGAGCGACGGCAGAGGCAAGAAGGAGAGAACCCGGCTGCTTGTGGCTATATACCTAGGCTTTATTTCTCGTCCCTCGAGGGACGGAGGAAACGCGGCATAGGCGGGAGCCAACAGAACAGCCCCCTCCAAGGCTGGAACAAAGGTTTTTAAGGGCAGAAGAACGGGGGGGGAAGGAACAGCGGAGATAACCAACCAGGGAATGACAAGGGTTAACACTGACCACTCAGGGGACAGGAGAGGAGGGACAGACTTGGGCCATCAAATCCAAGATAGAGCCCTTAAGATCTTTCTAGAAACTAATTGCATAGTATATGAACTTATAAAACATGAACCAGTGGGACCAATCCTGAGGGAAGAAAGGTCTGGAAACAGGGTGGAGATGAGGTGTGAGTGGCATCTCATGGGCGTGGATATCAAACCTCTGCATCTCTCTCAGGATTCCCCTCAAGAGTGGAATCCTGGGCAGAGAAGTTCACCCACTGGGTGTCACTCACTTTAAATGCAAGGGGCTGGACCACCGCCACACACTTGTTGCCACCTGTTGTGGCAAAACCAGAGTAAAATGAGTATTTGGGAAGTTTATGCAGAGACTAAAAGAAAACAAAAATTAGTTAAATATTTCCTCCTCTCCCCACTCCATGAACCTAGTAACTATCAAGTAATCCTAAATAAATCTGGTGTATTGTTCCCAGCTGACATGCAGATGCTTCTATGACCTAATCCTTACAGCTATTTCTGCAGAATTATTTTTTTATACTAATAGGTTCTCTTTATCATATGGCACTACAAATGTATTTGTTTTATCAGCCTCTATACGAAGGTGAAATTTGTCTCCAAAGCTGAAAAATTCATCAGCTAGTTTCTGAGCACTATAGTGCTGTCTCAGTATTCTGTGCATGTGGGAAAAAAAAGGTCTAAATAGACTTTTCATTTTATCTTATCCTGTGTAGCCAAAGAGATTCATGTTCCCAGTAATTAGAATCACATTCAGTGATCCTTACCTCTGAATAAGTTTTAGACTGTAATTGCAAAACCCATTGAAAAGAAAAAAATACAAAAAAATCCTTGTGTAGCATCTTTCCTGTATTCAAATTTGCTGAATTTAATTAATTTTTTTTTCTAAATTAAGCTCTATATAATTATTTAATATGTTTTTAAAATTGAAATAAATCTTTGAAAAAGAAGCAGATATAATTATGTCCTGAGTATAAAAATGAGTTATGGTATTGTTTCCATATAATAAAAAATATAACTGAAAGACAGATTTTCAGTTTGGTGCAAATGGAGGACAGTTAATATCTATTTCATCTTTTCCTTCTTCCATGAAGAACATAATACAATTTTCTTTCTTTCTAAACTGTCTAGACAATGAAGAAAAAAAAAATTCTTTCTTCTTGTGCTTTTCTTTTCCAGATGTGTGTGATGATTAATCACTGTATGTGTCTAGACCCCATGGTAATCTCTGTCCCTGTTTCTGTCTCTACATCCATCTTTGACATCATGAATTTAGTTTTAATACAGTCCGATTGATTTGTTTGCAGCTACAACACTGTTTTCATTCTTTTCCCCTCTGAAATGTCTTTATAGCACAAATACAAACTTGCCTATATTCTCAAGCTGTGTAAAATTGATTTGTGAGAACAGATTGCAAAACTTAAGTGTATGGTAATGCACATCCCAGATTGCAATGCCTGCATTAAAGATGCCACAGTGAAGTTAAGAAGGATATGATGTTTAGGACTTTGGAAAGATTTCCATCTCCTTTATTAATTTTAATCCAACTGTCATGAAAGAAATGGGAATCAAAATAGCTTTGTATGGTTTAAATAAAAATATCTGTATTGGTTCCCATGCCTCTGTCATATCCCTTTCCCTCATCCACTAGGAAAGTGAGGAAAATTAGAACCACAGGTGCATGCTCCAGTAGTTCACACTTTGAAAAAGAATAGTTTTGTGAGATCAAAATAGTCATACGAAAGCTCCACAGTTTTCATTTTAAATTGGCATTTAGTGATGTTTTAATTTATTTGGGACACTTTTAAAGCATCTGTAGAGCAGAGAAAATCAATTTTGAATGGATTTTTTATTGTTCTTGATCACAACAAATTATTCCTAGCTTTGGTTCCTTACTGGATTGCAAACTGGAAGATTCTTATTCATGGTCAATTTAGTGCCCAAGAAACCTTACAAGAGTAGCTACATTAAGGAGTTGACTACTCTTAAAGAAAAAGAATCTTAGAAAAACTGGAAAACCATATACCATTTCATTCTTATATGCATTTGATAAAACTGAGGAATTACACAATATTTTGACCAACTTTTCCTGTATGCGTTAAGGCTCTTACGTGAAACAGATTTCAAGACAAAGCCAGCCTGAAGTTTGTCTCATACCTAAACTTTTAATGACAAACAAGTACGCAAAAGGCAGTTGTCTTGGGGTGACTGTCTAAGTAAGAATCCTGAGAATTAGGGACCAATTCCTCTCTCCATTCTGTTCTAATAATGTGCAGACTAGAAAACATTTCCTTATAAGTACTTCCATTTTCCTCATTATTAAGGCTAATTTTTTTATTATTCACAAGTTCAGTACTGTCTCCTTTTGAAGTGAGAACAAATTTTTCCATGGCTTTCAGAGGAGACAATGTGAATATAAAAACCAAAATAAAGCATATGATCAGGCCTGTGGTTAATTCTGGGCCTTAGAACTAGAACGCTTGTCTTAATTTCAGCTTTTACATTTTTTAATGCAATGAGTGCCACACTTTTGATTTAATACAGTTTGTCCGTAATCTGTTCAGCACTTACTTTCCTGTTTTTAAACTTTCTTGTGTTGTTTTCTGTGAGTGACATCTTTTTTGGTTGTCTGTTAATGAAAATATTACTAGAAATTAGAAATGTTGTTGCATATTGTAAATTATTTTACAGTGCCAGATAGTATTGTAAAAAATTTCAGATACAGTTTTTCATAAATAATTTATATATGCTCAACAGTATTAGAAATAAAGAATCCACAAATTGTTCTGCAGAACTGATGAGGAGAGTAGTTCCAGCCTGGGTTTGGTACATAGAAGATATTGAATAATATCTGAACTTACTAAAAGTATAAAATCTGTAAGTAGAACTGAATATCGGAGCAACAGACCTGGAATAGCTTGATTGACAGTGCTATACACAATCATCAATTTGTGTTGGAAACTAATTTTAATGTAATATTTTCTTAAAAAGTTGGATGCTGTTATTAACAATTTTCTTAATAGTGTATATATATATATATATATATAATTTCCTGAGTGCCAATTTTAAGTCAAACAGGTGAAAATAGGTCTTGAGTACTGTAGAATAAAAATAAATGTGGGACCAGTTAGATTCTTGTGGGCTTTGTTGGCCAGATTTGAAACAAACACCAGACTCCTGAATCTCCCATTTTTTCCACTGTAGTCAAAAATTTATAGACTTGTATTGGTTAGTTAATTTTTATAAAGTATTTTTAAACAACTAACATAAGCATTATTTTCATGTTTAAAAATACTGAGTTGTTCTGCAAACACCTATAGTCCTAAGTAGGTTTTCTTGAAAAAAAAACCAAAAAAGCAAGCTGCCTGAACTACTGAATGTGGTAATTGTACTTAAAAATATGAGACTGGAAATGCACTTCGGGATTTAGGAATGTTGAAGGCTTAGTTTTAGCAGTACAAGTTCTAAGGAAATTCTGGAAATAAACTTATTTTCCTAAGACTGAAAGATATTCTGTAGCAACTTGAGTTTTATAAATTATGAAAGCCATTCCTACAGATAATCTCTAACAATTTCTGAACGTAGAGCCAGAAGTCAAAAAGTTCATTTCCATGTTTCAGAAGGGAAGGGTATGAACTAATTAGGAAAACTTTCTCGGCCCAGATAAAAAGTAGAATTTGTAGCTGTATCATTCTCTTCTCTCATGGAAGGCCAAGCCCTTCCTTAAAAAACTCAAGGGTTTCAGTGTCAAAAGCATTGCAGAAAAAGACCCCGGATGGGGTATGGGGGTGGAGAGAGAGATACACAGAGACAGAAATAGGAAGGGTTTTCCTGTGCTTGAAATTGTCCATTCTTTAATCTTTTGTCAAAAGAAATAGTCAGGTTTAATTTCTTTCCCCACTAATTACAGTCATCATTATGAGCAAGATTAACCACATAAATCCTACTAAAGAGATATTACAGGGCAATTTATGAGACTAAAGACTATAAGAAGATTTGTCCTTCATGGCATCTATAAACCAGCAAATGGAGGTACAAAGACTGTCTGTGAAGAGAGTACGGCTACCAAAATATCCATTTAACAACCAAAAGTATTGTAACAAAATCCAGACTCTCTCAGGTTGGCTTTGTATTTTTATGATTGCAAATGGGATTTGGAACCTGCATCCCAAGTGTTCTGTCCCATTTTACCTCATCATAGCAGTTGTCATTTCCTTCCAAAGCACAGCAAATGTTTGCCTCAAATGTATTCTGTAAATTCAATGTATTAAAACATGGTAAACATTATGAATTCTTTGCAGGCTAGCAATTCATCTTGACCTAATTTGTATCAGAGTTTGGCAGTCATTAAAAATGAGAATTTAAAGGCAAGATAGGAGAACAAATCCTGCTCTATAGAAGGTATCAGTTCAGTTGCCTCTTTGTGACACCTTCCAGTATAATTTCCACAGGTGTCTCTCCTTCAGAACTCTCGTATATCTCGTATGTTACTACCGTGTAATACAATTAATAACTGCTAGGTGATCAGTGAGCATCAGCACCAGCACTGTACACTTCTCAGAACCCAGGCAGGATGATCACACTTTGTATTTCTATCTATGGCAATTCATTACTGTAGATATGGATATGCAAACACGAACCAAAAGGAATTATTCCTGTATTTGAAAAAAAAACAAACCTAAATCACTATGTAGTAAAATATATTTCTTTCCAACACTGACAAATCTCAAGTGGTATTCTCACTGTCATTCTTTTTACTAAACCTATGATTTTTATTAAACACACTTACTAGAAATAGTTCTTAATTTATTCATTAAGGTCAATGCAGTATAAAAATTGATTTTTTAGTCCACTTTAACTAAGGGTCTTCAAAGCATAGGGCCCTTTCACATAATAGTCAAGATAAAAATCAGCATTTAAAATAAGTAGAGTGACTATGTGAAAACGTATCCACTTGTAATTTCTGAAGTATTTTTGTCTTTATAATAAGGTTTCTAAATAGTCTTCATTTCAGGTCATATTTTTATCTACACAGAAAGGTGCTCAGTGGATTAGAACATGCTTATGTGTAAAGAGCTCTGAAGTTATGTCTTTGCTGCTTATACAAAATTAACACATGAAGGAAAAAATATAGTTAGTGACAGGTCATTAGCTAAAAGAAAAATCTGTCCAATATAATGGTATCTTAATAAAAACTCATGTATTTTTGTTCTCCTGTTCTCCCAAAACATAGCTGGTATTGTGTAAAATGTTTCAGTTCTGATACTTTAGAGCCTTTTGCATGTTATTCCAAAAAGTGATTTGGCTTAAATATCAGACTGAAGATGTTTTATTTTCTGATTAGAACAAAATTTAAAAACTAACCTGCTTTGGATGTCCGAAAGTATTGGAACTGTTTAAAATATAGTTTTGCTAGACCAATTTATTACAGAGACTACTTCCTCAAAACTTTATTTCAACAGTCCTTTGTATTTTAGTGGAACATATCTGTATTGAACTGTCTCCAGCCTTACCCCCAATACATATTTCTTACTGTACCAGTTAGAGAAATTGAATCACTCCATAAAGAGTTTTGAATCATTCGGTATTGAGATATGTGGTTTTTGCCTTATTTCCTCTTCTGATCTTCACTTACCTGTTTGAATACAAACCATGAAGACGCATGACTACAGTAAATATAGTGTGTTTCTTTATGCTCTAAAAAAATTCAACTCAACTGTATGCTGGCTTTTTTATTTTTTGGGCAAGTGACCAGTAGTATCTCTTGCTTAAGAAGAAACACAAAAAAAAGAAATATTCATTGAATTTTTGCCTTTTCAAGATACTTTTCAGAAGCAATATGAAAGTGATTGTCAATTACTTAATTATGAGGTTTACCCACAAAATAAAAATAATCATTAAACAAATCTGATCATCTTTACACAAAGCTGTCGAAAACGTTTTCTAAATAAATGTTTCTTCTTGCCACATATGCATCTCTTCATAACAATAACTGAAAAATATGCAAATTTGCAATTATTGAAAAATATGATACAAAATGTTATAGGCCTCCAAAGTTTTGTTTGGTTGGGTTTTCTTTTTAAAGGAATCAGAAGTATGAATTTAAAGTTAATAAGTGTCTTAGACTCACTCTCTTATAACATCTCTTTGTGCTACTGACTTTACTTCTGTGAAATCTCTCTTAAAACATTATCATATGCAATTTGTGAGTGGTCATATGATGCTGAGATACAACGTTTTCTTCCCATAGACCAGCTCAGAACCACTCCTTCTGCCTGTGTAATATAAAATATTGACAACAATACCTTATCTCTTCACTGGAGATTTAGAAATTAAAATCCTATCATACTGAACTGACGTGTCAATTTTATCATTACTTCATCATTATTTCATCATTATTTAAATGTTGCATATTCCATTTACATTTAGAAGAAATAAGTATCTTTAAAAAACAAATAGATAAAGTAGAATTTAAAGAATAAAGTCTATTTTTTGCTAGCTTTTTTCAAGAGCTGAACATAAATGTAAAGCATGAACTAGTTTAATTTGGTAGACATCCCTCATAGTCCATTAAACCACTTTAGTATTAAGTGATGAGAATTTACTAATGATCTTCAGGTTCTAGCAATAAGAAAAGGGCTGTGGGAACTTTATAAGGAAAACATGTAAAAGTCATTCTGAAAGACAATATCCTCTGAATATCATGTTGCAGTAACTTTTCAGTTTGCTTAATAAAAGCAAGAATCAAATCAGCAATTCAATCTCTAAAAATGCTCCCCTGAAGAAACAACTGTATATTCCAGTGGGAACTTCAGAGTATGAAAAATTCTCAAAAGGAACACAGAAAATGGGAATATTCTAATGGTTTCCTAGACTTCCTAAAATTCACACTAATTACTTTTGATCTTTTATATCAAAAGAGCAACAGGTGGTTGTTTTCTAAAATCAAAGGTTCCAGTGACTTTGAACATTCACAGAAATTTTCAAGAAGGGGGAATTTGTTAGCTAGTCAACATTTTCCTTGAGGTTTCACTTCAAACATTTCTTCATAGTATGGAAACCAGGAAACCAGACACTTCTAAGGATTTAAAGGCAGAGGTAATCTATTTAGTCTATCACTTAGGGGATGGTTTTACTTTGCTGTACAAAAATAAGAAGTAAAAACATCAGGTGATTTTAAATTTGCAGACCAGTCATCGTTATGTACCAAGGTAAAGGCCAGGCAGAATCTCTACTACAGGATAAATTTTACACAATTAAATTAAATTTTGGATAAATTATCCGAAAGCGAAGCCTGATATTCCAAAAATTAATAGCATTTTACCTATATTTTTTAATGTCTTTTTTTTTTAACTTTGTGGTGATAGTGGTGTCACATCAATTCATAATGCAGTATTTATAAAAAAAAAAGGTTGTAGTTCAGGTGCTATTCTTCTCATTAGAGCATGAATATCCATGGAAATACCACATGTCATCAATTTTTTCTGTTCTTCTTCCTTCAGGCAAAACTTTGCATTATCATCCAGCTGATTGTTTGGAAAGTTGTAATATGGATTTCATCTCAGCCTGATTGACTAAACCCCAGCTCATATGGCACTATTTCCTAGAGCCAGGATTTAATCAGAGTGACTTGATAAATGTCTACTTCGAAATTTTTTCCCATGAGAAATGTTTTGCACCGATAACTAGACTATTTCATATGTATTTGCACAACCAAATGAATTGTACTCGTTAGCAACACTTAATATCTATTCAAGCACCTATTTCAGTGGATGTTTAAATTCTCTAATTTAAAATCTTTTATATTTGAATACTCAAGTCAATATTCAAGCTTATTGGCAATGCATATCATTTTTGGCTACAGCTTAGAATACTGAACTATTTAAAGAGATGCTTCCTCTCGGGATTGAGATCAGTATCACCAACTTTCTAATAAATATTCAACCATGGAGAGACAGAGCATTTTCTCAAACCTGCTGGGCTCCTGTAGTGCTGAATGTTTCACATAAATATGGCTGAATGCACTAAAACTTTGTCATGTTGAGTATTATCACGCAATTCAATTTCTGAACTATAACTTTTCATTGTTCTTTTCTAGCTTCTTTGGTTCATTTATTCCATCAATTAGCAAAAATATTTGAATATGTCTGTTTCAGTAATTTCAATGCATAAGACAAATATAAAATAAGCTAAATATGGCACAAAGGCTCTAAACACAGGACTTCATCATCTGCGTCCCTTTGATTGGTGGCTCCAAAAGTAAGCCATGGATAGACAGGTTCATAAAACTAAACCAAACTGGTATGAATCAAATGTAAACCCCTTTGCTGCTGGCATGAAACAAAACACTTTTGGGGGCGATTTACAATGGCAACAAATGAAACAGAACTTACAAATCTTCAAAACTTTGTGTTCACCTACTGAATTGCTGATAATAAATCAAATTCTAAATTAAAGAAATAAAGCAAGTTCTACGACTGCATGAAATTTGGTTAGAAAACTTTAATGTAACTGTACAAGCTTACATTAATTACATTGTTAATTACATTGTGTTTATTCATTCTCTACAAAACACCATGCATCAAAACTTTATTGAGTTCACTTTTCTGTTAGTAAATGTTGAGCACTTCGATGCCACAAAGTGAACTTCCATCCTTCCAAACAGATCCTACCCTAGGTGCCTTTGACCTTTACAAGTGTATAGAGAACAACAGTGAAAAAAGCATGCTGATCATGTAAAATCTATGCCTGTAGTACACAACTGATAGGTAACGATGAGAAAAAAATGAAGGCAGATTTATGTCTTAAATCCCTTCTCTCACCTACCTTACTGAAAACTCCATGGAAAGCAGCTCCAATCCTTAAGCTAAAGTCTCTCTGAATGTGAGGCATCTTTGACTGCTTTCATACATGGAGCAGAGTTCATTCTCTTCTTCCAAAATATAGCAGGTCATAGTGGCACCTTGTTACAAAGTGGTTTTACCGTTTTGCAATAAGGCAAATCATACTCACTTGCCTCATTGGGTACATAGGACACAAACTTCAAACCTTTACCTCCCAGAGGACTATGATACAGAAGCTAATATGGGGTGTTCCGGATGCAGAAATAAAAGACATTCCACAAGCACTTTTGTGGAAATTTTATCACCATGAAGCAAAGAATTCTGACTTCATTAAAGATAAAGGAAGAAAAGGAAGAAATGCCACTTACTGGTCTGGGCACTTGGATGGGGCAAAAGAGATTTACCTTCTGAAATTTCTTTTCTGTTTTTGCACAAAACCATGACTGTACCACAAATGTCTAGTGGTGGCAGACACTTTTGAAAGGAGCCCAGTCTTTTCAGTGATATTTGGTGCTGTTTATGCAGTAAAAAACTGCTGTTACTCAGCTGGGGGCAGTTAAAGACAGGGGCACATCACTCTCAACTCAGAGCAGTGTTGGTCTGAGCTTGCCCCTCCACCTTCTGTGCCTGTCAGAATAGATTCAACTCTATTCTGCATGAGCATGAACAGTGGTCTGGGATGTCTCTCAGGTGGGAAGAGTCCTGTTGTCTGTAAAGACATTTAAACTGCATTTTAATGTAGCAGGATAATGTACACCATATGGAGCTTTACAAGAGCTCCTTCACTACTCATTCAGTATATGGATGTTTTTACACATTAAAATATACTGAGGAGAAATACTACACCTTCTTGTGTAATCCTGGGGTGAGCAGACACTAAATCATATTATAGTTGTCTTGCAGGTATTTCCATCAATTTAAATATAAACGTGTGGCACCTAGCCTATAATAGATTGTTTTACTACAGAAGTGACACATTTCAATCCTATGCTCTCTGCTGAGGAGGGTTTCCATTAAATTGTCAAAAAGCAAAAAGAAAATGGAAACAAGTGGATCTTGCCATGGCATACAAAGTTATTACTTCCTGCTCTTGGGCTACAACCCCAAAGCAGCTGTTTAGTATCTTTGTTGCCTGATTCAGATGATTATGTCACCACTTTTAGAATTCATTATCATTTGGGTAATCTCTTCCATTTCTAGCTTGTTTCCATTTCTTCCATCATAATAAATTATTAAAAATCCCCTCTGTGTCTTCATTAAATGGAGTCTATTCAAACCGGCCTCTGTAGGTTAATGAGGGCTCTAAATATGCTTCAAATGGACCTGGAGTTCATAGGTTGTTGATTTATTATTTTCTTGTGACAGAACACTGCACTAAAAGCTATTTCCCTTCATTTATGTGATGTACCATGTTCACGATCATTATGCAAAATACAGCAAGATGTGCTCTCTGAAATTAGAGATATTTCTTCATTTCCAACTATGCATGAGTGTGCACATGTATTAAGAACACTACAGGATTCATTTGGAAGGTCTTAGAATCGTGAGGTACAGCGGTGAAACAGCTTGCAATCTCATAAGCTATTATTTCCATTGGAGATAATGGCTTATGACCATGGAAACTCTTGGAACAAAACTGACTATGGAAGTGAAATTTAAATTGTGCCACGATGGCAAATGTTGCGCCTAGATGTCTGCACATATTCCGTATAGTACACAAAAAGATTATTAAGTAATCCAACAGTGAATAAAGCAGAAGACTACCAAAGCTTCTATCTGTATCAATTATTAAGGCAGAATCAATCAATTACATATTCACGTATTTTAATATTTATATTGGACTCGTTCTGAAAATAGGGTGTGTGAACCATTTCCCTCCAAAAGTATGAAAAAATTCAGAAGCTGAGATTGAAAGAAAAGTTTTCTGAAATCTTAAGTAGTTTAACTTAAGATTTAATGGTTTTAATAGAACTTATCTACATTTAATAGAACTTATCTACATTTAATAGAACTTATCTACCCCACTCTTTACATTTTAGAGGACATTTGGATTTCCAGTTATTAATCTTCCTTACCTTGAACAAAGCTTACAAATCGTGTGGCTATACAAGTATTGCTTCTAGAGCCACTCATCTTCCTTCCTTTCTAAATTCCTCTAGAAACTTTCCTACGAAAAAAACCTGTATTTTTTTTGCAGCAACTTCAAGATATTATGGACAGTCCTTGCTAAGGCTCTTCATGTCTTGTATGAGTCAGATTTGGGTTTTGTTGAATCTAACATTTAGTTCTGGTTCTGTAGATGATCTATATCTGTTCATATCATCTTACACCTTTTCAGTAACCAAAGGGACTAGCATTCTGACAAAATAAATCAAAATTAGGTCATTGAGACGTCCTTGAAGTAAAATGGAAATATTTTAAGTTAGTGATATACATATATGTATGGGGGAATCAGTGTATTCTTGCGTGCTTTAAATATAGCTAAAAGACTTTGATATTCTGACTGCTGCTATGTGTTCACACAGTTGCCCATAGTTGTTCTTTTATTTGGGGGGAAGTGGTTAGTGTTTTAACAGCTACCAGTGTCCTAGTCTTGGTGATTACTGTACTTAAAGGCACAGGATGAACTCCTTCTTCATGCGTATAATGATTATTTCATACAAAATTTTTGCCAAAATCCATTCAAACAAATATGTTGTGGTTTAGTGCTAAAACAGAGGGTATACACAGACGCATTTATTTAATGTTTATTTATGTTTAACACATAAGCACATAAAGGTTTAAATCACTTAAGCACTTAGGATGAATGCAGTGTTAATGTCTGAATTTCAAATAAGCTTCTCTGAGTATGCTTCTTCTCCAATGCTTGGTGGAAAAAAAGTAGAAATTTAGCAGAACAGCATAATCCTGTACAGGATATATAGATGTCTTCAGATTAATTTTGGAGTAGAGGCTTGAGATTTGCAAACTGTGAGGTGCACTGGGGCAAAAGGATCTGTAAACAAGGAGTCTCTTCTCTTCCTCTTGTTTCCTCTTTTCTTCTGAATTAACCTCTGTTCCTGGAACAGCCACCCAATCCTTCTGTACCACAGGACCATTTTTTATTCTGGATATCTCTTCTTTCCACTACATTTCTTTTCATTGATCCCCTTACCTCAGTTTAAGTGGCATGGGCTTGAGTTTTCTCTATGTCTTAATAGGGGACATTTTCTTTGCCAGAATTCATTATTTTTAAATGTAGATATTGTTCCAGAAAAGGAAAACAATATTTTACTTGACAAATGAATAAATAAATAAATAAATAAATAAACAAACAAATAAACAATAGTGGAAATATATCAAGGAAAATAAGAAGTTGATGTGTAGCTCCTGTAAAATACCTCAACACATTGATGCTATATAAACTAAAATATAGATGGAAAAAAAATTAAAATATTCTTTATATTTAGATGTTACATATTATTTATATAATATGTGAATATGTGTATTGTGCAGCATATAATAAATTTTTTATATTGAATAAATTATGTAATATCTGGAATTGAAGCCAACTTAGACGGAGATAATACATACAATTATTGTAATGTCATATCTTTTCCTTATTTAGGCTTACAAAAAGAAAAAATATTTGCATATTCTCCACTACATTTAGACAGTTTGCAGAGCAAGATGTTGTTGCTTTCTCTTAAATGATATTAGCTTGAAGTTTCTTGAAAAATAAATTGCAGGTGAAATGTATCAACCTTCTTAACCCCAGTCTCATTAGTAGATGAAAATATAAAGAATGTGGGAAACAGTGTTACAATACAGAAGCAACTCACATTTTGGACTATAGCCAAAGGTATACAAAACAGAACTTGAATGAAAGAGTAATCTTCAAGCAGATTAAAAATTTCTGGTTTTGATATAGTGTCTTTAGCCAGGACTCTTCATAACACAAAATTTGAAAATTGTTTAGATTCCAATAACTTGGTTTGGTCAGAATGTCTGTAATTTCAGTTCTAATTTCTCTTCTTGGCTAAGGGAAAATTGTTTGGAAAATCCTAGAAAGACTCATTAGCTCCTGCATGTCAGATATAGCTTCTTAACATTGTCTCCAATGTCAAAAGGAGCTGTCTGCAAACAGTCAATGCCGTGTTATTAGCCTCAAGCAGAATTTTATCCGATTGTTGTTAATCCCCTAATTTGTATTTTGCTGAGAAGGAGATGCTAAAGCTTTTGATTAGTTGGCTTCACACTTAGATAGGACACTGTTTTCTGCTCTTAGCTGTTTTCAGATAATGGTATAGCTCCTGTAACTACTGATTAATTGTAACCCACTGACAAAATTCCCCTTTCCCCTGCAGCTCAACTGCCTGGCTACCTCTAGGACAATACGCTTCTGGTAATTTTTTCTGCATGTTGCCATTTTGGAGAAATTTTCCCATTATCTAAAAAAGTGTATGTTTGCCATGCATTTAAAATTTCTGTATTTTTTCTTTATGTTGGGGTTCTCAGATTCTTAGTTAAACTAAGAATATGTTTATGGGGAAAAGAAGTCCACCTTATATATAAAATAAAACCAAGAATTTATTGTTAGCATAATTAAAACCTTAATGGTGTAGTTTAGAAATCATCACTAGTCTAGATCTAATTATTACAGTAAAACGAAGGATAATAATGCATTTATACTATATAGGTACAGAAAAGGTTAAAATACTATCAATAATGCAATTAAAATTGTGATACATCTGCAATCCTTAGCCAGGAGAAATATTATGTTCTTGTTAATGATTTTTCTTCTCTTTTTTTTCCCATTTCAACTTTGGTTCATTTATATAAGTTTGCTAGCATGCAAACTACCCTTTTTTCTCTGGTCCACAGGTCCAGACTACATTGAAATTTACTATATATGGTACCCTTTCATGTATGATTGACATTATTTCTTTGATGTATTTCTCACTCCTAGAAGCAGTTATGTTCAGATCTATTCTTCTCTTGTGTGTTTTTTTTTTTTTCCCCTGACTGTTAGTGAGTCCAGAGGTCTCCAGTGTCAAGCCTATGTCCCATCTCTTATCACCTTACGCCTTTACTTGAACACAGCATACCCTCAGTCTTCTCAAGGCTCCCAGCATCATACATCTCTACACTACATCACTCTGTGTGGTAAAGTTATCATTTTACCTACAGCAACTTTTTGTTACTACTATCTCTATAAAACTGGCTGTTACATACACAAGTAAACAAAAGTTAAAGAAACTAAAAATTGACACCTGGTCAATTGGAGAAATTGCTGTTGCAACTAAGGCAAGCAAAATGAAGTGGGCAGGTCAAAAGAAGCTCAGATAGAGCAAGCCTGATGAAAAAGAAAAGTCCTTTCCTTCTCAGTATTTCCTTTTTCATTATGCTCCACCCTGGTTTTCTCTAAAAATGGATTAAAAGTAAGTTTGCAATGTCTGCAAAAGACCTTGATTCTGCACCTAGGGAAATCCCACAGGACATTTTTATTGGACCTTTCTCCTTCTTGTTGGAGAAATAAATAAAATAGCTCACAAAAAGATCATGAGAGTTAATGCTGCAGAGCTACTGTACTCTTCCATCCCAAAGAGATGCATTAAGCATGCATGACAACCTGTATTTAATCTGGCAATAGTGTTCAGGTTCTGCTCAGACTAGCAATTAACACCAGCCTAAACTCTTAAAAAATTCTAAACATTCTTCTCTAGTTTCCTTACCAGTTATCACAACATGCACCACAATATTAAATATTATAGGGTCAGTGGCAAAACAATTTCTGAAGCAAGGCTAGATGTTTTTACTTGTTTATGATACATCATATCACAGCAACAGACCACACCAGACATTTTGAAATATTCAATATCAAAATTGGTCTACAACTTTATCTTTTCATTTTCCTACCTTTGTTCATCTTTTGAAATGTAAATCAACATCTGAAGATCGATGTGACATTTTCATACCTCAGTACTTTTGTTCCCTAATATATATCAAGATCAAAACAACATTAAAAGAATGTCTGAATTATAGGAATGATTTTATCAGTCTTTGGAACAATGTAAAATTTGCCACCAAACCTACCTAATAACATGGTATCTCGAACAAAATAAATGTAAAACAATAACATATTTGACAATGAACAGTATACTTATTCTATTGAACTTATCGTTTGAAAGTTAAAAGCAGATATCTTAATAAATTTCATGTATTAAAACACTTAAAAATTAGTTTCCCTTCTCTGTTGTGTAAATGCAACCTTTATGAATAGGGATACTTGAATTTTACTAGTCTCAGAATCATGTGATTTTAAACCAGAATTACTGGCATGAAATTGTGTTTCACAACACCTATTTTAAAACCAAAATTTATAGCAAGCTCTAGCCCAAAGAATTATGACTAAAATCTATCAAAAACCTGACAGTATTTTATTGGCTCTGCCTTCTTGTTTACAGTAAAGATCAGGTAAATTGCACAAAGATATTTCCGTATTTGCAGTAGATAAGATGAGATTTTTAATAGCTCTTCAGCATTTGAATGTGAAGGAATGTAATCCATGGGACTCTTCACATGAGTATTTGAATTGTTATTAACAAGTTCAATTGCAGATTCAGATATGAGCAAAGCCATTTTATACATCAGGACAGCCACATCCTTCTGTTTAATTTTTACAACTTGCACCATGACTTGATAATTTCTCAGCTTTTTCAATAATTGAGTGGTAAGATCAGTCAAGAACTAAGGAGAAACATTTGACAAATTTTATATATATAGTTAAAATTAATAATTGTAATAAGTTTAGCCTTGCAACACCTTTTTCAGTCAAATAACTTGAAATATTTTGGGGAGGCTTGATACATTGTACTTGGACCTGTAAGAGAGGCTACTTTGACAGATACTTTATCACT
This sequence comes from Dicrurus megarhynchus, assembly GCA_013399195.1. Taxonomy (NCBI): domain Eukaryota; kingdom Metazoa; phylum Chordata; class Aves; order Passeriformes; family Dicruridae; genus Dicrurus; species Dicrurus megarhynchus. The sequence goes on from VXAD01009553.1 coordinate 305,993, forward strand.
AATCAGTAAGAAGTGTTTTAGTCTTTTCCAATGAATCTACAGCACAAATTAGATGTTATCCTATAATAGTAGATATTACTTGTCCAAATATATTTTGATTTTAAAGATATACAAACAAAAATGAAAGAAGTTTTAGGAAAACTACTTTGAAGAAGGATTGATGCTGTTTTTTTGTGGTTCATGACTAAATCACTTGAAATGTTTTTAATGCTATTTTTCATTTCCCTTAAGGAAACAAGATCATAATATACCTCAGTGGTGCAAGGTGGAAATGAAATATTAGTGATAGGAAATTGAGCAGAGCATTACAAACTGCTCTTATGGCTGATCAAAAAGCTTCTATTTTCTTGAATTATTACAGTGAAACAGAAGATACAGATTGGGTTTTAGATGCACAGATTTTTCTTTCTAATTCATGTTCTGCAAAGAAAGGAAGGTAGTGATAGTGCCTGATATAATTGACAGATGCCTATAGAACATACTGGGGTGGGAACAATCTGTTCAACTCTAACAGAATGTCTGGTTTTTTAAAACAGAGGAGACACTAGTAAACCTCAAAGCTTATTTAGCCTTTCATTTTCAGCCCTCATCCCTAGTTTGGTGAAAACCATGGAATACAAACATGGGCATTTTGTGAGCAGCAGCAAACAATGGTACAGGGTGAGTGGGATGAGACTGGGCAAAAGGAAAAGGCTGTAAACTCATGGCCAATCACATGCTAGATCCTTTCCTAGCTCATCTCTCCAACCTGCTAATTCTTCCTGAAAAATACACACTTAAAAGCTCTTCTCTTACTGGAGTGCATAGTTAGTGCAGTTATAAAACATATACTGTTATGCTTAAACTAAAATAAGCAAAAATCCATCACAATTCAACATTTGCAATCTACTTTCAACTTTGGGAAGATTTAAAAGCAACATTTGAAAAGTGTTTAGTCTCTGATTGGGCCCTCCAACCTTTAATATGGATTTTTTCCCTGAATACTTTTTGTTTCATTAATAAGTATATTTTTTCCTGTATACCTTTTATTCTGTTTACATTACTTTTCACTGGAGTTTAATATTGGAACCATCACATTTTATAGCCCCATAAAGTTATAAAGGCTATACCATTTTCTAGCATAATATTTTTTATGGAAATTATGAAGATTTTCCATGAAGTAAGCCTTCCAGAAAGACCTTATAGTGCTGCTATAGAGTAATAATAGCAATAATATTTATTTAGTACCTTTCATCTAAGATTGGTAAATATTTTGCATGAAATCCCAGCTCTATGTTTCCTTTAGAGTATGCCCCTGCATTTTGTCTCAGCAGGAAAAGAAGGTATATCAGAGAATTGCTTTTATAGATGCTCTACTGTTCATGAGAATGTAAATTATAGCCCTTTGCTGAAATTTGGTCATCAGCAGTATCAGGCATCTTCCTTCTCTTATTATTAAAAAAAATAATAATGTTGGTGATGGCACAAAATACTGACACATAGTGACACATCACCTTTACCTACAATTATTTTGGGACACACATGCATTTTTTTTCCCAGTTATTTGAGTCTTCATTGTGCTTTAAGGGAAATAGATATTTTTCTACTTTTCTGAGGGGAAAATTGAATTGAAAGAATTAAAGTGATCATGCAGCTATATATCAGCAGGGAGGGAGGGTTGAATGTAAAATACACTGTTCCAAATTAATAGTTTTTAATTTTCATTATTTGATCAGTATTTTTAGAGTATAAATCATTTAACTTTGGTGCATATTTGAAAGGCATACATCCACATAATTTGGTATCAATACATATGTTTTTTCTGTTTACAGCAGGGAACTTGAAATAACTTGACTATGAGGAAAAAAAATTACAAACAAAAATAGTCTATCTCCTCTTAGAATGGCTTTCCAAATTTTCTTCAAAGTCAGTTATTTTTTTTCCTCTTCCAATCAAGTGAAAAATTATTTACTTGCCAGAGAAAATCCAATATGACCACGTTTTTTCATGTTATGTTGGAATGGTTAGGTCAAAACAGGTTTTATTTTAGTCGCTTTAATCTAGTAAGCCTCAATGTTCAATTTTCTAAAGACATAGAATTGGAAAGAAACCTCATGCAGTATTTGCAATTTCACTTGAAAGCTCAAGGGAATTTGCAAATTCGCAAGATAGCTCAAGTTTTTCCTGCAAGCCAAAAGCTTTAGATCTGCTAAACGTACCAAGAATGTGGTTGCTGACCTGCAATTGCAAGAATTTAATCCTTTTGTAGTGTGCAAATAGAAATACAGTGCTAAATATCCAGAACAAACACTTCAAGCTGTTGCATTAGTAACAATAACCATGGAAATGTCACTCTTCCAGGATTTAACTTTGAAAATTAGAAATTACAGTCTGTTCTGTGAAAGAAAGAACTGTGTTATAAGATTGTTATTTTATATACTTAACATAGGTAAATGACAAATAAAATGAAACAGTAATATTAATTGATTGATGCTCTTCCAGGTATATATGAATTTTCCCCTCTCACTTAGAGTTTTACTACAGAATTGTACAGAAATTCTTTCAAAAGCATTTTTATTGCAGTTATTTTGTGAGTATTCAGTTTATTCTACTTAATGTCAGGACAATTTTGGTTTTTTTAACAAAAAAGGTAAAGATGTGACATGGACTCTCGTCAGTCCTTACTCAATAATTAGTGTCATCTCTTCACCATAGCTGTCAAGATCATTTTCCTATTTACTTGACATATTACTGCCTCACATTTTAGTTTCTGGTTATTCGTCTGTTTTCCCACCACAGCCTCAGAGTCCAGTAAACATGGCAGTGCCATGATCTGTAATGGCTTGGTTCCAAGATAGCACCACAAAATTCAAGCCTGTCTGAACCTCCCTGGAGACAGTTTTAGCTTGCAATACCAGTAATCCAATGAGCTATTGTCTACTCTGATTTAGTTTTTCCTTTATTTGCTATAATATGCATCTATTGTTATACCTACTATAGCCAATACAGTAATAAGAAGTTACTGGCTAGAATGAACTATCTATGGCCCTAATATAAAATGCATGTAGAGAAATGCATGCATGGCAAGATAGAAGAAGCCTCTACTATCCTGTGCAGTATGATAGTAGAGGTTACAGGTCTATAAACAACTCAGCCACGCTCAGTTACTGGTCATAAAATTACCTCAGCCTTGAGAGCTTGGCAATATCAGTGTTCAGAGTGATTAAGAGAACACAGAACAAGTATTCAACTCATGTAACATACACCTTACATAGTAAACGGAGACATAAAGTGGGTTTGCAGGAAAAGGAGGGAAAGAGCAAAGCATAATGGTATAAAGCATAATAGAAAAAATTATCAAAATCATGTAAAATATCCTAGGATTGAGGCAAAAATATGGTAAACATTAATGATTTATTAGAAAACTTACCCATCTCAGTGAAGGACTTGGGATGCTGAAGACTTGTTCTAAACCTCTCTCCTCATAGAGAAGGTATTGAGTTTAGGACCCAGTAGGGCAGTGGAAGGTTGAATATACCACCAAGAAAGAGGTAGGTAACAGAATTCTTCCATTAAACTGGTATGACGTTAATTGAAGTAACAGTAAACCATTGGCTTTGCATAGAAGATGTGCTTCTCTTATCTGCAACAAGGTTCTGATTATAAGAAACAAATTAGAATCTCCAGTTTATATGCAGTTACTTGGTAATACCATTCAGTGCAGTATTTTTACCCTTCATTTTTCCCTACTGCTCTTTTTCCTGCTCTCCTGTGTTTTCTTTTGCCTTTGTCATGCTACCATCTTATCACATCCATCTACTTTTTAAATTTAAGCTTGGACCACAAAACTCCTAATGTACACTCCCTCAAGTGTTTATTACCAGCTCACTAACCTGTCTTCCATAAAATCCTTCCTTACAAGCCATAGAAGGTACAAAAGAAATGCGTGAACCAGGAAGAAGTGGGATTCTCTGATCTTCTGATTTTATTTTTTAACTGAAAATAAATCAGATTTTTAAATCCTTTTTATACCCTTCTGCCATCTGGATTGCCCATCAGTTGCATTAATCATAAGAGAGGATACTGCTTGTCAATGGTTCCTTCCAAAATCGGCCACGAATGTGCAATAAAGATGTGGCATCCTTCTACGTGCCTTTGTGCATATGGACAGAGCTCCCGAGGCCTTCCTTGCCTGCAATCTGTGTTCTCCATTACAGTGACATGCAAACTACTACACTTTTGACATTTCTATAATTACAAGAGTGTTTTTCAGGAAAAGCATTTCAAATACATATAGAAATAAAATGGGAAATCAATTTACTTTTGCAAATCTACCTATTACATTATAAGCTTTCCAATAAAGGAGTAAATCTGCATTATTGTGCACCAGTATGAAGACAGAATTCTGATAAAAGCCTCTGTTCTCTGCAGTCATAATAATTCAAGATCATAAGAACTAAAGAGTTTCTCCTCTTTTATAGGGGCTTCTTTTTTTTTTAATAATATGAAGCATTTAAAAAAAAATTAAAAGAACATGTTCCCTCCTGCCCCCCCTCCAAGAAAAAAAAAAAAGGATTAATGCTCCTCTTAGATCAGGGGACAGCAGGTGTATAAGAGCAAAGTTAAATTTATGGCATCATTATGCATTGGATTTTTGATGGCTAAATACTGGTTGATCTGCTTGTCCATTTTCAACGTCTTTCCTCTCTATTATCTTTATTTGCTTTTGTCTTATGAATAGCTGTCTATTACTTATAAAAATTTAGATTTAAAAAAGTTTAATGAACCTATAATTTAAACAGGGGTACATTTTTCTGTGAGGCTGCAGGCTACTGGCTGGACGAGCCTATAGACTAGCAGCCACATTTTTTGTGGAATGTCTACGCACTTCATTACGCAGATATTACCTTTGATTTACGTTTGCTCAGGCATGAAGTAGCTCCCATTACATTTCCTTATATCTCTGCAAGGTATTAGATTTCTGAAAATCCAGGCTCTATGTAGTAGTTGTATTGATTTAAGAAATGGCATGTGTTAAATCAAACCCAGAGGCTACAGTTAGTTGCTGTGTCTTCATAGAGAACTGGAGGAGAGCAGTAAGTAGTAAATACTCTGAGTAGTTCATTGTCCATGTGCTGGGCCTCTCTAGGAGAATAGAGGAAAAGATGGACAGAGAGAGTGAGGATGTGTGGTTGAACAACTGCAGGCTATAGAGATTCTGTATCCCCAAGTAAAGGGCTCCTGTGCAAACCCTACTGCAGAGAAGAGGCAGAAAAAAACCATGGTTTTCTGGGACAATCACAGACACAGCTACATGTCTGACCCTAGGCAGGCATGTGCCATCTGCAGCACCCTTCCTGCCTTGTGTTGGTCTCGTCACCAAAGGACAAAGTCCAACAAAACATCAATTTCCAACAGTCATGCTCAGCTGCAGAAGAGACACCTTTCCACTCCCATGGCTTGTGTGCCTACAAGTACCAGGGTAGCTTTTGACATTGCTCCAAAAAATTCTATCTGTCACAGCATATTTGGGCTTTAAACAATCCAAGACATTCTTCACAACATTTAGACCTGCCATACAGCCCTTACAATTAGCCCTTTCTTTTTGAATAAATGAAACTGTATCTTAACTAATCTGCTTCAGGTGAATGTGTTAGTCTCATGAGAAACAGAAGAGGAAGAGCTGAAAAGCATATTATGGAAAAAATAAATCATATCATGCCAGAGTGTCATTGTCCTGCTCCTCAGCCATTTTTCACTATCTTCTAGTGTCATTGTAACCTTCTCTGCAAGGTTAAATGTCACAGTGTGGTTTTATCAAAATAGCAACCTTTCTCACATGTGAAAATTACTATACCGTAGACTATACCATATTTCCTGGAGAGATTTGTTACAAAGACATGTTACCACACTAAAAAGAAAAGCTGAACTGATTTCTACATTTGAATTACGATGTGCCAATCACATGAAATTGCATAAATATCACCATACAGTCAGGCCAGAAATTATTTCTGTCAATAGCTCAGGTATCATTTGTTTTTGTATATGATCCTTGTACACAAATTTGTTATGTTTTAAATGACATCAAATTTAGTTTAGCAAGCCAAAAGTAATAAATTAGATGATGTCACTTTGATTGACCCCAAAATAATACATATAAACAACAAAATTCTTGCAGAGCTGATTTGTATGGAGAATAGAGAGGACCAGTATCTCCTCGAAATGAGAATTGAAAGAGATATCCAAAACACACAAGCAGATCAAAGTGCTCAGAAGACCTTATAATATTTCCTAGCAAACAAAATAATAACACCAGAAAGAGCCAGTGCAAGTCTCAGACACCTGTGAAAGGTGCTCCTAAGCAAAGTCTTGTAAGGGACGTCATACCAGAGAACAAAATGTAGGCAACAATACCCTATTTGACATCAGTATGTCACATATTTGCCTCCACATAGAGTTTTATTTCATCCTCTCTCTCGTTCTCTCTTACAAGGAGCTGGGTTTTTTTGGTAACCCCTCTTTGCCTGTTGTCTCCTCACAAACTTCCGTAGCTCAGTACAGAACTACAAAGACCTACAAAAATCTTTCTTTTTCAAATTTAATTTCCCTGGGTAAGGGCCTTAATCTATTTCCTGACATATTTTATTTTAATGAAATACTTCAGTTTTTAATGATTTTTTTTTCAAATTTCCTTTCATTCTGGCAACATTTTGACCACCGGATTGGAATTTGATAGCAATGTATATTTCTGTTACAGAAACTTCAAGGATAGTGTCAAACACAGTAAAAAGGAGCTCTTTTTTTACTACATTTTGCATTCATAAGAAGCCTTTCTAGAAAGGAAGAAGTAAATGAAGTACATATTTCTCTATATCAAATGTTATATTTCCTTATGGGGTAGAGCTGTTCTTGGGAAAGTCCACATTCTCAGATGGGAAGAGAGTGTTTTGTGCTTCTTCTCTTATTCTCCGCAGTGCAGTGAAAGAGTGAATACAGCATTTCTCCTTTACTCCCCCTCTAGCCAGTGCAGCCTTTCTCTACCTATATTTCTGGCTGTTGAGTGCTCTATTCATCCGTTCTGTTATTTTTGTCCTTCATATATCTGCCCAGCTATTGATTTTAGCTAATACTTGCACAGATTGTTAAAACATGGAGAGTTGATTTATTTAGCTCTTTATAAAATGTTCCAGACAATGCAATGTGTACCACTTTACCTCCTGATTATACTGGAATTCACTTGTAGTCATTAACTGAGAGAATAAGGAGAATGGATGTTTTACTAGGAAATTTCAAACAGCAAAATTAATACAATTTTAATATATTTTTGTTTTCTGAATGTCCATTTTCATAGAATAATTCTTCTAAATAAAAAGAAAGTAGGAACTCCAATAAACCCAGGAACTCTTTCCTGGTGTCTAGTTTTCTAGCTTTTTCTTTTCTGATTTTACCCAATTAAATTTGTTGCTACCAATTTGTTCCTTTCTAAATGCTCTTTTTACCTTTGGATTGAGCAACCTTTATACAGACACTGTTCTCACAGCCCTTTTCTGTTGTCATTTGGCCAAGGTATACAGAGTGAAATTTGGCTTTTACACTTTCTCTTCCTAAATTAATCTCCCTCATCTTTTGTTCATTTTTGCTGTTCCACTTAGAAATTAATTTCATTTGTTCATTTACTTTCCTGGTAAACCAATGCTCAGAACTGAATGCAATATTCCAGGCTTAGTTGCAAGAGTATTATGCTGTGAATGATTATTATTTCCTCAGACTTTGACACCTCTTTGCATGAAGCCCAAGAGCTCATTGGCCTCCCTTAATGCCATATCACTGTGTAGATTCATGCCTAATTTTCTGCCCATTACCACCTCCATGGTTCTTTAAGCATTTCTGCTTTCCAGGTTTCTCTCTCCTACTCCACAGCTATGTTTTAGCTTATGTTTCTTCATATGTTATTGATAGCATAAGGGTTAAAATGTTTTAAAATTGTAGTAGCTTGGATAGGCTTTGAATTAGCATTGTTCTTGCTAAATCTTGTGATTCTGCACCTGTGTGTACCTGCAGCACAGGTAGTACTGTTACACTGTGTTATAGGTATGCAACCATTATTTAGAAATCACATATTGGCTGATCGATAAAATCATGGGAGGATTGTGGGAGAGGGACTTGAAGGGGGCTTGCAGAGTATGCCTGAATGATTACAATGAACCAGAAACTCATGCTCTGTTGATTACAATAGTACAATGGATAGTTAATGATCAACATATGATTCTATAGTGCTTATGTAAGGAGAGAGTATAAAATGTGTTCACCCCAAACTGATGTTGGAATCAGATTTGGGTTTGTACCCCGGTTCCCAGAGCTCTGCAATAAAAGCACCTGCATATAATCATTCCGTGATTATGTGTTTCTAGGCTAACCTTATTAGATAGCCTTTTTTCCAAACTAAATCTCATTTTGCTCATATGTCCATGTTTCTAATATTGCTTGGTCCCTTCTTACTAATTTTGTGCCATCAGCAGTGTTTGCAACACCTCCTAATTTAGTATGATATGTGAATTTCATTAACTTGTCGTTTACTCCCACCTTCAAATCATTAATGAGGTTGTCAACAAAACCTCTGGAACTAACATTAGTCTCTTCAGGGCTACCAGACAGCTCCCCCACAACTTGATACATTGTTGTGTATTATTACCCTTTGTTAGTGTCCCTTCAGTCACTTTTCAGTTCATATGACAATGTCCCTATGTAAACACCTTTTAATTAATTTTGACAGATAATGTAAATCGATTTTTTTTCAAGTGTCTCATACAGGATTCAAGCAAAAATAGTTTTTATCTATTTTCCTTCTTTTTTGTACTAAAATTAAAATTTTTTCATCAACAAAAAACCTATTTCTTTGTTTTTCTGAAAAATTAATTCTGCTAATTCTTAATTATTCCATTATCTCCTAGCTGTTCAATGGCCATTTTGCTCCTGACATTTATTTTCTTGACTCATTCAAGTTTAAATTGAAGCTGATGATCTGATAGGTTCAGTATTATTCACAAGTCCACTGCTTGCTTGCTTCTTTGCTAGTATTTCAGGAATTCTCTAGTTCTCTCTGAATCTGGCAGCAAAATAATTAAAAATCAGGCATTCTTTTCCTCTATTGTCATTCCTTAAAATGCACATCTGCTACAATCAAATTGTTTGTTACAGTATTGTCAAGGTTTCTCTTACTGCTCCCTTTGTCAGTAACTTTGTGTACGAGTTGTTTTGAAATTGCCTAGCCTATTTTCTTTCTTTCTTAATTAGAAAAAAAATCCATCTATAATTTTCGTCACAAAGTTCCCCCATCTATGTACTCTGGACATAGGTGTGATGGTGGGGGGTGCATTCTCCCAATCATTTTTGATTGCTTTCTCTGTAACTGGTGTTTTTAAGCAGATTTCTTAGCACTTACAGTTCCCCAGGAGTATAGATTCATAGATTATAAAGATACAAGGGACCATTATGATCATCTACTCTGACCTTCTGCACAGTACATAACAGCAGTGCTTAGGAGAACCTTCATATCACCTACTGGGAAAGAAAAGAGACACATAAAATGTTTAGAGTTAAAATGTCCTCATTTGTCTCTATTCAGATTCTCTTGTTGTACTATTCACAGTAATATCTCCTGCATGATTCAAGGGAATGTCCGCAGGAACATATCTAATATGATATATGCCTCTCTGAGGACCCTCTTGGTGGCGGACATGGTTTATTAGAACACTGCACCTCTGCCCTCAGATGTTAAAAAAAAGCCACACAAAAACCTACAAAAACCATGGGCTTCACAGGAACATTTATATAGATTAGGAAAACACTTCACCTTGGGGATCAAAAAGCTAAAGAATTCTTTCTCTTCTCCCCAGCATAGCAATCGTGGTAGGTTCTGTTCTGTTTAAGTGCTGAGTACACATTGAGCTCCATCAGGTATGTACAGAATTCCCTACTTTTTTTAGGCTAAGAAATTTTCAGGTAATGACAGTTACATATGGGAATGATGAAAGATTCAGTTAAATTACTGATGCACTACAAGATCTCACATCAGATCCTAAATTATATTTCCATTGGCAGTTTGGGTACTGGCTGTGGTGGCATGCCATAAACTCAACACATTATGTCCTGATAACAGCACCATAAAAGAGATTCACTACTACTCTTACCCTCAGTATTCACCAGAGTATGTTTGTGGCAACCTTCCAATAAGACTGCAAACTTTTCTGTTTCTTTCTCAGTTTATGATATTCTTTTAAAGATTCTGAAAAATCATTGTTTTGTAAATACATAAAATATACAGATATATGGTGTGTACAACTAGCTTCTTCTGAACTTACATTTGTATGTGCGATCCACCAATTTACATTGAGTGTGTTTTATTCCTTCTGTCTGAGCATCTAAAGACCTAGGTGATAGCCAATTAAAAATAATAAAATTTTTAAAAAATCTTGCTACATATATTGCACTGCATTCTCATACGCTACTTGGGAAAGCAAGGGAAAAACAGAGAATACCCACAGTCTGGTATCTTTTTTCATGACTTCTTACAGTCTAAAGGAACTTCTAAGGGAGGTTTCTGAATGACGGTCAGGGCTGGAGCACAGTTTGCTGTGAAGTGGTTTTTATTGCTGTTTCAGAAAAAATTTGATAACCTCACTATCCCCAAAGCACAGGCTTTTGAAGTTTTGAAGGAATATCTAGGGACCTAACTTCTTCCCAAAAGAGCTTGACTGCACTTCTCACTGCATTTTTTGATTCAGTTAGGAACTCATCACTTGTCTCAAAACACCTTAGAATATGTCCTCCAACTAAAAAATTTTAAATATCCACATATGAAGAGAATTAGGTAGACACCTATACCACATTTATATAATAAAATAAAAAGGTGATTTCTTAAGTATCTATGCATAGTGCATTATGTGTTTATTGCTATATTACATGTTTTGCAGAGAACATATATTCGATAGGACCACTATTCATCCAGCTGCCCATACATCATTTTATTATATGCTAGAGATATATAGCATCTCTACAAGAGTACTAAATATTATTTTAAAATAAAATTCTCAAATAATTGCATATGAAAAAATTAGAGTGTTTGCATTAGGGTGATCTCTTTGCAACTTGAATAAAAAATAGAAAAATAGAAAAATAGAAAAAATTAAGACACTACACTTGTGTTCCTCTTTTTGAATCTTCCCCACTTACTGAAAACATGAAACTGAAGGAATCACATATGTTTCAGCTTGAAGATTACCTGTTGTCTTTCATCTGGCATTTGAATAGTTTATATAGCCCAGAAAGAAACTTGAATAATATGTGAAAACCACTGAATGTTTAGTTGGCATCATGTAGTGTTTCTGCCAAATCTATCTAGGAATGACTAAGCCATAGGTTGGAGTGTAGGTACTAGCAAACCAAAACCAATCATCAAAAAAACCCCAAGTTTTGAATTTGGAAAACAAAAACATTTGCATACATTCATCATGACAAATGTAGTGATTAACCAAATTGCATCTCCATTCTCAGAGATGGGTCTCTGTTCTGATGAAAATGCAGAGTAATCCACAGTGAGAGGAAAATCTCACAGAACCTTCAAGCTGGAATAGCATCTAAATAATTACAACAGCATTAAAATTTTCTTGGAACCACAAATATTCCAAGCCCTTAGAATAATCAATAAAAGATGGAGTAGGAACAGTTGGACACGGTGGGGAAAAAACAGAATTAGAAGAGGAATTGTGTTCTTTTTTTTCATACTGGGGAACACTGGGTGCACCCAGCAGCCTGTCAGATTTTTATGTCTGCAATATTTTGGCAAATACAAGGTACTATCTCACCATATCAACATCTACATGTTTAAGAGCAGGTAAATGTTTCACATTAAATTCCAATGCATCCGAGCAGCTGTAAATACTGGTAGTCGTTCTCAAAATAGCTTCATGTTTAGCCCGAAGATTTATATGTGTCTGGGCATAGACTCCTGATCCTTACAGCAGTATCTGATCTTATCTTCTTGAACTGGATTTTACTCTGGACTTCTGAAGTTATAACAAAAGATGGAAAAGTATTCAAAATCCCCCTTAGAAACAGACTAGTTTTAATTTGAAGTCCTGTAAAAAGAAATCTTATTAAAATACCTTAGCTGTATCAAGATGCTTATTAGATAAAAAAGGCATTATAATGGGAATGAGCAGGCTAGTTGCAAGAATCAATTATTAAAACACAACATACATTATGAGTGGACTGAACTAAATCACACCAGTGATAAAAAAATCAGTTAAAAGCTTCCATGTGCACAGTATTTATGCTTCTTTCTCTGAACTGGAAAGGAAAAAAAACCTGAAAAAATTATAATTTTCTGGAATAAATTGCAAGGAAATAAGAAAGAAGTAATTCTAATCCCTTCAGCAGAAACACTCACTGCCTAACTTGCCATCCGTTTTCATGGAGTGAATGCTGACAGAACATTTGCATTGTCCAGGACCTGGAAAGGAAAAAGGAAATCAGAGCTGATCTATGTCTAGGGCAAATTGTTTAGCAACATAGAGTTTAGGAAGCTATGGTGTGTAGGGCTGCAATACACTGCCTGGGGACTTGCAGAAACTATGGTAATCAAGGTGTTTAAAACTATTTTAAGACTAAGGGCTTTTTAAGAAGAACTCATGCTGCTCTGATCTACTGTTGGTGATAGTGTTGAATTAAGTAGGAGACTGAACTTGATGATCTCCAGTGGTCCCTTCCTAGCAGCAGTTCTATGATTCTGTGTAAAATTGCACCATCTGATTTTATTTTAGTTTCTTAGGTGGTAAAAAAGTTATATTGCTTCCTTCATCTAAGTGGAGCAGGAGCCAGCACCATCTTCAAAAGACACTTGTCCATGGGATTTTATTTATTTCACTGAAGACTCCCAGCTGTAATAGACTCCTAAGTAAGCACGGCTTTCAATTTAGATACCCAGATTAATGTAAAATTCCTCTGATTTAGTGTCAGACTCCACCTATCTACTATCCGATCAGTTTTAAAATTTCTGGACGACTGGAAGCAGTACTGTCAAGGGACAGGAAGTCCTGAAGTGTGCAAAACAGCATTCACTGAGTATCAGTGAACCAACCAGAGGTGACCATGCACAATCCACCTGGCTTGCTGCTACACACATGGGCTACATATTCACTTTCCCAGAAACTGCTTTTTCAGACACCTCACAGACCTAGAAAACCAGTTTGGAAAAGGAAGGAAGTGCTTTGTTTAATACTTTTCAAAGTGGAGATGGAGCTGACCCATATGACACAGAAAAGCTTCACAGGATTTAAAGAGAACAAAAGACAGTTAAGGCTGTTCTGGCATCCCCATCTCTAGACTGCAAGTCCTACCTCTAACTACCAGTATCCTAAATATTTATCTCAAATGCAAGTTTTTTTAAAAAATGTGAAATTGAAAGATGAGTTCTGACATATGCACACATACTGAATGTATATTTGCATATGTAGTACGGTACAGGCTTTGCAAAACAATTCCTAATGATCACTGCAGAATCATATTAGTGCCTCTGTTTCTGTTTCTCTGTGATATATGTTCCATGCCTAAATTCATGCTATGAATATTCGGTTTTCTGTCCCCATGTGTTGCCCATATTTTTCAGCCATAGTTTAGACACTGGTATTTTAAAAGTATGTCCTTTTGCTTTATTTCTCCCTGCTTCATCTCAGTTGCATCTGGCTTCATCAACCCAGCATACAAAGGAAGAAAAATGTGCCAAATATTGCACATTTGATATCTGAAGTGTACCTATTGACCTTTGACTGGAATGGATATTTTAATCCCGCACTCGAAAATTACCCTTCAAAAGACTTGAATTCAAATTGCCAACATGATATGTCATCTTCTAATCTGATGTGACTGGAATCATAACATTTGCTTTGATGTGCAATGTAATCCACTTTGACTGATTAGATGCAACCTGCCATAACACTGCAAAGGGCAATGCATCCTGCTCAGGAATTAAAACTATCCTATTTTCTGGAGATTGGAGTGAAAGGAATCTACCTGTAGTTTACAGATCTGGGGAGTTTGATGTTGCTGTCCTATAGCATAGCAACATACCCCTTGCATGTCAATCACAGAAGCTTCAAGTCCTCTAACAGGTCAGCGTGATTTGAAATACCCTCTAGCTGTCTTGTTACTTGTTGGTTTGATATTGTTCCTCCCCTGAGAGTTCATTATTGGTTTACTATCATGTACCTTCTTTCATGATTGGTTCATTCTGTTATCTCTACCTGATGATGTAACACCTTAAAACTCTCTGCAAGAGGACAACCGGGGTCTCTCTGCTTTAGCTTCCCTTCAAGCTAACTGGCCCCTGCCCTCTCGGGGGCAGGAGAAAATAAACTTGGAATGCAGCTGACAGAGTTTCCACTCTTTTCTCCGTACCTTCCGCTGCTGGCTACAGCATGCCTACATGCTGTGAGGAGGCGTTGGGCTGCACTGGTAAACTGAGGCACGCAAAACCTCAGTTACCATCTTCCAGTCGCTAGCTCACGCGGGCTCGGACCCCGTTAACCTGCAGCCAGGCTGGGAGCAGCCCGGCCAGCAGAGATTTTAACAGTTTTCAAGTGCTTTTTAACCCAACAGTGACAACTGTTTTAGCTAAACTATTTGTTTTCGTTGTGTTTTGAGTCTGACACTAGCTTTTGCTTTAGCATCTGCATTTTTCAGCCAAGAAATAGCCAGTTTTTAAGCCACTGCAGAAATTCTAACATTTGGATTTAAATTGTATTGGAATACTCTGCTTGGAAAGAATGCAGTTTGCAGCTTTTAAACTCCCTAGCAGCTTACAGTAGTTTTTTCCATTATCAAGGCAGGAAGTACTTTGTGGTCTGAGATGCAGCACCAGGTGCAGGAGAAAGCAGCACCCAGCAGCCCAAGAAATCAGCAGCTGTTTATCTTTCCTCTCCTGTTATTTCAGATTAGAGCACTTTTGGGGAAGATTTTTCAGAACCCTGTGTGACCTCATAAAATTACTTGCAATCTGCAAGGCAATTCTCACCCACACAGTCAGGGGCAAGTCTTTCTAGTCCTCTGAAAATGACAGAATAATTATAAAGCAATGGAGGGATAGGTAAAAGTATATGACATGGTTACCTGGGTGAAAGAGAGGGACCAAACAAAAAGGGACCATCTTAAGGCAGCTGTTACCAGTGAGCCTGTGACACATGATTTGCTTAAGTATTTAAAATATTACAGTTTCTTGTAATAACAGATTTGCAGTAAGGTCTGATACACAGAGCAGAAATAGTCTTTATTGCTCAGGATGCATTCAACAAGCCAGGACATTGAACAGAGGGAAGTGATGCTGTGTAAGAATGGGGTTAAAGATGTGATACACTAATGTGTCCTGTTGTCATATGTGTCCACAGAGGCAAGAACCTCATACAATAAGAATATTTCCTTCTTAGATGTCTGGACACCTCATATAAGCCTTGTTTTGGTTTTTTTTTGTTTACTTTTATCTAAGTCAAATAGGCTATCAAACATGTTTTTTTTTCTTTCTGAGTAGGAAGAAGTATAGACAATCTGAAAGAGAAAATGGAAAGTTTTAAAAATAGGTAGCAATTGGAGACTTCTATTTCCATTACGAACTCAAATATTTAAACTTAATTCTTTACTTTCTGGTCAAAGAGCCTTAGTGGAACTTGTCTGTAGTTTATCCAGGTCCAGTTTGATTCTGCTCCACTAGGATTAGAAATTCAGGAAGGGAAGAATAGATGCTACTTGAAGACAATATTCCTATTCTTGCAGAGACAAAAAGGTGTTTAAAAGTATTGAAGATATGTAGGCTTCTGATGCAATAAGATTTGCAACAGTATTTTCTATTGTGAGGGCATACAAAACGGTAGTGATAGTTGCAGAGAAAATAGTTTTCTGGTTTAAAAATTTTCATTGAATCCCTGAATATATAAGCAATATTACATTTAAAAAAAAAAATTAAAAATCAACACTCATTTGATAAAGATAGTCCCCTGACAAGCAAGTAATTCTGCAGCTTTTTAGGGTTAAGATTACTATGCTGATGTCAGACCACACCTAGAAAAATTGGTTTGATTTGCCAGGTCACTTTCCAGAAATGCAATTACTAAAAATGGTTCTCCTTTTGATTCAAATCTCCAACATGATATGTCATTTTTTAATGTGAGGTGACTAGAATGATAACAAATGCTCCCTGATGGGAAGCACAGTCTGGTGTGATTGATCAGATTCGAAATGCCATACCACAGCATAGGGGCAATGCATTTCACCTGAAAATTTAACCTAATCTTTTTTTCTGGAAAGCTGCAGTGAAAGGAGGAAACCTGTGTCTCACCTTGCTGAATTGCTGAAGATTTTAGGGTTGTATTTTTGCTATCGTCCTCTTGGCAGAAGCTGTGGTAGGCACTCATTTACCCATACATCCAAGGAAGGAGTGATGTTCCTTTTTCCTAACTTGTACTGAAAAGCAAATTTCAAATCCTTTTCCTCAGGTGCGCTTCACGCAAAGTTATCCTTACATGTGTATCCTTGCTGGATGACACCCAAGCTGTCTCCCCCCTACAACTCACTCTAATTCATCAATATTTATCCTGACCATGTTATGCTTAATATTGCAAGTGCAGTTTTAATGCTGTGGTTGTCACTGGACCAAACAGTAAATAGACATAGCAGTTTAACACACACATACGGAATGAGCATATTCTCACTTCTGTCTTATACCCAGAATTTTGAACTGACACTTTTGTTACTCCTAATGCTATTAGTGTTAATGGAAAAATGCCAAAATGTCAAATCATTTTCTATAAACATGCACTAATACCAGATGCCTAGGAATGGGGATTAAGAAGTTTGCTCTGTATTTTTCATAGGATTTCTGACAACTTTACATTTCCATTTATATAGATCAGGAATAAATATATAAAAATCAAGCCACAAACTTTGAGCCATTTCCTAGGATCTGGTAAGACTTTGATAAGAACAAGTCTTTTAATTCTCATTGATTTCTTCCCTCTTTTCCACAGAAAGTCCTATGCCTTTACATCTACTCCTTGGCATAGGGGAATAGAGAGAGCAACCAACATGCGTTTTTTATGAGATCTAAGTACTCACTCCATGCAGAATTAGCACGCTTTCCCTGCAAAAATCACGATCAGGACCTTTATCGAGACCTGTTAAAGGCCCTTAAAAGATTCTATTTTTAAAGACTTTACAGTGGAACTTACCTACAAAGCGATGTTGTAAGAAGAACAAACAGGGGAATTGACTAAAAAAAGAATTTCTGAAATAAAGAAAATAGATAAAAAATAGAAAGGTAAAGAGTTTTGGAGTAGAAGAACCTGGAATAAAACTGAAAGAATATTTGAGTCAGAGAGAAGAAGGCTGGATTGAAGGAAAGGCAGGAGTGAAAGGATAATATTATACCACATTATTATTACACATTGGTAAATGCAATGTTTAGAATAACTTCTCTTTTTTTAAAACCTTGGATAATAAATACAAATTTATTGTTAGAGAACAGGTTCTGAGTTCCTGATGATTTGCTGAGCTCTGAATTTAGAAAAGAAACAGTTATGAAGAAAAATATATCTATTTAAAAGCAGTGTTACATTTAGAAATCTATCAATTTAGATAAAGCAAAAAAATAGTTGTAAGTAGTTTTAATAGAAGAATAAAAATGTAAAAAATTACAGAACATTCTCATCCATTTTTTTATTTGACCAACAAACAGAAGTGTCTTTTAGTTATACACCTTTATTTCTAAGTACTGCTATACAGAAAGATAAAGCAAGGGACAAAACCCAAATAATTGTGCACTTTTTCATGAAATTGCACACATTTTTATTTCAAAAGAATCACTACCTTCTAAGAATTCAAAGCATTGTTATAACTTCCTGCTCTGTTACAAATTGCTTCCCCTTAACGGCAAGCCTCATTTATCAATATTTTTTTACAGTAGCAATACTACAGAATCTAACAGAAGAAAGGCAAATAAAGACAGAAAGAAGGATAGACTGAGAGAGAATGAAAATCCTGAGACTGTGTAGTGAAAAGGAACATAGCAGAAACAATGGTGCATTGTTGGACTGAGGTTGAATATTCTTCTTTTTCAAAAATGTCAAAAATATCAGGTAGCTTATTAAGCAATACAGTAAGATTCTTAATTTTTTGCCAGCTTTGCACATTATTAATTACCTATTTTGTGAAGAAAGGTGATGGATTTTAAATGCTAATAAAAGCTGAACTAATGTAAACACAACAAAAGAGATTTGATATCAATACCTGTGACTGGAAATATAGGACTCCATAAAACAAAACTAAGGCATCATGGTGATAGGAACATTATATGAGTCTGTACAGAATGAGGCTTTTCATCCCAGCAGTAAACTGTTGGCAGAGAAGACGGGAAGAATAAGACTTGTCCCTTTCTGAGCTTCTTTATAAACTTCCCACTTCTAAAGGAGCTAATCTTTTCAAGAGGAGTTTAAAGGTGAAGAAATAGTAGATTGCTTTAGAGTTTTGCCTGTCTTATTTTTCCCCAATCATGTTCCAAAACAGGAGTCCATGACTCACAGCAAATATTTTCCATCCTGTTTTAGTCCCATATGACAGTACTTATGCACCCTATCCACTATCTTTTACACCATCGGGGCTTTTTCAGCAAAACATATTTCCTTACACTTTGGTTATGACATGAAATAATTTCAACCATTCCCAGTGGAGATGGAAGCAGGCAAAAAGACAAGAGGTACTCTTAGTATTACACAGCTGCAATAGCTGTCAGGTGGAAGTTTTGTCAGACATGTTTCTGCAAACATCTCTTTCACAACAAGTGGAAAGAAAGAAAATTTTTTTGGTACAAATGAAATATTTTTAAAGCCCATCATATTTTTATAATGCTGCTTATTTTAAACTCCTACCATATGCTCTGCAAGTGATGCAGGCATATGGTTCACATAACAATACCATATGTCTGATAATATTTTGTTGTATATTACAGCAATAACAAACATTTATAATTTGTAGAGGGACTTAAATTATGTTTTATATTCATTTTTTATATTTACAAATACTTCTGATGACATATCTGAAGAAGAGTTTAATATTTCAAACTAAACATTCAGGGAGTATTTTATGGCTAAAACCATGCATTCATCACTGTGAAAAAAGACTACTGCCCTTTGGTAAAACACAGAGAAAAATAAAATAATAATTAAAAAATAAATTTTAAAAAAGCATACATTCAAATTACAATGCACTTAAGCAACTTCTTCTTTTCAAACACATATTTGCCACTGTCTCATCTGAGATTCAGTGTCTGAAGTGTTTGGGTTTTTCTTCCTTTCTTCTCTTTTATGATGTTTTGTTCTTTATTGAATCAAGAAGGAATTGAGAGATGAAGCAAAAGGAAACATGTATGAGACTCATCTTTCTCGGGACAAGATTGCATGTGAAGAGATGAAAGGATAATAATTCTATATCCTCTTTTTTCACTTGTGCTATTGTTCAGGGATCCTGAATAGAGTCAAGTACCACCATGTCAGGCATTCCCTCTTTTGGGATACTTAGCCATGCACACAGAAGTGAAACTAACAAGAATGATTTAGAGTAAGTCCCTCAACCCAAGCCCATGGAAGGAGAGAAAATGCAATGTTTGGGGTTTTTTTATTTTGCAGTGACTTACTTGATGGCTAAACACCATAGCAAAAACATGGATGAATCTGACTTCATTATTAGTACAGAGAGGTCAGTGACTTTGGATGATGGCATGTGACACGATAAGAAATAAGGAAGAAGACTGGCTATATCTGGAAGAGACTTTAACCACGGTAGGTACACTGAAATTATGTTTTTCAAGCCAGAGCAGATGAAGCCTTTGCTGAGAATGTTACTGGCTTGTGTACATCTAGAATGTGATGAAGTAAAAAGAATTAATAAACTGGGAGACAACTAGACTGTCCAATGTCTCCAACAGAGTCAGAAAATTGAAAATAACAGAAAACACAAAAACCTCAGTGACATAGACAGTCATGTAGCTGTCAGCAGTCACAGTGACCTGATATATATGAAGTGACTAAAAAGGGAGGATCAATAATTCCTTTTTTCAGTTTAAAGTACTTACAAAGCACACAGAAGAAATTAGTAAATAAATGGTGTTTAAAGAAACAATGAACTGAAGCTTCCAGGAATCTGAAGGCTCTATCTCTTTCTGCCATGGAAAATTTTATTCCCCTCCCTCTGGAGCTCAGATGCTTTAGTTACCTCCTACAAGAAGACTTCTTATAGTCTTCTAATGTGATGATGTAGCTCCTTGCCCCTACTGAGCATGCTATTTACAAGTGCCAGATACTTCCACCAAACAAAAATTACAATTTAACCATGATCTAGAGTAAGACTACACTCACATGCAAAATCCCAAGCTTCTGAAACACCAAGAGTGAAACTGTATATATGTATATATTTAAAAAAATTAGCCATTTTAAACATTTCATTTACATGAACAAATCAAAAAGGTACAGCTAGGTGGGTGGAGAAACTAAGTATTGCTCTTTTACTGCTGCTTAATCTCAGTCAAAGCAATTTTATGTCCCACCATCAAAAGAAAGAAAATTCCCTCTTTGTATAATATATACTGCTTATTCTATAGTTCTTATTCTTTCAACATTTTGTTGAATAAAATCAAAGAAATGGAAAGCAAAATGGTTCTTTGATGCCTTGTTTGTTTACATTAGCTGATAATTACATTGGCCCATATACCATCCAGGTCTTCAGGCTGGTGCTGAAACTAGTAATTGCCCCTAAAAGCATCATACATACAGCTATGCCTGCACTTTTTTAACTAGCCAGCTTGATGACTGAAGAGTGATGAACATCTGCTTTTAGGTCTCTTTGAGGCCACTCTCTTTTCAGAGGATCTCATAATCAAGATACAAAAAAAGCAGAATTGAAATCTAGTGTGATACTCAAAATACCTGGTGAATTTGAGGGGGAATACTCTCGAAAGCTGTGAATTTTGTGTGGCAAAGAGCCACATATGTAACATGACTGTTGTGAAATTACGATGTATCCTAAGGTCACAGTGTGGGACAACTATCAGTTATACCCTTTCAGCCAGGTCTTTTAAAAATACTTGTTTATTAAGGCCATTATTAAGACAGAAAAACATTTGCATTAAAAGTGATGGTTAAGATTTTCTTTAATCCTAGTAAAGTAAGTAAGATGAGGATAAATATGGTTCCTGATCCAAATTACCTTCACTCTAAGCCAGTGGGTATCTATTGTCACTAATCTGCACAGAGTCCTTGATTTGAATGGATTTAAACTGTAGTGGAGCCTAGTACTTTATTTTCATAGCACTGACTAATACTATCTCTACATTTCTCTCCATAATTTTTTTATTTTCTAAATATTTGTCAGTTTCAGTTGTGATTTTTCCACTCCATCCTGAGATTAATGTAATAATGAAAAGAAAATTTTCTGGTTGTAGACAAGGCAAGGGTGCATTATATGCCACAGGCAATATTGCCAGGAAATCATCTAACAAATAACAAGCCAAGATAAAAGCAAGATTTCCCTTACAGATTTTTTATGTCCATAAGCAAATTAAAGCACAGCTCAGAAGTTCACAAAAATATAATGATCAATGCAGTGTTTCTGATGGAAGAAGAAAAACTCATTTTTCTAAAACTCATTTTAATTTCATATGCTGGTTGTATCACAAGCAGATGAATAACTTATGTGATAAACAAATACACATATTTTTCCCCTTCATTTTCTTGAAAGACAGCTTAGTTCATTTTTTCCCCTTTTTTAGATAGTTTTTATTCTTAATCTGAAGCCAACATCTCATCTCTCTCTCTTAGAGTCATCTCAATGTTGAGATAAGATGGGACAGTTGTTGTCTTAGCAGTTCTTAGCATTTTCTCTTACCAGGACTTTCTACACAACTTGCTTATTAAGGGAAAACTTCAAATTTTCTTCTCTTCTTTAAAGGCTGATCACTTTCAAAAACCAACAGGTTTTATGGTCTCCAAACAGGACTGGATTCACATTCTTTCCACACTAAGGCACAGCATTCATGTCAGAGTTTGAATCAGCACGTATTATACCCCAAAGAATTGGGTTCAATTAGCTCACTGAAGTAACCTAAGAAGTATTGGAAACCCTTATGAGTTCCTTCTCAAAATCCTAAGCAATTTTTCAGGTTTAACTTATGTTTGATCTGAAGAATAGTTGAAGGTTTGTGGGTTTTTCTTTTCAGGACTGAACATGTTACGTACATATTCTAAAAAATAGTGCTGAAAAACAAGTTCCTGTGTCAATCAAATGGAAAGTTTTGTTTTAAACTTACCATAACGAGCAAGAAAAGTCAGAAATGTCTTTGGCTTTCTGAAACACTCATGGAAGTTATACAGAAGTATCCTAACTTAAAAGCATATACCAAAAGTAGTAATAATGCTGTAGTGGGTTTTTTATATTATATTGACAACTGTTGCGTAAATCTACGAAACCTTTCTAGTGTTACATAACGCAGTGGAATCAGCCCACTTAGAACAAGGGTTCTGAAGCATAAGGGAGTGGAATAAATTTATGTGAGAAGATCTATTTAATTCTTAGTCATCACAATTATTTCTCTGTTTGGAAGAGAGATGATATGATTTCTTCAACCTTCTCATTAATATTAATTTTCTAAGCAACAACACAAAAATTACTTGTAGAATCCTAACCCAGATTTTTTTTTGTTTGTTTTTATTAACTTCACTTCCAGGGAGACCAAGGACTTTAGATTATGCTGTTTAAAGAAGGCTTTGATCTAGAGAGACAGATTAGCCATTGTCCAATTCAATAGCAGCATTATTTTCATTCTAACACCCTGCTCCGGTGTAGTACTAAATCTTGTAAGATTAACTTTTAAAGCTCAGTAATAGGAAATCATCAATTCTCAGTAACAATCTGAAGCTCACATGTTTAACAATGACTTCTACCATTTTAGCATTAATTTTATGTACGTTTTCACAGATAAAGAAAGTACCTATTGGCTTAACAGATTTAGCATAACTTTGCTGATCTTCAGTGATATAGCCTGCTTGGTTTTACACGCATTCGTGTTGAAAACAGTGTGCAGTGGCAGGATTTGACTAATCATTAACCTCTGGATTCAATGTAGCAATAGTATATAGAAGCTTTCTCTAAGCATGCAATTTTAAAAGCCAGAAAATCAATTCAAAGTCAAACACCACTGTGCTTGCTGTTCAGGTTCCTGCTGTCTCAGTGTCTCCAACAGAGTTCTCGAGCAACAGTGTTCATGTGAAATGATCCACATTGAAGCTTCCTGGCCTTGAACCAAATGTCCAGGAGAAATGGAAAGGATTTGCTACAAATATGGAGAGCTGGTGATATTATTCCAGGGATCCCTTATGTGATTAGGTCAGTTTGTTGTTTATGTATTTTCTGTAGCTTCTCTAGAAGTTCCTGTCTTTTTGTTTGTTCTGCCAAAAGTTGATGAGCTTCGTGCTAGAAAAGTTTGTGCACAACTATATGTTTTTGTTGCACCAAGTGATTTTTCTGTTGGTCATGAACTCTATATTCTCTGAGGTTGCTGACAGTCATTCAGAAGAAAAGTAATTAGACTTTGTTTCAGCAAAGGATTTCCACAATTCTGCAGAGGAACCTGTAACTCACACAGAAGACCAATCTCTTGTGTATGATACAATACTGATGACACCAAGATCACAGACTCCAGATTCCGGCTACTGCCCTTTACATTGCTATTTCCTCCCAGAAGTAAATGCTGTACTCACTTTTGAGAAAGATTTACACCCCCATCTCCTTAACATTTCCTAAGTGCAAATAAGGGACAAAATTGGGGCATGGAAAAGAGCCCATAGGTATGTTAGATTTACTTCTTAGCCATATGGGAATATACCCTGTAAGATGTGTCAGCCTCACTGATGGATCTGCTGATTATCTGTACAATTACAGTGAAAGGAATTCTACATCCTTAACAAGGCATAAGTGCTACAAATGTTCATGCACAGTCATCTTTCTCACAACATGGACTTTTGTGTTGGTTATTTTTTGTTGGCTGTTTTTTGCTTTTTGCTTTTTTTTTTTAATACTTCAGTTGATGTTACTGTAAAACGTGACTTAAAGGAAGATTTATAGTTTTAAACTATTGTGGTGTGTTGACCTTGGCTGGCTGCCAGATACCCATCCAGCTGCTCTCTCATTACCCTCCACCCCCTCCAGGACAGGTTGAAAAAGCTTGTGGGTTTCCTTGCCAGCTATCATCAGAGGCAAAACAGACTTGATTTGGGGAAAATTAATTTAATTTATTGCAAATTAAAAATAGAGTAGGATGATGAGAAACAAAGGCAAAACTGAAAACATCTTCTCCCAACCTCTCCCTTCTTCCAAAGTTCAGCTTCATTCCTGATGCTTCTACCTTCTCCCTTCCAAGGCACCTCAGAGAGGGTGAGGAGCCATGGCTTGTGGTCAGTTCATAACACTCCCGCTCTACTGCTCTTTCTTCCTCATAATTTTCTCTTAAACGAGCATGCAGTCTCTCCCATGGGATACAATCCTTCACAAACTGCTCTGTTGGGGGTTCTTTCCATGGGTTCTTCTTCCAGAACTGCTCCAGTGTGGGTCCTCTCCACAGATTACAGTTCATCAGGAATAGACTTCTCCAGCGTGGGTCACCTGCAGGCCACAGGTCCTGCTCCAGTGTGGGTTTTCCATGGGCTGCAGCTTCCTTCAGGGTGCATCCCCCTCTTCCATCGGGAGGTCCTCTACAGGCTGCAGAGTGGATATTTTTTCCACTGGTGTCATCCATGAGTTGCAGGAGAACAACCTGCTTTTCCAGAATCTTCACAGGCTGCATGTGTCATTCTGACACATGGAGTACATCCTCTCCCTCCTCCTTAGCTGACCTGGATGCTTTCATAGTCATTTCTCTATCATTTCTCTCTCTCTCACACAACTTCTGCCTGATGTATTTTACTATTTCTGAAGTATGCTGCCAGAGAAGTGCAGCCAGTTGCTGAGAGCCTCAGCCGTGCCCTGCTGTGGGCTTGCTCCGGAGCGGGATGGAACAGGCTCTGTCCAGCATGGGGTAGCCCTTGGTGTCTTCTCACAGAGGTCACCTCTGCAGCCCTCCCTCGGTACAAACTCTTGCCATGTAAAACTGGTATGCGTATTTTTGGTTTTCACAGAAATTTCAAAATAATGTAACAAAGCAATAAATCTCAAAACGATCATTTCAATTACACAGGGAGCCAAAATATATTCAGATATATGGACAATATACTCACAGTCGGCCTTTTTTTTCTCTGTTCTCTTAAACCTCTTTTTTTTCTACAAGTCACCTCTAAATAACCTTCATGAACACCTATATAATTTACTCAATTTCAACAGAAATTTCAAATATTCTTTGGTTCTCATAACAATTCTGTTAAATGCAGATTTTTAGTTTGAAATCAGGCTTATCCTTTAGAAATATTGACATTCAAAGTATTTTGGTGCCAACTGTATCACCTTGTTTGATGCTGGTTTAAAAGTGTATTGCTGCTTATAAAATTGATTATTTTTATGCTCTTAAAACTGATTATTTATACTCTCTTATCAATGGCATATTAAGAAATAAATAATTCCCTATACATAACCAATTGATATCTACAAGAGTTTAGTGATAAATTAATTTTCAAAATTATGCTTTGATTCTTATCCACTATTATAAAAATGAAGCTCCATAACAATACTGGCAAAATATGGATTATTTGCTGAAATTTTGGACAGAATTTTAATGTTGTCTGAAATATAAACCAGCAAGAAAAGTTTTATGCTGACACTCTTCAGTCAGTTAAAAAATATGCTTCCTAAGCCAAAAGGAATTTTAAAGACAATACAACTGAAAAATCAAGAATCCAAAAAGCTATATTTTTCATACTTTAAGGTTTATACGTAAGTCCTTTTAAGTGGACTATTTTATCTACTGCAATCTGTAGAGTTTGGAGCTGCTCCTCAGTTAAGTTCTTACAAATTTTGCATGTGACTCATCCTCTAAATTCCAAAAATAAATCTTCCTTTTTCCTGCAATTTTGCATAATTGGTCTCTGATAAGAGCAAAAGAATTATGCAACAATTTGATATGCATTAAGTCAGCTGTTTGAGACATATGTGATTTCAAAAACTTACTCATATTTCACTTTTTGAAAGTAGCACATCTTTCTCATGACATATTTTTAAAAGAAGGCTGAGCCTGGAAGCTCAGAACTTGCTGTATTTAAAAGTATTTATGTAAAACTGGGTACTGATACACTGTGTGTTGAAAAAGACAGAGATATTTTATTACATGAGTTTTGGATCTAGCCATATCTAAATAAGGTTATACTAAATTATGCCTGATACTCAGCTATAAAGGTAAAGTGTGCTCCATCATAGGTAAAGCTATCGTGAAAATGTAACTGCTACAAGAAACACGGATTTCCATCAGTCCAGAAACAGAGGCTTCCATCAAAACTGTAAAGGATTCCACAGCAAATAAACTCCAGTGCCAGACTAAAATAAAACCTATCCTTTCTTAAAGGGTTATAATATTACAGTGGGGGAGAACATTTCAGTTCTAAACTGCATTTTACTTGTATAGCTTTTCCAGTTTAAATTGTTAAAGAAGAACAATACCATCAAATGTTTTGTTTCCTTGTGTCCATTACATGTATTTATTTACTGTTGGGTCATCAAACCAAAAAAATCAATCTTTTGCACAGCTCTAGTTAATATAATGTGCCTGCCCTGACCTTCCAAGGAAGCTGTGCATAAACAGGAAATACAAATTCAATTTATAACCACAATGATGAGATGAAAGAAGGCAATTCTTTAAAATGAACCGAAATAATTTTCCCCTGACCTCTCCTCACACTTCATACAACAAAAACAGATAAAAAGCAACTTGTTTGATTGCTTCTTGCTGAACTGAATGCGGATACAAAAGCAATCACTAAAAAGCTGGTCCTCTGTTTCAGCATTTATGTAGTATTTGAATGGAAATACATCTGACTTTTCACCATTGTATACATTTGAAGAATTAAAGGGTTTATGTTATATAAGGCATGCTTTATTAAAGATTCCCAGAAATAATAGGATTTTTCTTAAAATTCTTGCCTTTCCTGCACAGATATTACGACTTAGACAGACTATGCAATATATCAAATAAAACACATGAAGACAGATAAACTGCACTGTAAGATTTTGGGGGTTCCAGGGATATGTCTTTAGAAGTTAGGCAATGCCAGAGTTACATTAAACCTTACATGATCATGTACCTCTCATATTCATCACTGTAAACTCTTTAGCCTCCTGATAACATAATAAGGTTTTAAGATTCCTCTTTCTTTTCATGCACAGGATGAATAACTCTCATTTAAGAGAATTCAATGATATACTTTGTTTCTTTTAGCTTTTTGTACTATCTCTATTTCTTATTTAATGGAGTCGATTGAAACTCAGAAGAGAGATTTATTAATTTCTACTGGAACTTTTCTGTTCCAATCAGAAAAGCATTATTAGAACTCTTCACAAGGATTATTCAATTGAATTTATGCTCAGAGTGGCCTGCTGACATAAATATTATTATGTCCATTTTACAGAAGCAGCAATGAGTTGTAGGGACATTTTGTAGCCAGAAAAACATATCTCTATGCCCAGCCATTAGAACCTAATTTTCCAGTACAGATTCCATGTTATGTTCAAATTGCAGCTGCTGCACCGTGGAGGCTTAAATGTGTATACATATATATATATACACACATATACATTTATTTATTTATTTTTTTATTTATTTATATTTTTATATTTATATATTTTTATATAAATGCATAAATATAAATATAAATATAAATATATATAAATATATATATGTGGCTATAGAGTTCTCAGAAAATGGGAAAGACATGTAATGAAAAATCACTTTGTTGCATGATGTTGGCTTTCACTTTTATCACAGCAGAATCTACCAGAAGTCAGTTACAATAATGAGCCCAGCTGCAATCTCTAGTGTAGGTTTTTCTTAACCCATAGATTCCTAAAAAGTAAAAACTCATCCCATTTCTCTGCAATGGCATCTGAATCTTTGTAAGTTTTCATGTTTCTTAGACTCTTTCCAAACTTCTACTGATTATGTTCAGAGACAAAATGTGGAATAGCTCATTTTAACTATTCTTGCCTCTCCTTTGACCAGATAGAAGTAATAGATTATCTTCCGTTATCTTCAGCAATGTCCTGGATATAAAGAAAGAGGGTATTTTTCCAGTGGTTTTCATAACAGTTCTGACTGACAAAGTTAGGATTCAGAAACAGTTTTCTTCTGCTCTTGTAAGGAAAGCAAGCTCTAATCATCACAGAACCACAGAGTCATAAAATGATTTGGGTTGGAAGGGACTTTAAAGATCATCTAAGATCATATAGTTCCAACACCCTGCCAAAACCCTGCCCCTGCTAGGGTGACAACTTTTCACTCTATTCTTTCCAATAACAATGCCACTGTCTCTTTTATCCACCTTTGCTGACTTCTGCTTCTTTCTATGCTTTCTACTTATGCATTTCCAGGCCCCCAACCAAGATGCTCATCCCATGTACAGCACCAGCTGGACATCAACTCCTTTATCCAGAACTGCCTGCCCCTCTTTCAACATTTTCCCCAGTTTCCATGTTCACAGGTTCTCCCTTTCAGTTTCTGTAGGCTCAGTCCTTCTCTTCCCTTGTGCCTAATGGCTTTGTTTCTGCAGATTAGTCTGTTTCTCCAGTTGTTGTCTCTCACCAATGCCCATTTCCAGTTACCCAAGTGTCTGTGTCTCTTATGCTCCTGAGAGTTTCTTTCTGCTACTTCTGTGCAGGTTCAGGAAATAACCACTCAGAAAATAACCAGTGGTGTTCAGCACTGAGCCTGGTGCCTTTTCTAGCATCAGTCTGAGGCAAGCTTAGCATAAAAAAAGAATTCCTCTGGAAACCGTCAGGATTCCTATATCAACTTTATGTGAACTATGCTTTTCTTTGTAATCATATAGCTCATAGAGAACTTCTAACAGATTTCACTGTGACAGAAAAAGCACATATTGTAATAGTTTGCCAATTTTCAAGTTCAAAGCATGAATTTACTCTTTTTTTTTTTAGTGTTGGCCAGTCAAAATTTTTTTATCGGTATCATTCCAGGAAAGAACTAAATCACCTTGTCTGGAAAAATCCACATAATTTCACTTTGTGACAGACATTCAGCATAAGAAATTTCAATCTGACTGCTTAGCTTGGCAAAGTCATAAGTGCCTGAACACAAAAACTTTTAGTAGGTGGCACTGGATCCTTAATGACTTACAGTGTGTGAGGGAAATAGTCTCTTCATCTCTGACTTAATTTGCTTCTCCTCTAACTCTTCAGTTATTCTTAACTGCTTAGAGAAAATGCTGAAGATATACTGAAACATATGTTAAATTATGAAGAGGTTTTGTTTTCCACATTTTCAACCCAGTTTTCTCATACAGACTAGTGGGTAGCCCATGCAAAGAAGCTTAGACTTCACCTACTGAAGCAGAATTTGACAAATGTTTCTAAATGCTGGTAGGATTTTCCTTTTATTCATATTGAGACAAGGAAATATGATTTCTCCCTTTCTTCCTTCTTTCCCCTTCTGTTAAAAACCTTTGCTACAACTGTTCAAATTGATAAATGCATATAACTTTGATAAGTAAAAATCTAATGCTCTCTACTTTTCTATAACATGGTCTAGGTGGTGAAATTAACCTAGATTTGTATCTCTAGTATAAGAGATAAGTATCTCTTGTATATGAATACACAGTTCTTGAATGCTCAGATAATTCTTATTATTTACACTCCTAAGTTTCTAAATCCACAGCTGTCATTCAGAGCCCACCTATTATGCATGGTACAGTCACATGCTATATACCAAAAATAGTCAGAAGAGGAAAGATTCTGAGCATGGTTGGATATAGATAGCCCCTTACTCTCCTGTAAGCTAAGGAATCTGAACAGTGTCCTCTCTCTGTCTCTGCAGCTCAGGCATCTTCACCTCCAAAACACTTTATACCTGTTGCTGTTCCGAAGCATATGGGTGGAAAATTTTATTTGATTGTAAAACTGAATACAAAAAAGTCTAGAAGTCTAATAGGAGGCCTGAATGCCTAGAATAACATCAATTTCAGAAAAGAAAATATAATTGCTCTTTGACAAAGTCCAAAATAGATGTTTCTTCTGTTCAGCTTACCTACAGTATAATATACTGAAGAATATATTTCTGTCATATTACTTCCACATTACACACCTATTACAAAAAGCACAAGTTCCTCATGGCATCTTAGCATGTGTCTTTTAGAAGATTCACCTTTTAAATATGTCATGGAAATAGAAATGAAAATAATTTCTGCAAATTAATGAGAATCAAGAGATCTCCCCAGCAACGGCGGTTGCACACCCTTAACACTGTCCTTGGGAACAAAAAAATTGCCATCACTTCAAGCTGAAGTAATGGTCAGAGAAAGTATAAATGACTTCTGACTATACTCGATTATGTTAAAACAAAACAGTGACAGACTTGGCAAAAAGTTTGTTAAAACCGTAGAAAGGAAGAGAGCTTCTTTAATTCAAGTACTTGATGAGAAGGCAGAATAATAAAATTGTAAATTTTATGAGCTTCTGTTTAGAAAAACAGAAGTGTGGTCTGAGTTGAGAAAATATCAGTTTACAAAAGCAACAGCCCATGTTTTAATATTAAAACACATGCAAATAAAATAGAAATAAGAATCATTATTATGTATAATATACAATAGTTTAAAAATAAACTGAAAGAAAGGTACTAATGGCAGAACTACACTGCTGATTTGTTTTATAAGAGTAACCTTATTAAGAAGTATTTGGATATGTCCATAGTATCCTTAGAATCAAAGGAACTCACAGGTGCTATTAAATCCTTTAGGAAACCCAAGACGCTTCAGTTTGATTAGCCTGGGGTGCCGGTTTTGATGAACACTCTGTGGAAAGATACATTTTGGAAATATATGCCCTAAACCCAGTGATTGCACACAAATTCTGTGTACTAGAAAAGACTGCTGACAAACTTATTCCAGTGTTCTTACAAGATCTTCTGAAGCCTGACTTAAACAAATTATATCTTCAAACAGACCCTGTGCTACGCTGTGACAGTCATATATGTGTTGCAGAATCTCAAGATAAGTATTCTCACCACATGCATTATCGTAAGTTTGTTTATCCATTGTAACCTTATCTCAAATTTACAATTATAAGAAATAATTTCACTGAAAAAAGAATTTCAATTATTTCTTCCATATTCCCTTTCCTCCTCTCATTCTAATGTCTACTGTACTCTTAGCACAGTCTTTAAAGAGTGCTATATTAGTAATTAGTAATATTAGTATATTAGTAATTATTTAGAAGTGTCCATAAAGCAAAATCTGATTTAAGCATGGTTAGATTACTATAACTGTCAAAGTTATCAGAGAACCTAACTTTGAGTCAAGAAGATGAAATTTGGCAGTGTCAAAATAAGATGAATTTTGATGGGTCATTATGTAGTAAAGATAAATTTTGAAAATTTTTCTAGAAAATAAAATAATAACACAATTGACTTAATTGGATTAAAAAATGGTAATTAAGGTGATTGTACCACCATGAATCAATATTATCAGTGTGTTGATAGCAGTGGTTATTCGCTGGAGTTATTTCAGACTTCTCAGTCATACATATGTTTACATCTGTAATGGAAGTGTGCTGTATTTATTACTGTATAAACCTAATTATCAAACTTAAAAGGTATCCAGATGTCTTCCACTTTCCTGAATACTTTTAACTTAATTATTTTAGATTTAAAAAGAAACCATGTCTGGATTTTTGTCTAGCAGTTTTGTAAACAATTCAGTGATAAAAATTAGTTTAGTTTAACTGTTTTATAGAAAATAAACAGCCTGTTTCAAGAGTAGCAGTAAAAGAAGCAATAGAGAGACAAATGTAAGAATCTGCTGGGGTGATACAGACAACAAATTCTCTGTAAGTCCCCAGCTAAGTTAGACAGAGATAGCAATGTGAAAGTGAAAACAATCTTGACCAGGCAGATAAAGAGAGGCAAGCATCTCTTTCAAATGAAAGGTTCTTCATCAGGCAGATGTCAGCTGGAACAGGAAGAGAATCCATCAACTCTGAACCTGAAGATGAAGATTGAGAAAAGCACTTTCTGTTTGTTCAATTATACTCACCACTGGACTTCTTCAGGATTTCTTTTTTACTGCAGAAAATGTTGAGGGCTATATTAACCTTCATAGTGTAAGGCTTTGTCTAAAAGGTAGGATGGTCAAAGGACCCACTTGATAATCTGTTGTTAGAAATAAAGATTGGGAGAAATCATTCAGGGAGACCTGTGGTCACATTTCGTGGCTGACATAGCCTGAATAACAATTACTGCTTACAGAGAGAGGAAAAGCAAAATATTCTATTTTGATTCAGAATGCAGGGGTTCATTCAACATATATTACTATTGCTAATATAGATACCAAAAGAAAAAACCTGAAATCCCATACTGGAAGCTCAGATTTTTTCTTCAAAAATCTTCATGAACATAATAAAGCAGTGTCGTATGTGCATTAGGGTTTGCATTTCCTGGAAATGATTATATGTTTTGTCAAATCTAGCATTTTGCTATTCAGAAGTCTCTTATAAGCAGGTTGCCTTCTCAGGCCCACAGATGAACTACTGAAGTTATAACATACCCTCTGTGGATGTTTATCTAGCACAGAACTAGGTCGGGGAAAAACTTACCTGTAAGCTTTGAACAACGCAAAAACACATTACTAGTTTAAGTATGGGAAAGCAGATTCTTAATCTAAACACTTGCCCTCCTCATCTTTCTGCACTCTGAAATTTCATCCTAGGTACAAGTAACAGTTAGAAAGTCTATCATTCAGTCAGTTAAGTATATATGAAGCTGAATTGTACACAGGATTGCTACAAATGAGAGGAAGGTAGAGAGGTAGAATGGGTGTGAAAAAAGGTCTCATAGAATAACATTTTACACTGAAAATTTTGTACATCATGCAATTTATCCTAATGAGTATATACTGTATTTTCTAATATCTCAAGCAACAGTATTTCTAACACTTTTTAATGTGACTGAACTTTGTTTTTTCTATCATGGTACTAAAACCAAAGGTTACAAAAAGGTTTTGAAGAAATGTAGACGCCTTTTTCTTTATTTTAAAAAGGGTTAAGTAACCCTTTATTACATAGCACAGCTAGAATTGGATCCCAACTTAGAAATTCCTACAAAAATATGCTTTATATATTACCTGGAAGAGCAAACTACTCTCTCAGATTCACAGAATTGTTAGGGTTGGAATGATCTCTGGAGATAATCTAGTCCAACCCCCCGTGCCCAGCCAGGGTCACCTAGAGTAGGTGATGCAGGAACACATCCAGATTGGGTTTGAATGTCTCCAGAGAGGGGAAACTCCAAGACCTCCCTGGGCAGCCTGTTGCAGTGCTCTGCCATCTTCAACATAAAAAGTTCTTCCTCATGCTGAGGGGAAAATTCTTGTGTTTTAGTTTCTGGCCATTGCTCCTCTTCCTGTCACTAGGCTCCACTCAAAAGAGTCTGGCACCATCCTCTTGGCACCTCCCTTTGAGATACTTGTATTCATTATTGGGATCCCCTTTCAGTCTTCTCTTCTCTGGACTAAACAGCCTCAGCTCCCACAGGTCTCCTCATAATAGAGTGGCTCCAGACTCCTGATCCTCTTCGCTGTATCCTCAGCACTAGTTCCTTGTCTTTCTCAAACTGAGGAGCTCAGAAATTGATTCAATGTAAAGACACTAACATTTAAGAACCAGCAAGAGCCAAAAACTAAGTGTGTTTACAAACTTAATTTATTTTTTCTACTTTTCTTACATCTAGTAGAAACAAAATAATAAATTCTTCATTTTTGCTATTCATACTATTTCCCTTATTACAAAATTCTAGCATATTGCTATTTAAAAATAGTTTTTTAAAAAATTCCTTTATTCATTAAGTTTAACTTTTGAGATTTGTGAGCTCAAAGGAGGTGTCATGATTCTTCTTATATTTGGCAGAAAAAATTTGCTTAATGAGTTTTGCTTTATCTATATGTGAGAGAAAGTTGTCATCATGTTCTCATTAGGTACCTTTATACATCATAGAGAAAATTCAGAGTATATAAAATTAGTGTAAATGTTTCTTTTCAGGGACAGCTTGCTTAGCAATGCCCATAAATAAAGAATCTAGAACTTAATCCTGGATAACCAGCATCTGTAGTTTATTTAGAACTGGTGGTCTCAAATATTGGTTGTGTAACCTTAAAGGGAAAAACATCTATTTTTTGTTATTTCCTTTTTTCTTTTCTATATATCACCAGAGTTTTAACCATTTTGCATTTCAACAATACGATGCATAATCTCCAATTCCTTTGCAATATCAGATGCAAAGATATTGTCCACTATGTGTACACCATATATAGGAAAAAGGCTGTGTGGACATGCAGTGAGGGAACTGCACCGAATTTTGAATAGGACCTGTAATGCAGAGTTTGATGGTACAAAGTTGGAGGTATGAGACTGAGATATGCTGAAGCAAGGGACTACCAGTAGGCAACTTTCTTTGTCGTCATGCAGTGGGAGAAAACAGATACTAGTTAGCCATAGTGTATTCTGGACAAGAAATAGATTTATCAAAAAATGAGTATTCCTTTCTCCTGTCAGACCTGTATATTGGAGCCCTACTGAGTGCACTCTCAAGCTGATATCAAGAAGTTATACATTTCTGGCTGCCATGCAGTGTGTGGCTCAGCTCATCCAGACTTGGAAACACATTGCAATGATGTAGAGTGGCAAAGAAAAAGGTATGTCCATTTATGCTCTTCCCCATTCCATCCCATGGTGTCATGGCAACATCATATGATGGTAAGAGATGTGATCCAGTTTAGGGGGGAAAGGGGAAAGTATCCACCTGGGACAGGACAACCTGGGATGTATACACACACTGGGGAATGAGAGACTGGAGAGCAACGCTGTGGAAAAGGATTTACTGGTCCTGGTCAATGGCAAGGTGAGTATGAGTCCATGGCGTGCCTTGGTAGCCAACCATGTCCTGGATGCATCAACATGGCATTGCCAGCTGGACAAGGGATGGGATTATCTTGCTCTGCTCTGCACTGCTGCAGTCTCATCTTGAATATTTTGTGCAGTTTTGGGCACCACAATATAAGAATGATCTAAGGCTCTTAGGGAGTGTCCAAAGGAGGGCTATAAATATGGTGAAAGGCCTTAAGGGGAAGCCTTACGAGGAGTGCCTGAGGGCCCTTGGTTTGTTCAGCCTGGGGAAGAGGAGACTGAGGAGAGACCTCATTGCAGTTACAACATCCTCGTGAGGGGAAGAGGAGGGGCAGGCACTGATCTCTTCTCTGTGGTGACCAGTGACAGGACCCAAGGGAATGGCCTGAAACTGTGTCAGGGGAGGTTTAGGTTGGATATCAGGAAAAGGTTCTTCACCCAGTGGGTGGTTGAATGCTGGAACAGGCTCCCCAGGGAAGTGGTTCAAGTGAGCTTTTGGGCAATGTTCTCAAGCACATGGTGGGATTTTTGGGGCTGTCCTGTGCAGGGCCAGAAGTTGGACTCTGGTAATCCTTTTGATTCAGGATATTCTATGATTCTACTTGAAGTGACATTAGCACCAAGAAAGAATTGTACAGCCTTATATTTTTTGGAATATTAAATATCTGTAAATATATATATATATATTAGAAATCCTGTTCATGTCATAATGTATTTAATATGTTTTATATTTGTATTTCATTCAGCATAGCTGACAGTATAGAACCCCTTTTGTTGTATGCATGACACGATCCTGCAGCTGAATACTTAAATGAACCAATTCAAGAGTATAAGTAAAAATTTTATTCTTCTGATTATACACTGTTTTCTTCCTCTTTGAATGCCTGTTTCATTTGTTCTTTTATACTTTTCAAAAATATATTCAAATACTTAATTATCAACTTCATGTGGAAACATGATTATCAATCAACTCCCAGAGGTTCTTCTTGGCTATCAATTCAGTATTTAAATAGTCTTCTGTATGTTCTTAAAAATAAATAAATAAATAAAGCTTAAAATATCTGTATATAAATTTTCTTTGATCCTTATTATATTTTTATGTTCAGCTTTTTGGGGGACTTTGTGATGCAAATGGTTTTAGCAGATATCAAGGAATATCCATGTCTCAGAATTTCTGAAATGCTGCCTGTCATAGAAGGAGACACAAGGAGAGAAGGAAAAAGTGAGGAAGCTCTAGAGACATCCCAATGATAACAATCTGCTATGTTAGTGTAGATGTGTGTAAAGACACATATTTGTCTGCTTCTTGTAGGCTGATCTCTGTTATCTTGCCTGGATCCAGAGCCTTTGGTCCTCCTTTGCATACTGCCTTTGTCACATGAATCAATCATTGTTACACACAATTTCTCTGAAAGAAAAATTCACACATTAATCCAAGTATAAATAACATGAAAATATTTTTACAGACAAATGTTGTTACAAGAAAATGTTTTCACAGATTTAAAGAGAGTAGAGGTGCTGCAATGAACAATTAAGAAAAAAAAATATATACAAATAGCAGAAAGAAGAAGATGAATCTTTTTGCAAGAAAACGAAGCATTCATAATGACTTTCCCTCTTACAAGGATCAAGTTATAACCTGAGGTGCATTTACACAGTCAGCAGAGATTTGGAAAGTTATGATCCATACCATTGAAATGGATTTTTTTCTTTCTTTTTTTCAAATGACGACTTTAAAAAAGTGGTATTTCTGAAAAAGGGGAACAACTCAAAATAAGGATATTCATAAGGAAGGATG
This sequence comes from Dicrurus megarhynchus, assembly GCA_013399195.1. Taxonomy (NCBI): domain Eukaryota; kingdom Metazoa; phylum Chordata; class Aves; order Passeriformes; family Dicruridae; genus Dicrurus; species Dicrurus megarhynchus. Next base: position 342,957 of record VXAD01009553.1, read on the forward strand.
CAAGGATCTCATCAGTTATCTTCCTTAGTACTATTGTCACTTAATAGGAAAAGCAACACACAGGACATAATCCTGCCTTTTTTATTACAGACAAATTCCCAGTTAAAAATAATCACAGTTTCATTAATTATTAGTTTCCATTTGGGGAGACAGATTAAATATTTCTGTGAGAAAAAAAAATTCAGCATGTATTTCAATCATGTAGACTATTTACGTACAACCATTTCTAGATAAAAAGGTATATTGGATAAGACAGTTTCACAGTAGTCATATCCCAGTTTCTTTGTCTTTTTCTTAGGCACTGAAATGTAAATAAAACCTTATCATTTAAATTAGAACGGCTCCCTCCTCCTCCCCCTTATTTTTTCCTTCCAGTTTTCAGTTTTGACTAGAATGTTCTAAGAGCAGCACTTTAATTGCAATTTTTGCTTTTGCTTCACCCACCCTTTTCACTTCACCACTTTGTACCTTCACATAAAGGAAAGGTGACCAACTTCCTCTGAAGGTGATGCTAATGCAGTTCAATAAACAGCAGAGAGAACAGGGTGACCTGAAATGGTGCAAGCCGTATCAGAAAGGCATTTCATTTTTTTCTATTATGAAAATGAGATTCTCCTTTAAGTGTGGTTATTGAGGTGCAGAAACATAATGTAAAGTAACAGACTTAAGCAAGATGACCTCATTCATCATCCTGGGGTCAGCTAAAGATGTCGGAAGCATTCTGGGCACCGGTTAAAGAAAAAAATCAGGGAAGAAATTTCTTATTCTCTTTGGGACTGACCCTTTAAACTACAGCATACTGCTGAAGGAAGAGCAGAGCCTTTATGCATTAGCTTTCAGCACTAAGCATTTGCACAGCACCTGTGCAGAGAGCCAATTGTAGCTTGAAGAAATGTTTAACCGAGTTCAGCAATATGGAATTGCTCTGCACATGTTCTGATCTCATAATTGGTAAAGAGGAGGAAAAGTGGGCATCCAGTAGGTGGAAAAGGTGTTTCACTGGGCTTAGGATAAGAATCATAAATTTTGACTGGAGCGCAGTTGCTTTGCTGCAATGCATCTTATGCAAACAATTCAAATAGCCAGTATTTTTAGGGTTTTAGTTACTCCTCCAGCTAGCCAAAATTATTCAAATGTGCTTAAGAACTGTGTTTACAAGGAATTGATGAGGGGGGCAGACAAGACAGCCAGCCGCTAACACGGAAATGTGCCTACGGGTTCAGAGCAAACAGTGCCTCTCACAACTGCTCCATGCCTCCGACCATATGGTGTTCATCTGTTCATCTCCCCAACCATTCATTTGGACTAGGATGTTGAACTGTGCCAAATAAGCTTCCCAGGGAGTTTTCTCACAAAGATACAGGGGAGGAGGGTTGTGTTATCTGAGCTGAGCCAATCCAACCTCTACCCTCCAGGCCTCAATGAATAAAAACAAGATGGAAAACTTGCAAACACCTTGCATCAGTCGCCATCTCCACTGGCCCAATCCCTCACCCAGACAGTTGTTTTCTAAAGTCCCTATAATTTTCCTCTCAAGGCAATTGTTTAATTGCCCAGCCCCCTGAGTCCCCATTTCTGTCAAGAAATTTCAGATTATACAAGTTTCCTCTATTCCTGGAAAACCTGTTGATCTAGGGCACTCACTTCATGTCTACCCTCCATTTTATCGAACTAGACAGAGTTCTGTAGTTTTGAGTTTGTACTCAGACAAAGATATCATTTCTAACAATAGTTCATTGTCAATTCTTTCTGGAAAGTTTCCAGATATTGCTTTAATTCATTTTGTGGAGTCTCCTGGCTCAGTTTTAAGTCTTGTTTTAAGTCCTTTTGGTCCTATATCAATTTCTCTTGGCTATTTTTATATCTATGAGCATCTCCATTATTTATTGCATATTGATTCGACAGCCATATGAACACAAAATATACTTTGCTGCTAACACCAGTTTCAGAGCTTCCTGTCCCAAGAAACTAAGTATTTTTGATCTAATGGATTGTCTTTCTTAGCTGAGAAAATTGATTCCGTTAGTGAAATATGTCTTTGATGAAGTTAATATCAAACTGTGAAAAGAGCTGTGCAGCCTAAACAATAAAGGCAGAAAAACCAAGAAGTATTTCCTCAATCTAAAGATCAATTTATTTTTTCTCTTAATCCAGTATCCAAAGGAAACTCTGTATTTTTGGCTCTTTCCTTCCTCCTAAGGCCCAGATCTGCACTGACAGGGACAGCTCGGGGAAAGAGGGATGTTGACTCCAGAGCGGCCTGCTGATTCCCCAGCTGCTGGCTCTCCAGGGTCTTTCTTCAGGTACTGACTGCTGGTCCGGAATCCAGAAAAATGGATTTTAATTGTTCCTGCCTGTGTTGAGACAAAGACAGGTTCTTTGTTTCATGACTTGGACTCTAATTTTCAGCAGGACCCAGAGTAACATATCTACTTTGTTTTGGGCCTTTGTACACCACTACCTTACCTTTTTCATATAATTTTATTGACTGAGGAGTAAAAATATGTCTGCAGAAGTAATCCTTTGTTTTTTTCCTCTCAGTTTGCCTCCATACATTTCTTACTCTGAAAAGTTTATTGCTATTATAGTTCTCAATGTATTTATTATTTGAATGGAAATCTACTAGCAGCTAAGTACCACATCCATGTTTGTCTTTTATCACATTCAGCTGAAGATCTAAGTGAAGAAAATGAATTCCTAATCATCTTGGAGATAAATGATATAGAAATTCTGATTTTCTTGTTACAGTATGTGCAACTTCAACACTCATAATATTATACTGTCAGGAGACAGTAATAAATCTGACAGCTTCATATATCCAAAAAAAAATTCTTCATAACAACAAAATAAAGAAAAAAAGAAAAAAGAAAAAACAGAAAAGAAAAAGAAAGAAAGAAAAATCCACGCATTCCCCAACCCACCCCCCAAAAAAGAAAACTTGGCATAATAATAACCATAAAACATGCTCTGATTTTCACTCAGTTGCAGCTTTGCAAGGAATAGTAAAGAATCAGCTTTAAAACTCCCAGCTTCAAATGATGGGGGCTGTCTTTTTCAAGCATGAGTGGTACTTAAAACACCTGGAACAGTATAACCTTTGATTTTATTTACAAACTTCCTCCACCCTGACTTCATTGCCTTTCACTGACTTGCAGTCAATAGAACAAACACATAAAAAATATGAGTAAGCTCATGATTATTTTCTATTACCTTACACTATAGCAGCAGATGAACTCCCACAATCAAGGGCAGAGTTCTCTAGGATAAGCACATTTAAGGTACATAAGAAAACCATCTCTTTTTGAAATTTTACATAGACGCATCTTACATAGCTTTTGTTGAACATTCTTTACAACAAAGAAAATAATTTTTGATCCAAGAAGTTCTGCAGTTAATCCCATGTCATTTGACTTTAGGGTCTTATCAACAAAGAAAGTTTCTTTTTATTCTTTTCAAGGGTATGAAAAGGTTAAGAGAAGTACCTTCTCTCCAGACTTCCACTCCTGCACTCCTTTCAATAACAAAGCCTTCACATCTCTGCTTCTCTCCTTATTTCTACCATATACTTTATATCTAGTACCACATACCAGTAGGCAAACTTGATGAGGGAACCCAAACATGAAAAACTGGGACTTCTAGATTTGGCCTGTGTCTTTTGTGCTTCCCCTTCTCCCACAGTGCCCTTGTGCAGTCCCACGTCTTGCCACCACCCGGCTTCACTGTCCACTGCTCTCGTGTGGCTCTCTTCTCAACACAGACTGCGCTAGAGGAAATACTTCTCCGTGGGGTTTTTTGTCAAAACTACGTAAACTTTTTACAATCAAATCCTTTTATTTCCTATATCTAAACATTAAAAGTCGTCTCTTTTTCAGCCTATTCTAATTACAATTGGTTTCAATTGCTGTCAACAGAAATTAATCTGAATTTAAATTCTTTTACAAGATTGTAGCATTTCAAATTTTAGTAATTTAACATCTATCTTATATTCCTAAAATTCGGTGGTTGGATCACTTGTTGAACATACTTTTCACATCTTCACATTTGAATGGAAATTTATAATTCTACAGTTCTTGTGCCACAGAGTGGAATATTAACAGCAGTATTTATTATTTGTATTATGTTAGTGTCTACAAGTAAAATTTGTCTGAAGGCCCCGTTGCATTAATCAATGTAAAGATAGTTACATCTTGAGCAGTACCTAAACATCACTCCATAAAACATTAATAGTTCATAAGGCCAGCTATCAAACTATTAGATATCTTCCCCCTATATCCATGTATTCCACTATACAGACAGGAAAAATAGGGGAATAAGAAGGAATTTTATTTCAGTTTTTTCTTTTTAGAGTACTAAGCCACTTTGTCTGCTTGTCAAGAAAACTTAGCTTTTTCTGAATATGTTTTTAATAGAGCCTCATCAGGAAGACTGGCAATATGGCTTTAACGAGACCAGAAGACACTGTAGCAGAAATAAGCAAGGGACCATGGACATTGAGCATGCACAGTGCTATCCCAAAGTTGTCTTTCACTGTCCCCTCACTTCCCTGACCCACATCAACCTACAAAGAGGTCAGGTACCTTGCAGACACTATGAGAGATGAGCTCCCTAGCACATCCTAAAAGCATCTCCACAATTTTTCCCTGATGGGCATGTAGAAAAACTCAAGTGTTCCCAGATAAACTCCAGCCCTCTTTCAGCTGTCACTCATCCAAAAGCATTTGGATCTCTCCTACTACCACCTCTTCTGTAAGCAGAGATCCTCCTTCACCAGAACAGAAGATTCAGGAAATACCCAAGATTTTCAACACACATTCAGATATTCAGTGTTTTCATTAACCTTAACATCCTAGCTTCAAGAAAGCTCAGACTCTCTCTAGCCATCCTAAGCTATTTATCTCCCCTGCAAAAAACCACTCACACAGGAAACTCAGGCGCAGGTTTTAATATTCTTGGTGCTACCCTTGACTCTGCTTGAGGCAGACTATAAACAGAAGTTATATAAAATGATTTGCAGATGTGTAAATTATTTCACTGCATAATTTTCATAAAGAATCATTCATGGCATTCGCCATATAGCACAGTAATAGTCATGTGAATGTGAACATCCATATGCTTGCAGAATCTAGGCCTTAAAACATGGGTCTTGGCAAGGTATGGAGTCTCCGGGGCACTTGCAACCTAATTAAGACTGAGAAAAGAATTCTGATCCTAAAAGAGTGTTTTCATTTTTAGTAAGTTTTATTGAAAGATACACTTGAGAAGATGACATTTTCTTTTTTATTTATTTTTGGGGTTTTTTTCCATATTGCATATATCTATTTGGATGTCATCTGAAAGAACCTAATTGTGAAATGACCATGGTTTTCTTTCTGGAAAATCTTACACATCCTGTTTCTATCCTCATCATGAAGACTTCATGCCATGTATATCAGAATATATCTGTGAAGCTGCCATCAGACAGCAAGAAACCTCCATTTCTGCTCTGTTTTCTTGAACATGGTTCCAGAAGTTGCCCTTTTTCTGACCTATATATGTTTATCTCTTATTATTCTTTATAAAATTTAAAGAGAGCATTTTTTTTTCCCATTCTTCAGAGTGATGCTGCATCATTAGTTATGAAGTGATTTGGTGAGATGAAAAACAAAAAGCAAGAGCCCAGTGCATAAAGTTAATAGTTATTTCTTAAATCTCTGGATTTGGCTTATCACATGAGAGGCATAAACAGAGCCTTCACTTTTTGTTTCTTTCTCTGAATAGATATGCTGAACATTAACCATCTTTATAATATGCTCTTATCTGCAGGTGATTCTAAATATCTCTATTTTAAACTATCTTAAATGATTCAATTTCATAATTTTTGGAAAATAATACTTGTTTGATTCAAAAATACAGAAAGGAGACTGATGTCAGATACTCCTCATGCAAAGAACTAAAAAAAAATTCTTATATGACAGCTCTTCATATGCAATGCATTCCCAATAAAATTACGTTTGTCCACCAGCCCCCACATCCTTACAGTGCCAGCCTCCATGCTCAACCTTACAGAATTGTCATTCACCCTCTCCGGAATATGATGTACAGTGAACAAAGGTTCAGTAAACTTTCAGATATGAAAGGGAGTGTGAAGAAGTTGGGCAACAAATAGAAGTATCAGAAGGTAGAATAAATATTTCTACATGTCAGCAGCCTAACAATTGAATGTATAGCAAGAAATTTATGTCAACAACTCTGGAAGAAAGAATTTGTTGCCCCAACTGGAAATAAATCATTCAACAATATGAAGAAATCAGAAAAATAAGAATCAAGAAGCTGGAGTCAGCAGAACCCAATTTATATCTGGCGGACATCCTGAAAAGCAGGAGTCCCAAAACCTACTGACAGCAAGAGAAATCAACTACTGTGGCTTTTGCTAACAAGATCTTTACCACAACTGCTTGCCATGTATTTTTCCACACCAGCAAACGAAAAGTTAGTTTGAAAAGTCATGTGGTGATAGTGCATGTACAGCTATGAAAATGGTGACAGCATCAATATTTTACATTTGTTCTTGCTTCAGGGGAATTGAGGGAGACACAAGAACAGAACCACATCACTCAGGGACATGTTATCTCAAATCCATCCACAAAGTGGGCTGTGCTCCGTGGGTGATTGCAATTGCTGCTCTGCAGTTTCTAATCTGTGGCATTCAGACCAGAGTTTCTCAGGGAATAAGGTCCCTGCCACTCCACACCAGGTCAGAGAGAGAACCCTTGCTCCAGCCAGTACCACTGCTCCAGATATCAGGTCGCATGTGGTGGCCTGGTTCCAATGGCTCCATTCTGGGCCCAACCTTTTGCATATTGCTGGAGACTCACTTCTGTGTTCTCCACCTTTTCTGGTCTAATACAGAGTAATATTCACTTGTTTATACTTTTGTCATAAAAAGTTGGACATTACCAGCAGTAGTATAACAAAATCATTCTATTTTTTGTTTATTTTTAGGTCTTTATAAACGCACTTAGTCAAATGTGGGCAGATATAGTCAATACCTTATATGTTTGGGTTGTGTTTTCAGGTAGGATTCGACCCATGGCAATCTTGTGTTATACAGGCAGCTTCATTCAGAGATTTGTAGGTTATTTTACATTAATGCAAATATAGCTTTGAAGAAAATAAGGGGATTATCCTGTAAAATTTTTATATGCAATTAATTTGTTTTATTTGGATTGCTGTGTGTGTATGTACACGCACGTGTGCATGTGTTTTAATTGTTCCAGTTACATGATACAAAGGCTTGCTTATGGATTTCAGTTCCAATGTAATCTAGTAGTTGTTACACTTTCACTTCTTCAGTGTGCACTCCTTTATATTAAAGTGGTCCTGTAATTCTTGTAAGTGTAGGCAAGCTGTTTAAAAGCTTTAGCAAAGTGGCATCTGCATGATTCTAAGTAATTCAAACAAGCTCTACCAGGTAATTCGGTGATACAAATACACAAAATGCATATATTTATATTTTACACAATAAATAAACCCCTTGTGTCCTTGTGTATCACAAGTCTTCCTGTGAGTTCACAATAGAAGTAACAAATACATTTCCTTCTTCATGAGGCTATTAATTGTTTCAGTGGAACTGCTGTCATGAGACAGGAGAGGTAGCTGAAGACTCTACAATGATAGGTATGTTACCATGTTACAACTCTAGGTCAGATCCCTCATATAAATTTAAGCTTCCCTGAAATCATGGGCAGTATGTCAATTTATATTTGCTTGTTGATTTTTTTCTCCTGCTCATATTGTGAGATTATCCTTAAGTAATTAGTATTTGACTTTTCATGCAAGCTTATATAAGGTCAAGTTCAGAATAAACTCTGTGAAATTCTCCCTGAAGGTGCAGAACTATTGCCGTTAGCAGTTGATAAACAGATATTTTTAAAAGACCCTATTCATCTTGGCTAATGTACAGTAAATACAGGCATATAAATTAATCTGATTTGATTTCAAATCCATACAAGTTTCTTGGGTTCAAAAAGTTAACTGAAGCACAGAAGTTATCAGACTCATATTGGCTTAAGTGATCATGAGGAAAAGCACAAAAAGAATAGAGCAAGGAAGAACAGAGGATATATAAAACATAATTAAATTGAAAAGGAAGTAGTGAGAAAGAGATCAAAACCAAAATTGTTTTCTGCATTTGAAAGTTATTTTGGTATTTTAAAATTGGGTTCTTTTCAGAATCACATGAGAACAAAATTTTATCCATGTTAATACTCCTTTGTGCTGCTGTCCTGTTAAAGACATTCTGAATAGACTTTTGAAGGTTTTATTGATCAAAATGGTTTTCTGCAATATGGTGGCAGATGTTAGAGTGATAGCAGCTTATTTCTTCTTGGACCAAAAATACTGTGGGGGAGTAAGGAATGTTGTCATTTAAAATTCTGCTCATTCATTTTCAATACTGTTGTTAAAACACTGTGTTGGGATCTAAAAATTCAAACTGATTTTGTAATATTGATGAATAATCACATATGACTTTTTCTAATTCCAGGGAAATGGGTGTTCACATTCCTTGTACTAAAAATTATGATTTAAGGGATTGAATAAAACGTAAAATTAAATGGTTTTTTATGTTATGACTAGTGTTTGCATTTTAGTCAGCTCAGACAACTGCTTCAAATTGCATTCTCGGATGCCTCTCAAATACTACTCCAGTACTGCATTTTCAGCCTTTCATTTCTCTATTTGGATTTTCTCCCCCAAGTTTCCCAGAATTTGTCTTTACTCTGGCTTCTGAAAGTCAAACAGTTTACATTCTTGCATTTCTCAGGCCCCTCAGCACTAGCACCCTTGCAAACGCAACACTCCCAACTCTTCTCCTTTTCCTTCTGGCTATCTGACATAACCTGATGCTTTGGCTGCTTCATGCTTTGCTTTTTATCACCTCAGATGTTTTGGACATTCTGCTATAAACCTTGAATTCCCCATATACTCTTGGTTTAAAGACCTGGTTTAGCTTGTAAGCATGCATATTTTTTTCTCAATTTGTGGTTAACATAACCATTGATCACAGTAGTCTACTACCTTTTCTTAAATCAGCTATCCTCATTTTAGTCCTAAAGAAATGATTCCTGGTAACTAACCAAGTAACAGTCTAATATTTTAACAAGCAATTCCACCAGACTTTTCCTTAACCAGAGATGAAGACTGCATCCAGAAGTGCATGAATTTGGAGGGAGGAAAGAGCTAAAGCATGTGTCTCTTAATATACCTTTAATGAAATTATGAGACTTTACATTTCCTTCCAGGAAGAAAACAAGTCAGGGTTGAAATCTGCCACGTACACACTGCCACTGTTTAATTTGGCTTCTGAAGGACTTTTCACAGAACAATCCTTACAGGTTTAGAGACAGGACGATAAGCTGTATTCACTCAGTGTAGCTACTATATTCAGGATCAAACTGATTGCCCTATCTGAAGAAAAGAAAGAATCCAACTCTTCCACATTCATAATCACTGGGATAATAGATGCCATTTCATACCTTGACAGCTTGATGAGGCTAGCCTTGAGGATTTTGTTTGTTGATTTCGTTGCCTTCACAGCTGAAACTATTCATTACTGTGTTTGGAAGATCAAAACTATATTTTTTAACAAATACACCATTCATTTAAAAAAGAAAAGATTGTTCAAATCTGGCTTCAAGGCTTGCATTACATTTGAACTATCAGAATCCTTGAATTTCTTCTCTCTTGGTTACCCCAAATTTATTTTCTTTTTAAAAGTATATGAGACCTACCAAAAGAAGGAATAAGTGACATGAGTTCAAAAAAAAAAAAAAAAAAAAAAAAAAACAACCAAAAAAAAAAACCCCAAAAAAAAAACAGAAAGGAAAAGAAAGGGAAAAACCTTACCAGATGAAAGCATTCAATCTGCCTTTGCTTTTTTTCCCTGTGTTTACTAACATTTCCCACTATTTATTCATATTGCAAAGCGTAAGCCAATACACTGAATAAGAAAACCAAGAAACAAAATTAAATACTCTATTATTATAACAAAAATTCAGGAACTTGAAAGAACTGCAAAGTGTTGATCTCTCAGAACAGCCATTTTAGCTTCAGCAATGTCAACATCCCTCTCTATAGACAAAGAAAAAGGTAAATTTCTTTAGAAAAATAACATTTTGGAGCATGCTGCAATGGGTAATTACAAGAACCCAGGCACTTCAATGAGGCTGACAAGGTATGACAAGGGAATTAAGATTTTTTAAAAAAAATTAGAGTTGAAATGTTTTATTGACACATGTGATTTCTTTACAAAAGAAGTTGTTATTTGAAAATACATTTAAATATAGTACATAGTAATGGTAAAGGTGGATAAAATTAGATGAAAGTCAAATATATTTTTATATCAAATTTAGGAAAAAAGATTCAGAAGAAGAGAGAGCATAATAAGAGTACTTTCTTCAGCCATATATTTGCATAATATAATTTAATTCTTAAGGTTAAAGACAGCCTTGTTATTTTCAGTGATAAGGTATAGCACAGGCTTGCAGTAAATTATTTTCAAGCTGCTTCTAGTGTTAACCATCAAATTCTATAAAAAATCATGCATATTGTCTTGCAGGTTTTGAAAAGAAGCAAATGCAACTTATGCAGGAAAAGAAAGAAAACGCTTTCCTTTTAGACTTGCTACACATCATCACTGTGTGAGATTTTGTACTGAAACAGACACATACTATATTTCTCTAAATTACCATGCATGTGTTAAGCTAAACAATCATAATGGTATGCTCTCTAAAATCCTTATTTTTGCTTTCCACAGTAGGCCAGAATTTTCAAGAGAAATAATTATCATACACCTGGATCCTGCATTTATCTTTGATAATCCAGTGGACAAAATGACATCATTGCAACATTGTTTGGGAAATAAGAGTGTCACATACTGATTTTAAAAATAAGGTTTATTTCTTAGCTTTCTCATAAGAGAAACCACTCATATTTCTACTGACATGACAGTAAATCTAGATGTTGAGGCAGCCACAGAAATCTGGGAAGGGGTAGAATTTAGCTCAGGGAGTGTTAATGTGCCAAGGTCTCAAAGAGAAAAATGTGGCAGCAATAGAAATGGGCTTTTCTTTTAGTCTTGAAGATAAATCAGGAAACTACTACAGCTCCTAAGAAACTAAAATAAATGCTAGCATTCCATTTGTAACAATTATCTTTGTATCAAAGAAAATCTTGGAAGCTGTCACTCACTCTTTGTTTTCCTACTACTCTTTCTGCTACTTTCTGATGGGCAAATGCTAGTGCATACAGAGAAAATAACTATATTTTTATATTAATGATAATTAGTTGCACAGAAGATATTTATTTTCAGTGGGTAGTTTTTTGCTTGTTTTTAATGTATGTTTAGATAATGGAAATCACACAGCAGAAGAACATTTTCTAAAGGCATTAATGAATTTTGAGTAACGCTGAGAGTCAGTGGAAATACCACAGTGACAAGAAACAATTTAATCTCTCCAGAGATGTTAAGCCATGTGCAGAGCACATCTAAAGCACCCATAAAAAACTGTACATATAACACAATTCCATAAGAAAAAAAGAATACTAGTCCTACTGTGTGGTTGGAGATCAGATTAAACCTTATTCTCTCTGTAAAACAGCCTCCTTGTCACAAAAAATAAATAAATCAATACACTGAATGAAAATGAAGCCTCTACCACAAAGCAGGCTCATGGCTTTGGCTAAACAGTAGAAGGAAGGAAATTAACATGGAATCTGATCACAAAACCTTCCATAAATAGTCACTTCCTAGCTCTGTATATTTTACAGAGTCAGAGGGGGTAAAGAATGGGCTAATAAATAAATCCATGGAAGAACCGGTAGTTTTGAACAAGTGATAACAACGCTTTCTCAAAGTTAAAGGCAAATTTAACAAACCAAGACTCTTGAAAATTAAACTATATAGAAGAATCCTGGCAACAGCTGGGCCACAGCTGGTATTAGTTAATGTACCTATTCTAATTTACAGAAGCTGAAACTGGCTGACATTAAATTCACTTATGAGTTGGCTCTAAGGTTGGCCTAACCTCTCAGTTTCTGAATGCTCAAGCCAAGTGCGTGACTGGACACTGTGGAACTACCTGTTCAGTCAGGAAAATTCCTATTCAGCTCCTGTACCTGCCACCTCAGAGGCTGTTTGATAACACTCTCTCTATTCTGAAATGCAGAAATCTCAGAAGATTGATGTTTTTTTGGACAAGGACTATATATATCATTTATGGGTACCTTTTTAATATTTTCCTTTTATGCCCAATACTTCAGAGGAATCTGCTACTAGTAAGTTTTCTGTAGTGTTTTACAGATGCTGTCATTGTCTATCATTAAATATTTTTTAATCTAATCCTCAAAGTGTGTTGTTGTTGCAGAAGCCAGAAAACTGATATTAAGCTTGTTCATCCTTTAAAAAAATCATTATTCTGATAGTCTTTATCACAAATTAGAAATCTGACTCCTAAGTCTACTAATACTTTTTTTTTTTTTAAATTGTATATAGCAACAGCTTTATTCATTAAATTTTTTTCCCACTTCACTGGGGCTGTAGGTAGATTCATTAACTGATCCAGTCAAAATCAATTGCACATCTGAAGCATAAGACAATGTACAATAAGAGTGAGAATGGAGAGACATATTGAAAAATGCCTATATTTTACAAAAACAGTATCTTTGTAGTAGATATTCTTATAAACTATGATTTACCTGAATATTTTTACTTATCTGGTTTATTATTTACAGGAGAGACAAGCCAGATTAAGGGATGTATTTGAAGTATTTTATCAGTGAAAGTTTCAAGCTTGTGGATAAGAACAAAAAAATTGTTATTGTCTGTAACTAATGAAACACAAGAGTTTCAGCACACAATAATGAGTGTCAGAATCAGAGGAGTCAGAGAAGCAGATTTCTGAAGTATTAAAACTTTTTATTGTCTATGTATGAAGAAAGTGATTTATTAAACAAGTTGCTGAAGAACAAAAGGAAAAAAATGTCCATTCTCTTGAAATGCATTTTCCCTTGCCTCCCTAAGAACATATTTATAAACCTGTACAATAAATAGAAAAGGTAAGCAAAGAATAACATTATAATGTGCACTTATAAAAAGAGAAAACAAGTGCAAAAAATCTGGCCAGCTGGTAAAAAGTAGAATTAATGTGCCTTTGTGTATCAGATTTGCAAGAATGCAAATATTGCAGCTTTTGGTCAGCTGGTTTAAAGATTAATTTCAAACAAGTAATTATTTTCCTTAAGGAAATGGACTAATAATAGACAGGTCATAAGCATGCAAACAGGGCTGACTCTGCCATAAAAGCAGAATAGGTTGCCAACTAGAGCAGCAAAATATTGAGGGCAGCAAAATTAATTGTGAACATAGTTTGTGGGTCTGCAGATCTTTTTCCTCATTGTATTAAACTGCAAGTCTTTTGGACTTGTGTGCAGTTGTATGGCTAAATCAGTAGATCAAGTGATTTTATTTAAATGAAAAATGAATATTATTTAAATTTTATTTTAAACTACAGTTATACCTGAAAGTCTTAGCACTATTATAAAATATAATACCAGCAATGTAAATTTGTTTTAAAATACATCCTTACCTATCATACTACAGAGTTTTCTTTCACAATCGCCTAAATTTTTGCTTAAAAGAGGAGTGTTAAATATAAGATTTTGCCCCCAAGAAAACCAACAGACAAATAAACACAACAAAACCCCAACAATGAAATCAATTATTTGATAATTTCATCTTTGATTGACTGTCTTTACACATCCAAAAGGCCTCAAGCTATCAAGGCTTTGACTGACAATATCTTGTTTTGATCCAAGTCCATTCATCTATACCTGCCATTTGCCACTTAGCATTACCCAATTTTAATTTTCATTATCTTGGATAATTAGGTATCATCAATAAAACTTCTTGTCCCTGACTTGTCACCCTTTGCAGAATGTAGGTCTTGAACATGAACCTGATCTGATACACACACTAATAACTCAGTGTGGGTCTGAGTAGTGTAAACCTTACTTTATGATGCAGGATTTTGAGTAGTAACCTCAATGTAAGAAATACTGCATTGGTTTCAGACCATCAGGAAGGAGCATAAAAAGAAAATTGATACAAAAAGGTACAATAATGTATGAGTTAAGGTATCCAGGAAACTGGCATCCAGGTTTCTGTTGTCTGAAGTGCAGATGGACTAAAACATAAATAGCACTGTGGCATAGCCGTAGAAACATCACCATTGCCTTGTAGCTGCAGTATTTCATTTACACTGCTGCCATGAGTTGTTGACAAAATGCCAGCAGTAATCTCGTGTTTCCAAGATTTTTTATTCTCTTCTAATTCGCTGATTTTCTGTCTACTACCTTGAATTTTCCAACTTTTGTAATGGAAAGATGCACTTTTTTATATCAGCTGAGGTGCTAATTCCTAGTTTTCTTGGTGGACAATGTTGGAATTCCATGTGAACTAAGCCCAGCAACACAGTTGATGTAAAAGAAAAAAAAAAAAGTAACAAATTCAAATAGATTTACTAGACTTGAAATTACCATATTACAAATTGATTACACCGTTAGCCTTTGCTGTTTCCTTTTGTTGTCTGACTTTCATAAGATGTCACATATTTGTACCTTTGCAAACTGTCCTGAAAATTGTAAGGTTTACATGATTTAAGGATGTACATTCTGCAAAACAAGAGGAGCTGTCTTCTAAACTGCAGTTGTAGAGCACTGCCACAGTACTGAAAATCTTTGATGAGGGCCCAAATGTGAAGAGCTGGAAGGATGCAGATTATTTGTTTGCATGTGAAAACTACAAGATGATGAGAGGAGGGAGAGAATGGTAGGAGGGAGGGAGGGAAGGAGGAAGGAAGGAAGAAGGAAGGAAAGGAAGGAAGGAAGGAATTAAATTTTGTAGAGAAGAGATTAATTTCATACATGAGTTATGAAATAGAAAAAGACATCTGGGCTAAAAGAGAAACATCCCTACCTCCCAGACAGAAATGATGAAGAGACTACAGAAGGAAAGCAAAAGGAACTTCAGTATATATTTTAAAACTTCTAGTGTTTCCAGTTGTTACTGTGAGGTTTAACTTGGCAGTGACATATTATTTTGGCACATTGTCATTTTTACTTTCATTATGGTTAAGACTCAGCAGAGATGTTATGTCAATGTTGTAAGAACTATGTTTAAAGGAACTTCAAGAGCACATTCTGGTGCTGCTGTGTAACATCATTTATAAAGGTATTTGCATCCATCAGTGTCATCTAGAGTTGCTATAAACACGAGTTCTGGGATTTGGATGGTTGGGAACTGTACAGACGTAATACACCAGATATGACAATAGTAATTTACTAATTAATTATGCAAAAAAACTTTTTACTAACTTAAATAGCACATTTCTCTATTCTGGGATGTAAACCTTTCCAGACTACCTAGATAGATGCACACTTCATTCCCCATTTTATATTTAAGAATTTTTCCAAATATTTTCTAATGCAATTTCTTATATCCCACATTTGATTGATAAAGCACATGAATGATACCAGTAAATAAAAAACAGTACAGTGGTCAGACCCTTCAGGAATTGTTATTGACAAGCCAACATGAGTAAAATATGTATGTTAAACCATCAGCTTATAAAAGGAGCTAAAACTGTGACTCCTTTGGCATATTTCAATTTTTGACACTTTACCATGCAAAGAAGTTGCAATTAAGTTATTACTGATCATTGTTTCTCCATTTTCATACCAACAACTTCATGCCTTGCCTATGAACAGGTTGTGCATCCACTTTCCTCCCTCTGCAAAATTTGGATAAAAACTTTTATAGCTTGTTAACTGGCAGATCACTGTGTTTCTTGGGATTGTGCTGTTACTTCATGATCTCTGATGCTTATTTTGAATTTCTTTGTGTCATACAAAAACCTGTTTTCCAAATCAGAGAAGAAATTACTGCAAGTTTGTTATTTTGTGGGACTGCTGGGAGCAGTACATTTGTTCAGTGTAGCAATGGAAATCAGCCACACAAATGCCAAAGGAGTTCATCACAATATTTAGTCAAGTGTTACTATAGTGGGACAGCTCTGAGAGCCCATGTGTGATTAAGAGATACCTAGAAGGTTAAAGAACAAAGTTCGCTGCTCTGGAAAAAAAAAAAAAAAGAAGACAATAAGAGTGGAAGCAGACATAATTGATTTGGATGACACGGTGCATGCTGCAATTTGTTGCCCTGTATTGAGGCAGAATGGCAGTAGAAGTTCTGTAATTGAAAACCAAGTGGTGAGAAAATTGAAGGGGTTTCTCTAGTGCAGAAGTGGTTGCTGTCACTTTGGGAACTGACTATCCTAGGCCTTTATAGCTTGATCTTCCAGATTAACTGTCAGAGACAACTGCTAATATTCTTGTGATGCTGTTTACCTCAATATCTCAAATGCATCTGAACTTAGAGCTGATTTTCATTGATTTGTGTTTCCAAATTGTGTTAAGAACGCTGATGTCTATAGGCTTACCTTCAGTCTTTGGTTTGTTGTTGAAAAGCTGGCAGAAAAACAACACACAAAAAAAGGTAAGTGACATAACAGCTTTTTTTGTCCTACCAGTGTGTGAAATACCTCATGAAAAACTCTTTTCTGTCATATAACGTTGCAAGGACGGTGATGTGAATCACGTGATTATCAAATAGTGGTGATGTACACGACAATGTATACAGATGTACACAAAGGTACAGTCATCAATCAAGTGCCAATTTCATTTTTATCTTCTCTACTAAACATTTAAGGATAAAATGGAGTAACATTACAAGACCCCATGAGTTTTGCTCAAAACATTTTGCAGGACACTCCATAATGCTGCTCATTTGATCATTTAGATCAGGCACAGGCCTGGAACACATTTTTTTTCCTTTCCTTAAGGAACTCTATTTCCTTGGTGAGAAAAATGCATAAAGATGCAGGCCAGGAGGTGAGTCTGAGATATACAAGGAAACAAGTTACCGACCCAAGACTAGAAAACATGTTTGTATCTCAGAGGTTAGATATAATCACAGAAATTTCATCATCTTTACCAAACCATCTTTCTGAATGTGGGTTGCTTCCTCCTTTGCAGCTGCACAGATTTCAAAGTCAGGTTCAACCACTAGGGAATTTTATCAAATTTGCAAACATAAACAGTGATTACTGAAATATGGTCAGATCTGGCTGTAAACAAGAAGTCCATGAGTGTTTATAAACAGCAGAGTTATGTATAAGCCAAACCAAACTAATGTTCTTCATCAGAACACACTTTTAAAAAATTCCAAATGTATAAAGGTAGAACACAATTAAACCAGAGATAGCAAAATGTAGAGAGTAGCTCAGTTTTCTTCTCTTTTCAATTCTATCATGCACGGTGTTACAACAGTAAATTTGAGTGAGACACCTAGGTGACACCCAACATTCATTAAATTCCTCAACTCTGAAAGAGCAACTGTCATTTCAGCTGTCTTCTGCCTGCTCTGCAGCTCACTCCAGAGTTCAGGTGGGGTTAGTGGAGCTAAGTCCTGCTGCCTTGCTAGATTCTCCCTTAGCAAAGGATTATTTTCCTTTGCTGGACCTTCACAGGACTTTCATAGGCATAAGAAGAATTTCTTTTACTCTGCCTAAGGGCATACCTCTACCTTGTCCTCTCTAGAAACACTTATCTTTGCATCACTGGCTGCATGAGTATTCTCTGGTCTTGATCCTCCCAGGTACATGCTCTATGCAACAAGAACTGATTGCACTATATATAGGTGCTATAAATATTATTTTTGTGCCTTTCCACTGATTTGGGGTATATATGGAAATCCTAAGAGGAATTCAGTCTATGATGGTGTTCTTCTTTGTATCCTATAAAAAGACTCCTCTCATTATACACTGTAATCTTCTTCAGGTGTCAGACAAAGGCATTGTGATTGGTCTTCTAACTGACCTCATGGCAATATGTAAGCACAGATCTGTCCATTGTGCATGCATGAAAATCATAAATGATGGAAAGCTGTGGCTGGAAAGCTCTTCATGGACATCCTGATTAATCTGTTCACAAACTGGTACTGGTCACTGGGATTTGTTTCAGGAGCTTTTGCAGGAATTCATAAGTACAGACAATTTACGCTTTCAGTAACTTCCCATATTAGCAGATGTCAGAGAGCAGAACAGCCCAAATTATTCGTGGCCTAATTAATAATCACATTTTATTGAAATACTTTATTTACTTTTCTAATTCACCTAATTTCATGGATTATCAAATCATGTAAGGAAAAAATATTTCAGTTGAGGGTAATTGAGAGAGTGGTATGATTATCTGATGACAATCAGGATTGTAAAGACAATATTGCACAGTGATGCACTTGGGATTAATGCACTTTGGATGTAAAAAATATATTCAAAATCCCTTTTAACTGGTGACCATCAGTCAAGGATATGTCATAACTAAAGAAGTAAGGAAGGGGAACGAGGAAGATGTTGGTGAGAAAATCTTAACCTGAAATTATAATAAGAGGCAAAAACCTAGTATCATTCTCCATACCTGTCCCAAAGAACCAAGTCTGAGCTGCCCTCTCTTTAAGTCATTTCACACCTAACAATAACTTTAAATGTCTCCTCTCTGAACACTGTCCTTGTGTTTCTACACCTCTCTAAATGTCACATAGTGGCACCACTGCTCATGTCAGTAAAGCTGGTTAAATTCCCCCACTGAAAATTCACATACCTCACTAATGTCTGTGCTGGAATCCATCTATGGGCCATGTAATGCTCCTTCTGTCTGTTCTTACCAATACAGTTGAAAGATAAGGGGAGACAACCATGTGCAATTTCTTGTTAATCATCTCATCCAACTTAATACTTTACATTTGTTTTGAATTTTACTATTATGTTACATAATTTTTTTCAAACTTTATATTCTTCTTTTTCCTCTTCACCTTTCCTTTTTACCATTGTCTACAGCCTCTCAAGAACAAAATTTTCACACAGAGTTTGGAAGTGGCATCTACAAAAGAGGGTGGTTCAAGCACAGCAGAAATTTGCACAGTAACTTTCTTATTTTACATCTCAGTGAAAGAAAAAAAAAGGAATCAATTGGAAATTCACACCAGGTTTGCTACTTCCAAAATGTCTCCCTCTCATTTAACAATACATATAAATAATACTGTCCCTCTAGGAAGACAAGATAGATTTTAAAGTTTCTTTCAAATCTTCTTGCCATAGAAAAAAATGATGAGATTACAAAAGAAATTCCACACAGGAGAGCTTTGGTACTGCCACTGTTCCAGTAATGCCAGAACAGAATCATCTCTGGAATTGCTCTGATCTGTCCTTTTTTTATAGATATGATATAAAAAATATGTTGCTCTTTAAGAAAGATTTTTCTTTTTTTTTTTACTTTTTCTCATTATTGTATCATCCATTCATTCACAATAGGTTGTCTTATTCATGGTTGTTTTATTCATGTACTGGATTAAAGTGTGTGGTGAGATAAATCTTACATTGATATAACACACCACTTTTACTACAATTCAGAGCTTTCAGCCAGAATGAGTGCCCCACTGACTAAATTAAATCATTCAGGACAAATGCAACTTACCACAGTTTTCCCCTTTTCTTCTTTGGTAACTCTAAATAAATATATCTATGTACATAAAAAAAGAGAGGCAACCATAACATATAGTATGATCTATGTGCAAAATTTGAAGGGTACACAAGCAGCTTTTCTTCTCTTATTTCCTTCACACAATTAATTAGTATGTAAAAAAAAAATCCCCTTTGTTATTAAGAGGAAAAATCTCTACAAAGAAATGGGATTTTTCAATGAATAACCTCACTCTCATGTTTGAGAAGGAAAACTGAGGAAACAAAACTTGTTTAGTAAAGAACCTTAGAAGTTCTTTGTTAAGTATAATTTCTTTGCAAGCTTTTAAGGTCTCCACTTTAACAGCACGGAATAAAAACAATCAGATTGTATTTGTCTATGTAGACAGGTATGATAAGGTTTGACTTTTCTCCAGGTTACTCACGTAGAAAAATGTATGCCTTACATTCTGACCTGGAGTGGGATAGGTTCCCATGCCTGTAGTCTTGAGTGGTACAAACTGAAACTGCATTTAATCAAAATTATTTTTGTCTTCCTGACTGCGGAAAAGGAGAGAAGTTTTCACATTGAAAAGCTAGGGAGAAATCAATCATGAATGTTAAAATAGTTTGATGGGACCATTTTGGGAAGTCTCTTAGAGCTGATGCACACAGATGTGCATGATTATATACCCACAGGAACCTAAAATATCACTGTCTGAATGAAGCACAACACCCTGTTGTCTGTCTTTCTGGGCCACACTTAGACATTTGGCTCAATTCAAAGACCAAATGGAAAGTAATTTGGGGACAGGAAATTTTTTGTTAACTTAAGGTTTATTGAGGGCTTAGGTTTTGAGGGTTTGTTTTATTTTATTTGGTTTTCTGAAGTTATAAGCTACTTAGTGATAATGATAACTGAAAATGTTATTTAGTATATTAGATTCCAGTGTTCCATGCTTCAAAAATTAAACGAGAGATTTATTTACTCTTATGGGACATATGTTACTTTTGTTGAGTATGTTGAGGGAAAAGAGCTAAAAACTCCACACATGAAGAAGTCAAGACAAAAACTAAAGAAAACATATTTACATGAACTGAATTAATCTCAATTGAGCCAGGGAGAGCAGAACCATCTTTCTTTCCCTCGTGATCAAGGTGTCCAAGAAGCATGTGGGAAATGAGGCCATACAACAATTAAATACTCTTGTTATCAAAGTAAAATTTTAAGCAATACTTTCACACATGATACTGTAAAATAAACAATCTTTCAGATTCCATTGCTCTAGTAAAAACATTGTTAGTTTGCATTTTTTAAGAAGCATTACCAGTTTGTTTTATATTTGTTCTATATTGTGAGGAGTGGCAGGACAACTCAGAAACCTACAATGAACTGAATGAATGTGCTGCACTTGGTCATATTTTTGGACTGGTAAAGAAGTTGTTGTGATTTGACGACAAACACAGTGAGTAGAAATTTGAGGAAGATACTGAAGTAGCTGTAAGATGTAATAGTGAGAGCAAAGATCATTGCAAATACCTGAGGTCTGTTATCTGCTTCTGTTTCACTCCACACTCTCCTTTCTTCAATTTTGCATACCTGTTTTGTCAATACTTGAAAGAGTTATCTTTAAGCAGAAACATTTTAAACATTTAAAGCATAAAAAAAAGTCAAAATAATTTTTTATACTAAAACCTGTCACAACCCTTCAAAATGTTAACATTTATCTCTATTTTGCATAGATACACTTCAGACAAACCTATGAAGCTCTACGTATGTTGACATTTTTCTCTGCCAAACAGCTATATCTTGACTGATGTATCAGAAACATCATTTGCATTCGCTTTTGGTAAGAAAGAAATACATTTCTGCTAATGCACTGTAGCACCAGGACTCCTGGTGCTTTTGAGAACTCTTCTTTCAGTTCACTTCTTCCTTTCTCTGACCTTCCTGAAGTCCTTAGATACCTTAAATCTCTACATCCCTAACTCATGACCTTGAATATAACAATTTATTGACTTCACCTTCAGCCCTCCCCATCCCAAAAGAGAGAGAAGGAAACCGCACACACACATACAGACACAAAACTCTATCCAATTAAATCCTTTCCCAGATCCTTGAGGGATCCAGCCACACACACCCACCAACCCTCTGAACTCTGGACTTCAGCAAGGACTCATTCTCTGTTTCGGCAGGGCTGGCTCAGAGGAGTCCCCATTCCCCCAGATTGCTCCCATCTGCCTGTTCACAAAGACAAGGCATAGACAGCCACGCTGATGTGCCATCCTCACATACCCTGGCTTGCTTTGCAGGGGAAAGGGAAGGTGTGAGAAGGTGGTAGACTACTTGTCAACATTTTGTGTGCACATAGCCCTCAACAGGCTGTGTCTTTGGTCCCCTTGCCTTTGTACCTTTCAGACTTTGGAGAAATATCTTCTGGACTGCCAAAGACGCTGAAACTTTCAGAGATACTGGAAAAGGGGAAAACAGAGAGGGAAAAAAGGGAAAGGAAGAAGTATGTGGCTTTGAATTAATTTCTTTAACTTCCTTATGATTTATTCTGCATTTCCCAGAGGGTTCAAATTTGCTCTGGAAACTGGGGTATAATAGTATGTCTTCTGCACTCTACAGGTCAGTGACACAATACCAACACTCGGATGAAAAAAACATCCCGAAGCAAATACTAGTTCAAATGAATTGCAAATAAGAATTGTAGGCCACTAATGAGGCCTGGTAGATTTCTTATTTTAAAATAAAGGGATATTAATTGAAACAAGAAACTTTCTCATGACATAACTTCACTGTAAACATATTATAACAGCAAAGTGACATCTGTTTTGTCAGTATTTATATTTTATACTCTTTTTAAAGTTTCTGTTAAAAGAGCTATTTTGACAAAGTTGCCACAGAATGAGCATACAGTATTGTTCTATATTCTGAACTAAATTATCAGCCAAAATTTGTGGCCATGTAGAATAAAACATTCAAAATATGGCAGTTTCTTCTAAGGAGGAATAATTTTTTTTTTTCCCTGCTCACAGATCCATTTCCTATTAAAACAAACTCAATTTCCATCTGGCATTAAATCTCTTCTTTGCCTTTTTCTATTCTTGGTGGTGGCTCATATTATACCTGCTGCCCTCTTTTCACCTCACTTTTAGTCTACTTCACAATTTGCAGTTTCACAGGATTTCCCCAAAATAACTGGTGATATAATTTTCCCCACATGTGCCTTGCCTATACTTCAGATATGGGGTTCTTTTTCAAAGCACCACCTTCAGTGCTTTCAGCTACTTAACAACCAAAGGAGATTAAAAGTTTGTTAGGTTTGAACAGAGATTTAGCACTACAGGCAGTATTTAGCTTAAAAACACCTCTTCATTGAGCCCCAGATTTCTCAATTTTGACAGCCTTTTCATGAGCTGGACAGAAAGTTAATGTGGTAGCCAGGTTTCCATTTCTATAGCTTGGGAACAGGCTTTTGAGATGTTACAGCTTCAAAGAAAGCTCCATAGTCCACTAGACTTTCTTCCATTTCCAGAACCTCAACATAATTGATTGCTCATCTGATACAGACCCCTGACACTGCACATTTAACAAAGCTGCTCAAGAACTGTAAGCCCCAGAGATGCCACTACTGCTTCACACAACTATCTTACAGAATTTCGTCAGCACTGCCCCCTTCTATTTCCCTGTTCATTTCTCGGTGACTATCAGAAAGGTTTCATCCAGTCTAACAGCATATTCTTCAAATAAAAGCAGGCTGGCCCAAATATTGCCCCAGCAGATGCTGGTGTAAATACAAATTTGATTATGTCAGTAGATATCTTTTATGTGCACTCCTGTGCTAGTGAAGATTAGATTTGAATTCTTTCTAACAAGACAATTCATCTGTGCCTTTGAACATTTCCATTTCTAGATCCTTGCCATACTGCCTAATTCTAATTCTTTTGTGGAAATGCATGTTGCACTTCTGCCACTCAGCTTTGATTGCAATTTTTCTTATCATTTGCCAAGTACAGCTCTGATTTCTGCACACAACCTTGCTTGGTCAGGACATTCAAGCCTGTTAATATTTCCATTTCAAAGCACCTTCAGCAAAGTAGCAGCAGCAGCAGCAATTCATCTCTTCACAGGATGCCATCTCTGTCTGTAATGACTGTTTCATCAATGTCCAGGACAGAACATCTATAACCCTGATCCGTGTTTTCCTTTCCTTCTTCATTCACTTTCCCCTGATCTTGAATTTTTGCTTCCCACCTGAATTCATATTAAAGATAAGGTTTTATTCTAAGTACCTTTGGAAAGCTACAGAAGCTTACTTGTTTTAATTTCAATCATATAACGATGTTAACTATTATAAAATTTGGATTATTTGTTTTAATCTGCTAAATAACTAAACAGATTTTATGGGGCTTAGAAGAATTTTCCCCTACAAAGGTTATGAACACTGACATCTTGAGTTGATAACACAACTAACCAGGTTCAAGCAAGAATTTCGAGTTCACGAAATTTAACTTTTTTTTTGTTCTTTAAATAGCTTGATTGCTTTATCAAAATATTATCATATTTTGTTGCTTTTGTGATGATGTGTTGATAATATGTTGTGATTGCACACTAATCATTAGAGTTTTTATTTATGTATATATTTGCACAAAACATGTCTATTTAATCAATAGAGCTTTTGCATTATATACACATAGACTAGAATATTATGCTAAATGATATTATATCACCACCATTTATTTGGATTTATTTGGTGGGAAAAAAGTGTATTCACTAGTTCTGTCTTTGCAAATCTGATAAAACAGTTGAGATTTTTTAAATCCCTGAATGAAATCCTATGATACAGTGAACATAGTGACAGGGGTTAGATCAACAAGGTGCTTTTTACATTGTAAATCCCTAATACTGGAAGATTATTTATCAGGGGTGTTTTTTAATAGTGTAAGCACATAATTGACAGTGCCATAACCATGTCAAAGGTTAATTGTATGCTTACTTTCTTTCCTGAAACAGAAATGTTAGCTACTTCTTTGTTGTGGGATCAGGGTCTCTGGTGTGGTAGGAGGAACAGATATCACATTTCCTAAGTTTGGAAGGATTTACAAGGTGCTTCACTGAAAAGAATGAGAAAACAAAACTTAAGAAGATTAAATGAAAGGGTCTCAGTCTTGTGAGGATACAGAAAACTCAAAACGTGTTCACACAGATTTGTTCAGGGCAACTATTTGATGCTACAGGTTCCATTTACAAGCCACTTTCCTTATCAAATTGTCAGGCTTGCATTTGCAGATGTCACCTTGTGAGAATACTACAGTGTAGAATTCTTACGAGATAATTAATCAACACTTTTCAATGTAATTAGTCACTCCAATATGACATATTAATGTATATTTATAATTGAAGTACTTAAACTACTGTCAGGTCGATGCATGTCATCTACTATTTTTCAAACCACTCATAAGTCTTTCAAAAATGACCACAGAAAAATGGTACTGTGTAGCAGGAAAAATTATGACAATCTAGGAAAAATGTTAAAATAAAAAAGTATAATATAATGGGATTTTTCAGGCATTAAAATTATTCAACATTTATTATAAGTATCCATTGTCACAAATTTAATTTCAATGCCAAAGAAAAACACAATCAAAACTTTGTCCCAGTCATTGCTGAGAAGGACAAAACATTAAAGAATCAATGTGTGTAGTATTTTAACATGATCAATGTAGGAGTCACTAATAAAATGTCACCATTTGGCAACAATTTTCACAGTTACCAAAGCTTCTTCAGTTATCTGTCATTATAAATAAATAAATAAATAAGCTGTCTTATAACTGTTAGTAAATACTGACATCTTTATTGATGGCTATGGACAAAATCTTGCCACTGTGCAGGCCAATAGAAATTACTTCTGTTAAGTTCAGTGAGGCCAGATTTTCACTCCATGTATGTGCCATTTCACATAAAAGACAAAATAAATTACTTCAGACTCTCAGTTCCAAAACCTGCATAATACTTGTTTTATGTGATGAATGAAACATTTAACAGATGAAGTAGAAAAATGTTTTCATGTATTACAACTGCACAGGAATATTAAAAACCTGGGTAGTGAGAATTCACCATTGAACAACCTCCTGGCAAATAGGAACCCAGAAACTCATTCAGTGATTCGGTAAACCAAAGAAATCTTACTAGAATTATATCCTTCAGAATAATTAAAGTAAAGGTACAGGCAGCGTTTTCTGGAATTGTATCTTATGATCAAAGTATTTACATCTATGTTCCTGTTCTGTAGAGAATATAAGATTTTATTCTATGTTTAAACAGTATTAGCATAAATTATACAGTCTGAATGAAGTTAAATCATGCAACTGGTCATAAAAAAACCCCTTTTTGTTAGAATTCTTGCCTTTTCTTTTAATATTTTCTATTTTCTCTCTTGATTCTTTTGTTCTATTCAGAATTGTATAGCTGGGACCCACTTTCACTCAATTTTTTATGAAAAGAAATATTGCTACTGTAATCTGTCCCTCAGAAAGAAGAAATACCATCAACATTATTTCTGTACAACTCCCACTTGAACTTGGGGACTTGTATTACACATTTGGCAGCAGAGTTGAAACAGATGCCATCTCTGAGGTCCTGAACCTCAAATTTTGGAATTTATGTCTTTCCAAAACAATAAAACATTTGATTTGGCAGTGCAGTTTCATGCAGAGATTCTTTCTTAGTCATTTTTTCAAGCAATAATAAACTAGATATACTTTTTTATTCTGACATCCATCATCTTCATGTAAATCCTTTGCAGTCTGTTCCTAAATAGTTCTGTGGTATGAACGTGAATTCACTTCGAGTTCTTATTAATCTTTTTACACCTTTATTCCCAGGAACAGTATCGAACTTATGCTGGAACTTTATGTAACAGCACATAATAAAGATTTGAAAGACCTCAGATCTCCTATGAGTTCCTTGATTTTGAATGTATATTTCACTAACTGGCATTCTAATGTGTTTTTTACTTTATGTAAACTTTGGAGAAAGGCCACTGAATTAACTGAAAGTGTAGTTTTACCATCTGGGCCTGGTTTGTTCAGAAGTACAGGCAAAATGTGTATGAGAGACAAGCTCAAAGGTTAATCTGTGCCAAGCAGTCGAGGTGGGAAAAAGAGTCCACTAGTTGGAGCTGCCACTTCCCTTTGTATTTTATCCTTCTGTACCTTCAAGACCTAAACTCAAATTTGTTCAGAGTCACTGGAATTTACACAAGGCTAAAATGTTCTTGTCATGACTCTAGTTGTATTCAAAATGTATCAAGTGTGTGGCCAGCTATTATTCTAAAGCCCCCTACTCTTACTAAATTATTTTTATAGGAGGTCAAACTGCTTATTATCCAACTATTAATGTAGCTATGTACATCTCAGGTTATGGTTCCATAACTCAACAGGAACCCCATCAGGATTTGTAAACCTGGCATTCAGTTTTTATCCTGTAAAGACTGTAGTTCAGGGCATAAAGTCATGAGTCCCGAGTAATGGTAAGATTCCTCTAATTATGTTTCACTGGAACAGCTCAGCAAGCAGATGGTGGATCCTTACTGAGTCAGTAATGGAACACTCATTGACCTCAGTGGTGCAAGTAATGCACTAAATTAACTTTTAAAATCTATACATCCCTTGTAAGATTCTGCACCTTATGCAAAAAAAAAATGTTTTCGGTTTTGTTAAGTATCTTAGAACCTACAGATGTTCAATACTGACTGTGGAACTGAAGTGTATTCTGGTAGCCAAAACGTTATCATACAATGTGTTTAGAATACTACACGGCTTGTGAAACTTGTTTATATCTGAAATTTTCAGAAGAAGTGACAAATATTTTCTATGCAGAAGACTAGTTATGTAATGTTTATCAGTCTGCATACTAGGCCATTCTTAAATACTTCTAAGTTTGCATCGAAGTGAAGTACACATACATTTTTCTAAACACACAAACAACACGTTTTCTCTCATGGGTTTTGGAGCTATTGTGCTTCCACAGTGATTTTATTTTCACTTTAAAAAAAATTCCTTTATATGCGAAGTATCTTTCTGATATCTGTCAGGACAGCTTTAATATCAGAATTCACTCTCAAGAGACTAGCTCCGTCAGAGGTATCAAAAATAGCCAAAGTCTTGGTACATAGCATAGCTTCTTGAGCAGTACTAAGAAAACCACTACTACTCATAGTTTATTTGATTTTGATCTCTAATTCATCATGAGTTTCTGCTGTTTCAGCGTCTGGTCTCAAACATATTGTAAACAGAGTTTGAATGAACTGGATATATTTGCTTGAAGAGAAGTTTTGCCAGCTCTCTTTCATAGTGCAGCTGGGTCAAAGTATTTTGGCTTTCAAAGAAGAGCCGAAGTATCTGCAAAGTCTCCAAACCACGTCCAACACAAAAAACAACAGCTGCTGAGTTTATCTACTAAACCATGGAGCAACTGGCAATTAAACCCCCAAGTTCCAGCCATTCATCTGGAAAGTTAATGCACCAAATCTATGTTAGTATCTAAGCAAAATAGAATTATACTGGAAAGGATATTGATAACTTTGGCATGTTGATTTTATTTGAAAGTAGCAAAAATCACAAGAGGTTTCCCATTTCAACAAGGGTGGTTTTACAAGTAGGAAACACCGGTTTTGCATAGCTCTGCCTATTTTCAGCTACATTAACCCTTGTATTATTATACACCTCTAGTTTTTTAAAAAGAACTCAGCATTAACATTCTCAGCCAGAATTTCTCTGGAATTCATCTCCCGTTTTCAGTATCAGAATAAGCAGTCTGTTTTCAGAAGACTTCAGCAGATTGGATATCTAGCCATTTTGAAAAATCAGACCATAAAAATCTAGTCTATAATAGTATTGAATCATTTCAAAATACTTTACCAGGGGATGACTCCCAGCAATTTGAAATATGTCCCAACCATTTGAAAAGCCACTTATAAATACCTGGTGCTGACTTACAGCATTGCATTTCTATAATTAGGGTAATAGTACAGAAGAGGCTGACAGTGAAAAGCCCTGGCAAGCAACATACTCCGCTAACTATTTCTTTAGCAGTTGGAGAAAAAAAAAATGGAAATAAAGATCTAAAAGTCTGCCATTTAGCTACTGAAGATTCATATCACTTAACTTTTTTCACCTTAAAGATGCCTATAGCTTCAGCTATAGATGTTGAAGGAAGACCTCACAGAAAATAACTAGCTAATAGATGGGTGGCATAACCCACTGCTGAAAATATTTCTTTCCCTGTCTTGATTATAGAAGAATCCTAGGCTTAGAGTTTATATTAGATATTTAATTTTTGGATGGACTAAGTCAGAGAAAATAAATTGCATACCTTGGTGGGCAGGTTGCTGCTTTCTGTGTTTTGTTCTCTTTTCTGTTTGCAAAAATGTCACACACTTTACTGACTTCATGTTTTAAATTACCTAAGACTCTTACATGGAACATGTTATTTAAATACAGATTATTATTATTATTATTATTATTATTATTACACAACACACAGTATTAGATTTATTGCACTGAATTTCCATTAGTATCTTGCTTTGTACCTCAGGTTACACAAAAAGAAACAGGTCTGAGTTGCCTGGAGAGAAACTTTGGACTGGGGGTACTGTAATGTGTCATAATGGACAAAGCTAAAAGGCAAACACCTGACAGCCTTCTGCAGACATTTGTCCTCTGTAAAATGAGATGGCTACTGACCTTTCTATACCACTGTTTTTCTCCTACTATGCTCTTTCAAAGTAACTAGTCGCACATATATGACTGCTAATGAAAAATGGTGACATTTCTGCTATTCTCTTTACCTAATCTTCATTTGACAGAGTCCTCTCATTAATTATTTTCCCAAAGTTCATACAGAATGAGAAAATTATGGAGATTAGGGTATTTGAGTGGAATAGGTTCTAGTGTTGGTTAACACAGAGTAATGTGGAAATATAAGGGAAACTCTCTCCTTTTATATACAGTTTCTGACTTTTTGTACTGACCTAAAATATACTTTGTATCTGCTTGTCCTTAAGATTCTCTGCGTTTTGAAAATGGCATTATTCACATCATTCTGACACCTTCACAGTCATCATGTAAAACATTAAAAATTAAATGGAAGAGAGAAACTGGAAGAAAATGAGAGGAATGCCTTGTATACATTCCCATTTCTTAGGGAAAATCTTCACTAAGACTTTCCAAAACATCACATCCTTTTCTTAAAATGGAGAACTTTTCTATGCAAAGGAGTCCTTCTGCCAGAGGGAGATGTGCAATATTATACAACCTTTAGCTTCACTTGCTATGGTCAGCTGAAACTAAAAATTGCAAAAAGATAAAGTGCTCCATTAAATCCCTGTTTTATTGTATAAGTGCCCTTATGAAATTGTATAACTACACAATAGCATTATATCAGGCTAGAATTAAGGCTTACAACAGACGCTAAACTACAGCATTACCGTGACCAGATGTAAGGCTTATTTAAGCCGGATTTTAGAGTGAAATATTTATGAACTGATTTAAATACTAATGAACAGACAGTCCTACAGCTGTCACAGTCACAGAATGATAAATGTGTTACATAGGAATCTCTATGCCATATAGCTGGCCATTTTTCAATAGTCACGGACACGTGTTTCTTAATAGTACAGGCAGAAGATGGGCAATGAAGTAGGCAAGAAGAAAGACAATTACACAATTAGAAAAGTTACCTTGCCTTTTCCTCAGTGCCCTTACTGACTCTCCAAGTATTTTTTCACTACTTCTTGATTCTTCTCTCCCCTTTTTTACCTCTTTCAGAAATTCACAGTTCCATCTGTGGGGGTGTCAATACTGTCAATAGGGCTTATTCCTACTTTCGGTCAAGGCTGCAGTTTCCTTATGCTCACTGCATGAATATTAGTTCACTCACAATCTCCACTGGGATTCCTTCCCTCCAAGAGCAAACTGGCACAGTGGACAGGAGAGCCATCTACTGATTGGTAGCATCAATTTTTGCTATTTACAAAAGGGAAAATCCAGGCCTCCCAATACTCCAAAATCCCAGAAAATCCTTCACTTCTCCAGCACCTTCATAACCCTTCATAGTATGCCCCACACCTCCCTGTACATATCTGGGATGTCACCTTAAAAGCATTTCCATGGAACACCTCATGCTGTCTTACTGTTACTGCTGGCACTTAATTCTAAGAAACTTCAAGATGGAGTAATTATGCCTCAGGGACAAAAGCAAATCACCTGGAACACAAAAAAGTCTCAATATACTTTTTAAAAAATGTTACCAAGCAGCCAGTTCATGCTAGGGAGAATTAGCAAATAAGGCAGCCTGCCCTAGGTTTTTCTCAGATGCAGTGCACAGGGGCAATATTGACAGAGCAGAAGACCACCAAGAACAAAGTCCAGTGCAGCTGATCCAGTGATTCCACTGTAGACCTCATCACTGATTATGTTCCACTGTGGTAGGAGTAGGATAATGAAGCCAAATCTCCTCTTTGTCCTTCACTGGTTTTACTCTTTATCTTACTACTCTAAATAAATAGAAAAGTGGTGTTTTTTCAGTTGCAAAATTAAGTAGATGGATAAAATGTAACATAAAGGATAAGCTCTAACATAAAGGATAACCTCTACATGCAAAATGATTTAGAGAAGAATTTCAATTAAACTTACTAGGTTTTTTTCTTCTGTCCCCTTTTGAACATTTCCTAATTTCAAATTTAAGTTCTTGATTCCTGAATTATAAAATTAATGTTTTCTTCTTTCAAAACATTGGAATGTAATTAAGGAATCAGCTAAATACTATAGTTGCTATTAAATGTTTCTTCAATTCTACAAGGCATCCTAGTAACAGAAACTAATGAATTGGTAAAAATAGTAAAGTAAGCAAAAAGTTTACAGAACATATGCATGATCTGTCAAAAGTGCTAGCAGACTAATTTAAAAATTTTAACTCACAGCTGGTGCCAATGACAATATCCTTATAATGCTGAATAATTTATTTGTCATGCCCACATCATTTCCATCATAAAAATAGCTACTTTATTAAATAATGAATATATGCAGTTAAGAACATCATCATGAGAATAATTCTTAGTGATAGATATACTGGCTAAAGACTCTTAAGGAACCCAAGTGCCTTCCTAGGTGGAAGGTAATATCCTTGCTTAAAGAATGGTATAAAAATGTTTAAATTACTATATTTTAAATATTGAGTAAGGTATTTTTGTATTGGTTGTCACAGAGATTTTGAAATAGATTTTCACAACATAACACTTCACAGAGACAGTGTGCAGGTTAAGAGCAGTGTGACCTTTGGGCAGATGTGGTAATAAAGCCAAAATCTCCAACAGCATGGTTTGTCTTCAGCACTCTCCCACTTACTAATCTAATTAAATTTAAATTATTTTATTGTTTAATAGAAGAAAGTGGTCTGTGATCAATAAAGTGCTGGTTTCATCTTAATTATTGATCCTTACTCATTAATAGAGAGTTTTCCAAGCTGCTATTAACTCTGCTACCA
Organism: Dicrurus megarhynchus; assembly: GCA_013399195.1. Classification (NCBI taxonomy): domain Eukaryota; kingdom Metazoa; phylum Chordata; class Aves; order Passeriformes; family Dicruridae; genus Dicrurus; species Dicrurus megarhynchus. Next base: position 375,120 of record VXAD01009553.1, read on the forward strand.
ATCTTGCAGTAAGTTTCAAATGCCTTAATATTCTGCTGATCTCATAGGTGGCATCAGTACCCTGAGAATATCCTCTGTTTAGACATTATGGAAATGCCACATTCTGTTGTTTTTCCAGTATATGGTATGAAAGCACTTTCTTTATGCTAATGTTTTGCTTTTAGCAGTTTTTTATCACTTGGTAAGCAAATACATCTTTACACAGTATGCAAATACTCACACGCGAACATTTTAATGCCACTGTGTATCCATCCACATGGTTTCAAAACGGATGTGAAATAAGGTTTAATATTATTTTGGCTACTCCATTTACAGGCACGAATGAATATGCAGGGGACTACACAGTGGAAATACAGCATCTGGATTAGGAAGTCACAGACATAGAAGCAGATACTTTTTATAAATCTTGATTTTACAAACCAGTTTTTTTCAGTCTTTCTGATACCTGCATTTTCAGTGAATTCTTATTAATTTCATATTAAATTCTTTGATTTCATGGTATTTTCTTGCAACCCATTTCAAATTAAAACTGCATGCAGACTTCTCTGAGTGAGTCAATCACCATCTCCTCCACTAACTGCTGGAACAAAAAAAAAATACAGTTCAGGGAAAGACACTTTTCTGTTGTTTATTTAGGAAGAATGATGATGATTTCTTAACCACTGTTGTAGAGAAAAAGATAAGTAAAGTCTACATGTGTGAAATGTGTCTAGCTGAACAACAGAGCTGAAAGGATACATCTGGAAGCTGAATGTCTCTTTAAGGGAATACGGGAAGAAGGAACCATACGGGAAGAAGGAACCAGACTTTAGGAATAGTAGAGTTTGAAGGACCTTGAAGAAGGATTGAAGGTAGGAAGATACGAGGAAAAATAGCGGTAACTGCTGAAGAGCTAATTATTGAAGAAGCATAGGGGAAAAAAAAAGAGACATCCAGCTCCTGAAAGATCAAGGTATGCTTCAGTGGAAGGCACTGAGGCTGAAGTGCTATGTTGCATTTATACTGCTTTATCTACAGAGCACCCCAAAGCTGTTCATAGTGCACGCTGAACAGTTTGTGTTTTGGCACTAACCCCCATCACAACTGCCCCTTTATCACTCTCAAGGAAAATATCTCATCTTTTATGTAGGAAATTCACATGCCTGTTTCTTTTCCAGTCTTTGAGAAGAGCTGTCCTCCACCACCTACTTTGTCCCAAAATGAATGTCAATCTCATGTATGTGGTTGTGGTACAGCAAGAGAGCCTTCAAGGAGCTTTCAAAAGAGGAATAGGAAAACTTGTCACCACTGAAGCAACATCTTGATGCTCATGGCAGGACTATCAAACTGTCTTACATTTTTTGCTGTACTCAGCCTCAAGGCAACTGGTCAACAGCAGACTGAGGGCAAAGCTGAATTGCAGGTACAATCCTTTCTAAGATCAGGCACACCGTGTCACAGCAGATTCATATCACCATCCAGTGGTGGAATTATATTGTCAATGCACGTAGAATGGACAGCAGTCGGCCTGTTCATTTCATGGCAGAAATGATTATTTTTAGTTATGAGACCTACGTGGAAGTTAAACACAAAGGGCTACACATTAATTGGCTCACTTCCACTTGGTTGTCATCTAAGACATTAAAATAACTTTCATTGCTTTCCACAGAAATATTGAGCCAAGCTGTGTTGTAATCATCAAAGGACACACATGGCGTCCACTAGAGAGGTCCATAATTGTTACAGGTTTAAGGGGAGTGTAAGTTATCAGCAGCTATGAGTGACCAATTTATATAGAGCAGCATCAACCCTGTGGTTTTTTGAAAGAATGAGATTTGTTCTGATAATCTATTCAGTTCCTGTCACCTAAGTCTGATTCAGTGATAGATGGCTGTCAGGCAATTCAGTGAAAATGGTTCTTGTAAAGGAGCTGTCATATGTAAGGCCATCTGCAGCTACATTGTTAGTAGCACCTCCCTTTTAGATCTGAAACTATTTTCACTTATTTTTGCTTATTAATGTGAATCTCAAAATCCTCTTTACCATCTTTTTAAAAATCAAGTTCTCTCCTGTTTAAAATATATTACTCTGTTCTTCTGTCTTCATTTCCTTTCTGAATTTACTCTGTTTCTATAATCATATGTCACAGCTTGGCCATCACATCTTGTTTTGGCTGTCTTGAAGGTCTAATATACACTCCATTTCTTAAGTGTCTGCATGGCCTATAATCTTATTGTGCCATTTCACTTCCACAAGTACTCCCCTCTCCCAGGTTTTTGACATATGCTTAATTGTTATTTTCTATTCCGTAGAAATAGAATCTCTGGGCAAATGTCACATTTAAGAGATGCTTCTTATCCAGGGAAAAAGACCTAGGCAGATAAAAATCACATTCCAAATCCAAATATATTGCTCTTCAGCAAGTTCTGTTGGTTGGGTCTTCATATTCGGTCATTTAACTGTTAACATATAACTATTTATATGTTAAATATATTAAACTGCCATAAACATGTACAAGATTGTCTCTGGGACAACGTGGGATAAATCTTTACCCTTCAGCAAGTTACGAGCAATGGTGAGGATGTAATAGCACAGATTACATACTAAAGTAATGGAAACAGGGAAGAAGTAAAAACTTGTTGCCATCTTACCCTTTGCTATATTTCAATTTATTTCAATCCAGTATAATTAAAATAAGTTTAACTTCCATGAAAAAATTCAGGGACGATTAGATTCTTATTTGTGAATATTTCCAGATGTGAATTAATTGATTAATTTCCTTTATTTAAAAAAAATCTGCAAAAATCATCAGTGTTTCCATAAATATACATAGAACTTAGAAAAGACACTGCAAAAGTACTGTGTTATTATAAAATGAAAACATTGTAGTTTCCATGAAAATGTTCTGTTATAGTTCAAATTAAACACTATTTTTCTCACCTTATAACTTTTGGTATTTTTGCATGATGAATGCATGAAAGCAAATCTGCATTGGATATAAATGAAACTCTTTTCATAATTTGATATATCAATAGGCTTAAGGTCATACATATTTTCTCATCATTTTCAATTCCTAAATGCTATTTCTTAAGGATTAGAAATGTAAATGGACTCCTTTAATTATGTTGTTGTTTCACTGTTAGCTAATCCTCAACTCTAACACAAATTTAGCCCAGTGCACAAGCTGATCTGACACTATCTATCTCATCACAGTTGAATTCAGCTTCACTTTTCTGCTGTACTTCAGAAGAGGTAGAATTACAGCTACTGCAGCCTCTTTAGCATTTAAGATTTGTGTGAGTTAACATAATCCTGACTGCAGAATAAGATGAATCAAGAAAAACACGTTGAGTATTTCATAGTTTCTTGGCTGCTTGGTGAGATCCCATACCCACGAATGCAAAAGGCAGTCTACAAGACAGAAGACACAAACCTTATGAAACAGACATTATTAGGAATATCTAGTGAAAGGGAGCACTTAGATATCCAGATTAAGATTTAAAAGCTTATTGAAATGCTGAGATGTATGTCAACCACTTGTTTTGTTTTGGTTTTCATTTTAAAATTACTCTTTGTTCACTGAATCAATATATCTCAAAAAAATGAATATATATGGCCTTAGGAAATTTATCTTAAACCATTCAATTTTTTTTTTCCCCACTTTACCCTGATACTGCTCTGCAATGTCATTGGAAATCTGACGATCACCAAAAATTACAGGTAATAATCTCTGAGCATGGTTGAATTACATTCAGCAAAGGACCAGAAGGTTGAAAGGGGCAAACGTAGTTCAGCACAAATAACAGAACTTTCCAGAGGCCCCAGGCTACCAAAGGGTCTGCAAGTCCTGCACAAAGCAGGAGAACCTCTGGAGCTGCTCTAGTTTTAGAAATCTCTAATCATTGGTTCCTGAGAATCCACTGAGAATCTGGTATTTCAGACACAGACACTACACATGTGGGTAGTGTGCAGCCCATTGAAAATGCTGCCAGAGACTGTTCCAGCAGACACTGCTTTTCTGGTCCTTTTGGATTGAATTTTGATCCTTTTACAGCAGTGCAAAAGAATCGTATGAGGATTAAAGACCTGCCTCATTCACTTTAGTGTGTCTTTATAGTTTATCACATTTCATCCTGCCAGAGCTAGTGGAGGTGCCTAGGGCAGAGACCACATCTTCTGCTCTGTTATGTCATTTTCCTGGGCTTATATCCTCTCTGTTGTGTTCATGTCGATTGCTCCCCCTGCCTGCTAAAACTCTTCTAGGTCTCTTAAAATGCTTTCCTAGTTCTCCTAAATGACTGTTCTGGTGTACTAGCTGGTTTCCATTAAAGGCTTCACTGAGAATGGACACCTTATTTACAAGTCCCACAAGTTTCCTTTTTATTGTAGACATGGTCATGACTTTTAAAACCTCTTCATCAGAACTCGTATTTTCTACATGTTGCTCAAAATATTTTATTGATGCCTCTACCTGCAGCTGTCTCTTTTTCTCCTGAAACAGGAAATTTGCCTGCATTGCAGGCACATCTTATACACTAGCACTGATAAAACATTTAAGGCATGTAATTAAATTTTTTTCATGTTAAAGCTGGCTATCTTTTATTCTTACAGATCGCTTTCCTAACACTGACATCTCTTCATTCTGAACAACTGAACAACATTCTGAACCAATCCAAACATCTCTTGTTTTCCATACTGCAAAACAGGTGGGTGAGCTTCTGTTTTCTCCATGTATTTTCCTCCAAGTGGGATATTGGTGCTTAATCTGTGAGTTTCAGGAAAAATTGTTTCAAATTAACTGATTTAGAGCTTGCTTGGTCTGCTACTCTTGTCTGATTGTATAAAACTTTTCAGGGATGTAACTTAGTGGCATAGTATCTTCTAGACACTTGCCTCTGGCTCTGCCTTTCCTAGTTTCCTTTTCTTATTTATAAGGCCTATGCACATCTGTATTAGTCTCTCTGACGGTTAAGGGTGACTTAGGCTTACTGAAACTTTCTTTGAAACAATCTTACCAATTTTTTTGGTGCTGTTGTTGTTATGTTTAATTCAATTCTAAGCATTTGTTTTCATTTTCGCAGTTCTAGTCATCTGATCCATGATTTCCAGTACTGACAATACATTGCTTTGATTGCTAAGGTCACAATTTTGTTTTTCTCATTGCACAGTTTTGTTTCCTTACTCCCCATATGTTTTTTTCAGTATTCATTCATTGGTTTTAACCTTTGAGCATCTTCCTTTTAAAGCAGAAGCTACGTCTCCTATTTTGCACTTTTACAGTTTAGCTTATTCTAATTCACGTTTTATGTCCTGCAGCCTGACTCACACCGGGGAATGTGTATAAAGTTGCATGCATAGTGACAAGATAATTGGCTTTTCTTTAGTACCTCCTCCACTCCAGAAAACACTTGGCCATCTAATTAAGAAGTCAACTAGAGCACCAAACCGTGTCTTTAAATTGTTTTCTGACCAGAGATGGTATATGTTACTGTACTTTTGATTATGGATGGAGGTAGCTGCCACCCCACACATCATGGGTTGAGACTCTGAGGAGTGTTCCAACTGGAGAATTTGGTTTCAAACCAAGTCTCACCTTCCTTACTAAATAAAACCAGAAAAAAACACTTGAATGCCTACCATATATATTTCAAGGAAAATATTGCAGTAAATTAATATGTTATGAAAATATAATAATATTACTGTGACTGCAGAATTTTACAAGGGCAGTAGAGAATGAAAAAAATCATGTAAAATTTGTTTTGGATCTTCTCTTCTACGAATGAACTGAGCAAAATTATGGTGACTTATCAGGAAAGTACAGAACATGATAGCAAAAAAGAGTAAAAAGATGAGTTCAGAATAAATTAGACACACTCTTCTAAATTAAATTCTGCAATTTATCTGTACTAGAGCTGGAGTTTTCAGACTTCTTACTTCCATTGGAAAACTAATAATTCTAATTTTATTATTATGTACGTAGCAGTTACAGAATACAATTTATGGAAATATTCCATAAATTAGAAAGTAAAAACTGAAAATCAAAACCAAACAAACCATAAAACTTCAATCAAAGAATTCAGCAGGTTAGGCTTATTTCATGTACAAGCAATAATATGAAGGAGCTTCTCTTTTCTTCTTGTTTTATTTTTTTTTTTAATTGAAACACTAAATGAGTAAATGCTTGTCCCAGTAGAATAAATTTTATTAGGGACTGGTTAAAAAACCTTTTTCTCATAAGGAGCTAGTGACAAATAGGAGCGTATTTGCTTTTGTCTTTCTGATTGCTTTGCAAAATGAAACTGATTAATTTGAATTTACAGGCAGTTAAAAACAAGAAATGAAATAAAATTTGCTGCAAAGCAGTAATCTATTCATAATATGAAATTTCACTTAAAGAGCTTACAATGAGAATACATTGAATTATTCATTGAAAACAATGTATCCTTTGAATTTGGCCTCTGAGTGTGGTTGCAAATTGTCAGTGAGCACTCATGAATTTTAGTAATGCATTTTGTTATTTAAAATCTTTGATGGATTATCATATGAAGATACTTATGCATATAGATTATATGTGAACTCTCTGCTGTATTAATTTACTCAAATGTTCGTGAAGCAGAATTTTTTTTTTTGCTTTGGTCATTTACAGACACTCTATGTAGTTATCTTTTACTATTGTTAAACATCATAATCTGATCTGCATTTTGAAAGATTCAGAGTCAAATTGAATCAATTCATAAACTTTCTGTCTTAACTTCAAGAAAATTACCGTCTCTGATTTGCTCATTTGCTTATTTGTTTTAAAAATAAAGATAATATAGCTACTTTACTACACAAGGCTTACAGTTACAGAATATCAGCATAAGTATCAAAACAACATAACTATAGTTAGGGGTCAAGATGCCAAAGAAATATACTGCAGTCTTTACTCTTTCATGGGAAAATGGTGAGTAATATAAAGAGATAACTTTTATATGGAAAAAAAATACACACACAAAAATAACTTTAAAATCTTCCAAAACCACAAGTGATGGGATTTCCTTTTGTGCTTGCCATTAACACTTAGCTTTTGTTTGGAAACTAAAGTCTGGAAAAAAACATATTTTCTTCCCATGAAACTTCAAATTCTTTCTGTAGGAGTCATATAGACTTGCACTACTTTTGTTGCAACCATCAACTTTTGTCTCAGTTTTTCCAGTAATGTGAATATATAGCTTTCATGTATGATCAGATGATGATGGAGGTGCTAGAAGCCTACAGCTGTTTTTTAAAATTCTTTTTTCCTACAAAGTTCATGAATTAAATTAATTGGATTCTTTCTTTTTCCTGCTCAAGTTTTTTATGCCATCACTAACATTTTTCCACAGTCATTCATCACATACAGTTAAACCATTGCTGTCTGCACAGGCTACGCTTTCCCAGTCTTCTTAATTGATTGTCATACCACCAACAAACAGGGAACTGGGAGCTTCCTATACTTTGTTAACCATGGACCAAATAACATGATTTCAGGCATCAAACATTCTCACTGAACCTATGAAAGTTTTACTGCCTGTCGTTATTCTCCGTGTTTTTTGTCAGTTAGAAATTTTAGGTTCACTATTGCTCCTAGTTGAAGAGCAAAGTAATTTTTTGTTAAAATCTGTAATCTAAGATCATGAATCAATTATTTATGTATTTAATGACATGTTATTGTCAGGACACTGTTTGTCTCATTAAGTGCTTTTGTTTCTATGTTGATAAGAAATTTGCCATGTGTGACATATTTCAAGTATCTACAAAGAGCATTTCTTTAACCACTTAGACTCTACATTTGCATACTAGTTTGGGCTGGGGTAGAGTTAATTTTCTTCATAGTAGTTAGTATGAGGCAGTGTTTTAGATTTGTGTTGCAAATAGTGTCAGCAGCTCAGGCTTGTTTTTATTATTACTGATCAGTGTTTATACAGTCAAGGACTTTTCTACTCCTCACCCCACCCCACCAGCAACAATGCTGGAGCTACACAGGAACTGGGAAGGGACACAGCCAGGCCAGCTGACCCCACTGACCAAAGTGGTGTCCCGTACCATACAGCACCATGCTCGGCATGCAAAACCGAGAGAAAGAAGACGGAAGGGGGAATGTCTGTAGCGATGGTGTTTGCCTTCCCTAATAACTGCTATTTGTGATGGAGCCTGGCTTTCCTGGGAATGGCTAAACACCTTCCTGCTGATGAGAAGGGCTCAATGAATTCTGTTTTGCTCTGCCCATATGTGTGACTTTTGCTTTATCTCTATCTCATCCCACAAGTTTTCTCACATTTCTGATTCTAACCCCCATTGCACCAGAGGGGAGTGAGTGGCTGCCCAATGTTCAGACCCTGGCTGGGGCTAAAATAGCAATTTGTCAGCATTGGTCAGCACTATGTCAACTCAGTGACCCTATAGCTCTGTTTTTTAATCCTTTTGTTTTGTAGGACTACTGCATTTATCATACAATTAGCCTTTCTTTTTGGGTTCTGCCCAAGTTTTCACAGTCATGGTTAATACAGATGGGCACTTGCTGTTTGATCATATAATTGTTCTGATACTTGCGTGTCATCAAAGAAAGATAAGGGTAAAAAAAGCCGTGTTGCCCTGAGTTTTGCAGTTCTTCAATGTTTTCATTTCTGTGATAGAAATTCTCAGGCACTTTTCTGTAAACAGCCATGTGTTTTGCTGACCGACCTTATTGTTTTTCATTCTTTCTCTTGGGCGGAGATGTTTGATGGATTTTTCCTTTGACCAGTGTGATTGAGGGGTGGTAATTTCACCCTCCAATCCACGGTGATTATTAAGAAGATATATAAATGACTGAATAAAGAAGGCCAGGCTTTTTCCTGGCTGCTTGTCCTGTCCTGAACTAAGTGCTTCTTTTCGTGTCCAAGTGCGACAAAGCTGTATTCATTTATGCGCTCAACAGACACAGTCAGGCGTCTGTGCTGCTGTCAGTACATCTATTAATGTTTATAGTTTTCTATATAATACTGCAGCCAACTAAACAATATTTTAAGAATTCAGACCTTTTTTATTAGTGAAAAACTGAGTGCATTGTGAATCCCAGTGAAAAACACTACCTATTTAGTCTATACAATTGTTCTAGTTATTGTAAGGCAATAGGTCTCTCTAGAGATTGAAATAAAATGCCAATATAGACATCTCTGATATGTGGATTGAATGAGCACTCTCTCCCTTCCCCATCGTTAAGTATCTGGCTGAATTTAGGAGAGATATATACCACACACACAGGATTTTGTGTGAGCTTTCATTATATCATACTGCTGCTATTGCAATTTACTTCTGCCTGGCCTCTGTAACAAATCTGTGGTCTCCTCGCATTCTGTTCAGTGCGCTGCTACTGCAATGGGTAAAGACAGCTCTCTACCCTCCATGGTCAGAATTGCTGAACTCCAAAGAAATGAGAGAATATCATTTCCCAGCCATTGATTTATGACCAGCTTTAAATTTTTGCTGGTGCTGGGATGTTGTCATGGTTTGACGCTGGCCCAATGCCAGGCACCCACGAGAGCTGTTCGCTCACCCTCCCCTGCCACAGCTGGACAGAGGAGGGAAAAGGAAAAAAATTAACAAACGCTTCATGAGTGAGATAAGGACCAGGAGAAACACTTCAAGGGCAAAACAGGCTCAACTTAAGTTCCAAAGTGAATTTATTACTAACAGAATCAGAGGAGGATAATGAGAAGTAAAATAAGCTCTTAGAAAACCTTCCCCCCTTCCCCACCAACCCTTCCCTCCTTCCCACCCACAGCACAGGCAGACAGGGCATGGGGGTTTGGTCAGTTCATCACTGAGATTTCCTTCTGCTGCTCTGGGAGACGAGTCCTTCCCCTGTGAGGCCGTGGGGTCCCTCCCAGGGGAGACAGTTCTCCCCGAACCCCTCCGACTTGGGCCCACCCTCACGAGCAGCAGCCACACCGCCCCTGCTGCAGCGTGAGCCCCTCCCGCGGGCACACAGCCCTCCCAAAACTGCTGTGCCCTGGCTCTCTCTTTCCACGGGGTGCAGTCCTCCGAGGACAGGCTGCTCCAGCCTGGAAGCAGGGCCCTCTCTCCACTGGATCACAGCCTCCTCCGGGCATCCACCCGCTCCGGCACGGGCACCTCCCCCACGGGCTGCGGGTGGATCTCTCCCTGCGGACCCACGGGCTGCAGGGGCACAGCCGCTTCACCATGGTCCTCACCACGGCCTGCAGAGGAACCTCGGCTCTGGCACCTGCAGCACCTCCTCCCTCTCCTTCTTCACTGACCTTGGTGTCTCCATGTTATTTTCCCTCACATGTTCTCACCTCCTCCTCTTCTCTGACTGGAAGCCAAAACTCTTTGACTTTGTTTTGATTTTCTTCTTAAATATGTCATCACAGAGGCGTTACCAACCTCTCTCATTGGCCCAGTTTTGGCCAGCAGCATGTCCATCTTTCAGAGCCATCAGAGATTGGCTCTGCCAGCCATGGTGGAAGTTTCCAGCAGCTTCGTCAGAGGAGTCATCTTTGTGCCCCCCTGCTACCGAAAACCAGGCTGTGCCAAACCAATACAGATGTTTACTAGAATTTTTTGTTTCTTGGCTTTTGTTGTTGGTTGGTTGGTTAGTTTTCATGTCAGATTTTCAGGATATTTGAAAAGTACTGTGTTCTTCTCAGATGATCTTGTGTCAGCTTAGAATTACCTACATTGCACTGATTTTAACAATTGAGTCAGGAATAATGATTGCTAAATTCCTCCTTTATATACACTTCCATTTATCTGATTTTGCTTGTCTTCCTTACCACCATTCTTCTACTTACCCACAATGATGTGGTGCCACAGTCTACAATTTAAGTATTTAAATTTCTCTGTGTTTTCAAGCCACAGAACTGTATTCCTTATTAGTGTACTTTACCAGGCATAAAATAAAATGTATAAAGTGCTTGCAGAAAATACGTTAGGATCTTATTTTTCAGTGGAAATAGCAGTTCAAATCTCTTTCTATCTAGCAGTCTTTACTTAAAAGCAGAAAATAAAATTAAGAAATTAGCCTACCCCTATGCTTCACATAAGACTGCAATTTTATGGCCATTTAGCATTTTTTAACCTTTTTGTTTGTTTGTTTGTTTGTTTTTCTTGCCAAGTCTTTCCCTGAGCCACAGATGCCATTTCCTATTCAGCTGTTGCTCTGTTTCTCACAGACACCCTGCAGATCATATGGGTAACATTCCAACGCAAATTGAGTCATTTGAGTACGAAATAGCTTCTCAAAATCTGTTACTGTTTCCTTTGCATTCTTTACTTTATTCACTTTGTTGGCTCTTTTGTTGATTGGATTGGGTTTGTTTTTTGCCTTTTTAACCTATAGTTGAGATCCTTAATATGACTAATAAATATGTTTGATTTCAAAACTGGAGCCTTAAAAATGTTATTACATCTAAAATGATAACCAACATTCAGTCCAGCTGAGCAATTTCTAATTTTTGTTGTTTCATGTATGATGCCATTGTAGTTGTTCACTGCTTTTGGTTTAGTTGCTTTAGTTCATTGCAAAAAAGAAAAATTGCCACTGAAGTGTTGTATCTTCCTATATTACTTCAGTGGCAATTTTTTCTTATAAACAAACTGAATATTTCCACTTTAATTTTCATTGTAAAGGAAAATCTTTGAATTTCTGCTCTTCACAGTATTTAGAATTTACAATCAATAATACCTTTCCATGTGGCCTGAAGACAATTTATAGGAACCTTTTAGAACTCTCAATGCTTTTCTCAATCCAAATAAATAATTCAGTGTGGTAGAAAGAAAATGATTGATATAATGTTGGCCAAGGGCTTCCAATTATCTTTGGGCAGGCTTGAAAATTCGACTTGTGCATGCTACTTTATCAATGAGCTTTTAAACCCAGAGATAGTTAACATAAATAAAACCACCTTAGTTCTTCATGATTTTGTTTGTTTTACAGTGGTAGACAAATTAAGAAAGCAATCTCCAGCAGCACAAAATGAGGCCAAATATGGTGGTTTTATCATAGTGATTCACAAAAGCCTACACCATCCTCATCACACACATGCTTTTTCACACACCATTATTAGAAGTATTCCCACTGCTAAGTCATAAACTAATACTTTAAACAAACATAAACATATTTCTTATCTTATCAAAAAGATGATTTTTCTAGCCTTCCCTTTGATGATTGTGAGCCTGTCCGCTTTTGTTGTCTGCTGGAAGCCCTAGAGGGTCTCTGAAAAAGAACATGACAGAACTTCGGGGACCTGAGCAATTTGAAGATCTGTTTTCCTTTATTTTTCTTGACTTTCCAAGAGCTTCTAAACTAGTGAAGTTGTTCAAAGGCCTTACAGAAAATGTTGTGTCTCAGAAGACTCCTGCTGTGCTTTAATGCTTTAAATTTATCACTATGGTCTGCAATTAGTGAACACAATCTAAAACTACCTAATTCTTAAAAACTGCCTGATAGATATTTTATATTTTAAGCAAAATTACCTCTGATCTGTCAAAATCATATGACACACTGGTATGGCACATAATAGATGTTATTTATATTCTTCATTAGACTTTTAAGTAGAGTATTTGAACACAGGCACTTTACACTTGTATGGACATGCACCTCAAAAAGATGAATAAATCCTTGTGGTTCATTTCAGCTTTCTGGACACTGCCCTATCATGTAATATCCCTGGGTTTCCAGGGTTACCTATTTTCTCTTTCTGGCAAGATTTTGTAAATTGGAGAATCTTTACTCTCATCTGCTTGTTTATTTACTGTCATAACAATCCCATTTTATATTGAAAATTAGTCTACTCTGAAGCTTAAATATTGTTTTATACTTTTTATGGTTTCTATATTGCAAGTGAAAACTAAGATTTATGATGCCCTGGAGATACCACTTGGTTTCAGTCCTTCAAAGAGAAATGTTACATTAAAGACGGTGCTGGTAACCCTGCAGCGTATCAGGAATTTATTATGAAATATAAACTGCACAAGAAACAAGAGATAACAGTGAACATGGGCAAAGAACTGACATAATGTATTTATTTTTTGTTTTAATGTGGAGTTATGAATATTTATTGCATTTGTGGAAATTGCAGTTTCTGAACATAAAACAATTTTTAACAGTTGAGCTGCTTTTACTAAAATGTAACTCTCCAACTTATGTCAAGTTCTCAAAGCATTCTGTGTATATCACCATTCAGGAAGTTACTAAACACCTCCAGGGTGTTCATCAGCTGTCTTGCGACAGAAAGATTTATCTTTTCTTTTTTTTAATATAATGCTTTTATAAGTTCCTTTTAATAAACGAAGCACATTTTTTCATATCACTTTAACCAAAAGCAGCAAAGCTTTTCCATCAGTTGTTAGTGTGTGCTTGATCTTTCTCCAGCAAAGCCAGCTGCTGAGAATTCTTTGATTAATATGAGAAATCCCTGATTGGACGTTTTCATCTCTGGTATCCATTAACTTACAGGGCCATGTAGCTGGACTTGCATCTTATCATCTGAGGCTCAAATCTGGATTTTCAGCACTGCATCTCCAGATGCAATGCAACAGGTGAACAAATAGAAAACACCAAGGCAAATGGAAAAAAAATTGCCAGGCTAGATCAAAGGGGCAAGTGCATTGAAAAACAACAGGTTAAAGTTTAGAAAAGAAGACTACTAGGTATCAGCAGAACAGCCACAGAGAGAACAACTGGACACATCTTTGTAGCATTTTGGAAAGTGTTGTCATGGCACATTTAGAGCAGGAATGACCAGTTCAGAAATATTGGCAGAGACAGTAAAACTGGATGACTGACAAGAATAGGCCAAACCATATCTCCTATACTTATGTGAAATAGTGCATATATGTAGAAATATAATTGTCAATGAGCTAAGAACATGAGTAATCTTTAAAAAAAAAAACAAAAAAACCCTATAACAACAATAAATAATAATAATTTTTTAAAAAAATCCTCAAGTTGAAAGTCAGCATTACAAGAATTAAAAGACAGATACTAAGCAGACTTTTTGCTTTCAATAGAGTGTGAAAGAAAAAGAGGGAACTGTTATGTTATGATGTTTAAAAGCCTTATCACACTACTGCACCTGATTATACTAAACTGTTGTAATTAACATAACCCATATCTGCACTGAAATACCAAAAACTTCCTGGAATCTAGTTATTGCAACTTAGATCTATAAACTTTTGGTCCTGGAGGCGGAGTCTCACAAAAATTAGGGTGTGGGGGCTGTTAATCACCATTAGGAAAAGGTTAATTCATATATTTGACAAAAATTTCTAACATTTCAGGGGTGTAACAAAGCTTGAATAATGCACCCTAGCATGATGTGTCGTAATAGTACCAATCTACCAGAGTTTTATAACTGTTCTGTTCCTATAAAGCTGTAGAAGGTATGTTAGTTCAACATCCTCTTTTACTAATAAATTGTTCTCTTAGGGTCATTAGTTTATTTCCTTATTCTAAGATGAGAAGAGAACTACACTGATTTCAGGTTTAATCTTAGTGGTGTGAAGATCCTCTAAGAACAGAGAGTTAATTGCCATGGCACGAAAAGATCCTTTGGCCGAGAGGAGTCCTCTAAAATTCACAGTGATTTTTCCAGCTGATCACAGACTAAGGTATTTATAAAAATGCATTGACTCTCATTGAGTCAAATTTTGATTTCATAAATGATCTTAAAATAGCAGACAAAAGATTAGTTATGTTACAGAGAGAATCTAAAGAGTGACTTTGGGGTTTTTTGGGGTTATTGGTTTTTGGGGTTTTTATATCTAGTCTGGTATCTTACAAAGATATCTTTTTAACCTTGAAAAAACAGTGAGATGTTAAAGAATTTTAGCTGTTTTAAAATACCTCTAATTAGCAGCCTTGCAAATCCCTCTTACAATGATAAACTGAAATAACAAAATACCCTTATGGAGTTTGGTCAACCAGCTTTTCATTCCCAGTAAAAATCCATTCTGACTTACAGAGGCACTGTGAAAGTCTTAGACACTCCACTCAAATGCAACTCTGAGCAATTATTTCTATTGTTTCAAAAGGAATTCTGCATGCAGACTGCCTATAGAATCAGACTAATACTAGTATTTGTAGCAAGTAATTCACTGCAATATTGAATTTCTCAAAATAAAGTGTTATTTAGCCTCATCATCAAAAATACAAAAGGCAGAAGTGAAACAACATGTCAAGACTGTCACAGTTTCCCCACACAGTACTGTATGACTTTAGCACAGAAGTATTTTCCCACAAGGAAGAACCAGGACAGAACCCGGATCATGGTAATTCCACATTTTCAAATGCTGGAAGGCATCCCCTGAAAAACTTATGTGGCCCTAGGATTTTCCAATTTGTGTCTCTTCTGAGAGGCTGCCAGTACCTGAAGGGCACAACAATCTCCAGAACTGTTCAAAACAAAGATACAGACTAGCAGTGGAAAATTTGAATGGTTCTGCCACCAGCTGTCAGTGGAGCAAGCACTAATGTTTTCCTGTTTGAGAACTTAGAGGGCTGAGAATTTCATCCTAAACTGTCCTGCTGCTTTTTCCAACATGCTCTTTGTTTCAGAGTATTTTAAATAGATACCATATTTTTTGTCACATGTTTGCAGAGTTTGCTATAATTTCACATCATGTTTAAATTCAGACCCTGCAGCTAGCACAGACATTTTGTTGGTTTATGGTATTCATATATCCGTTCAGCTGTTTGGGATGATGCTATCTTGTGTGACCTTGCTGCATTCATTGCATGACTCACTTCTGTCCTAAGAGCAGTTACAGGAATTTTCATTTAGTGAAGAAGTGCAGACTGTATTTCTTTTATTTGACTAAGCTGTTTCCTATTACTTATTGTATTCTCTTGACAGTAATAAATTTCATAATGGTTGCTAGATTTCAAATCAACTATTACACTATCTAGATGGAACAGTAAATCAATAATTGATGATATACAAATCATATCTAATAGCTGGAATGCAAGGGGTTTTTGCCTTAAGGTGTCACACTCAGAAATCACTGTAATATTTATTGAAAAAATAACATAATTATATTAAATCAATAATAGATTGACATGCATGTATTAAGACATTGTCACAAGCAAAGAGGACAGAGCTGAGAGGAGAAAATGTACTTTATCATGCACACACTTAATGATCCTTATTTTTGACACTATGATTAATTGGATTGATTTATCACATACCTTGTTTTCTACATTTCTTTTGATGCTCCCACTTTCAAAACGAGATAAAAGTGGATTAAGGCTTGGTGAAATACTCATACAATAGGGGTTATCACTTGTGTTTCAATAGCTCTTGGTGTATCATAGTTTTGCTTAGGAGTAGTTTCTAAAGGGTTAATTTCTTAGATACTCTTTTTTATGTTGTACTCAGAGAGAAGCATAAGTGCCCAGTAAACCTTGACATATGGTCAATATAACTAGAAAATTAAATATAAGTATAGAGACAATAAAAATTAAACCTCAATTCTGATGCTGTGCTTCACTCTGCATCTATTCTCATTGGGTAAATCAGAGATTGGAATTCACAACTATTGCATAATCAAGCCCTAGATTGCTTATTAAAAGATGGTGCCCAAGTACAACCCAATTCTCATAAATTCATATAATCAAGCAATATACTGTCAGGTTCTGTAGTTCATTGAAGTTTTAGTAGTCAAATGGGTATCTTTTATTTTCTTTTTTTTTTCCCTTTCCTTTCCTTTTCAAAAAGGAATAATAGATAGCAATATAATTCTCACTGCTGATTTTTCTTCAAATTTTGATAAAATAGATTTGGTAACAAAAAAGATCAATTAATTAGAAGTTAGCTCACATATTCATGAGGTATCCAGGGAAAAAACAGACATATTTTCATGTCCTTGAAATATTTTCAAGGTTCTTCAGGCCTCTTAGATTAGTTAGCTGGGGAAAAAAATGAAATGAGCATGGATATAAAGCCTCAAAACCTTACTTATGTTGTCCAAATCCCTGTTTCACTGCAGATAAAGAAGGAAAAAGTGTGATGCTTATGGTTTGTTTCTGTGGTGTTTCAGAAATGCCACAGAAGTCATGAAAACATTTTGTTAGAAAAATTTAGAAGCTTGTTTTCTAAGACACAGAAAAAAACAAGCATTGTAATTTTTGCAAGAAAATTCATCAGTTTAGTATTTTTTGTTGAAATGTTTCTTGGAAAAGTATTAAATGGTCTGTCCTGATATGCTTCAAGGAAAAATATTTTGATTCTTCCCACATTGTTTTACTGACAGTAACTGTTACCATGTACTGGAGACAGGGGAATTAAAACAGGAAAAAGCCCATGACATTAAGCAAAGAGCAGAAAAAGGTCCCATTTTGCATTAAGTTTATTAAAATATATCTAATTTCCTCAAATATAAAATATATGCAGACTATAGAAGTTCAACGATGAGTAATGATTTTTTGGGGTTTTTTTTCCTTCATAGGGACTAAATATAAGTATCTGGTAAACTGATTTTTATAATAATATACAGAATACTTGTTGCTCAAGATAAAGAAATATATACCATTTCAGAGAGTTCTCATTTGATTACTACCTTGTTAATTCTATCAAAATATTAAGTAGTGAAAAAAACAGTTAAAATTCTGTGCATCATAATATATTAGATAAAGTCTCAGAAGTCTCTTCTTTAAATAATCTCTGGATTTTACAGAAGAAAGCTGAGTCTCACCTGGCAAAGGAAGCTTGAAATGCTTAAATATGCATTTCTGTCCTACAAGCATCATGAAAAGAATCTGCTTTTGCAAGTTGTTTGCTTCATGACATAATGTACCAAATGGCTTGCTGAAAAATTGGACAAATTCCAGTCGAACAGCTACTATTCAAATTGATAGTGACAGCTCATCCTGAAAGAAAAATGTTATTTTCAAATGATTGATATGAACTCAAAGGGGTGTGAAGAACTATAGTGTTCATATTGCTCATGAGCTGTTGACAGTTTGGCACATCTCTAATGCTGATTAGAAACAAGCCAGGATGCTGCAGTTTGCATTCACATTAAGCTTACAGACCACATTAATTATTTGATTCATAGGAACACTCAGTATACTAAAATATGCCAGAATTTCAAAATCAAATGACCTTTCTATCAAGTGTCTCAATATCTGCAATAGCAGTATTGAGTGATAAAAGGATAATAGGGGAATATTAACAAATATTAATTGAACTGAGAAAGTGACCTTGGTGATATTCAGTGAACTGCTGATGTCTTTAGAGATATAATACAATGAAAAAAAACCCGTGAAAATGGAATTCTGAAAAACTTGTGTACATTATTCACATTTGACCTGTAAATAGAGGAGCTGGTACTTGAGAGTGCTTTTTTAGTGTTTGTTTTTACGTTTCATATTTCACCTGTGCAAATGTTAATGCTACTAGGATTATTTTTTTAAGAGCCCTTTGCCTGACAGCCTTTCTCTATGGCAGTACTGATGCAGGCAACTAAAAGAAAGTGTTAATGTAACTTTTCCAGCAGGCCATTATTTCTCAATTGGTTCTGCAAAATGTCAGCATCAGCAAAGGCAGCTCCCACATCCACCCAAAAAATTGCTGGGATATCCATGTCTGAAGACCACTCCGATGTTTTTCTGTAAGATACCTCCTATTTATTAGCAGATCACTACTATTATTTCACACTGACCATACACACACTCCAAAATGTGACAATCACTTTGAATTTGCAGCTGCTTTCCAAGATATTTCACTCATAACTGCATACCAGAGAGACTGCAGATTCTTAGATGTCAATTTTTTCTAATTCTCAGTCATATAGGAAAGAAAAAAGGGAGAAAATGAGGTGTTTCCCTAGGCTGAAGAAGTCTCTCTTCCCTCTCTAAGCAACTGGCAGATAGAAACCATCACCCAGAAGTCAGATGAAAGCACAAGACCCTGCCACCAAATATTGATAGAGCTCATGAAGAGAATCACTATGTTGTTTTCTTAGATGCCAAGTGCTGAAGGCAGCCATTTTTCCATTTGTCAAACCTTCCAAAAAAATCCCAAGCATACTTCTGTATCCAGAGAGACAATGAATGGACGCTAGGCTACAGACCAGTAAACGTGCACAGCCACTGTAGGAAAAAAATAGGTCTGATATAGGAAAATGAAAGGGATAGTGATCTTCTCCCCAGCTTGATCAGAAGCCAGAATCATAAATGTGTTCTGAACGACCACAGTACAAAATGTGGATTGTATTTTCATTGTCAACTTCACATTCACCAGTACAGCAAGGTTTGGGGTTTTCTTGGTTTTGCTCTATTACAGAGGAAGAAATGTGAACTGATCTCTGTGCTGTGGGACAAGGTATGAGCTGAAACTGACCCACAGATTCAGCAGAAGGGGAAAGCACTGCACAATAGGAATGCTCATTCACAGAACAAATTCAAGAAGTAGCATAAGAATGGTAGTACTTGACCCAGGAGAAAGTTTGACTTGCATTTCCAGTATTTAAGCAGCACATAGCTCAAGCTCTCACTGACCTTGGCAGAATTATATGGGTAATATGGTCACTAGAGTGAACTGCCACAGAGTATTGTTCACTGTACAGCATTGTGTTTTCCTTTTCAACATTAGCTGTTTTATTGCTTCTCTCAATACTGTGTATTTGAATGAATTTATAATTTTTGCCACTGCATACACAATGCATGCACACAAACTCTTATCTTGGCTGAATTCCTTGACATAATGTCCCTCGGGTAGAATATAAGAGCAGTAGTGAGACAAAGCAATCCCAGTTCTTATTAGTACTCCTCCATATTCAGCTACCAAAGAGGAACTTCGTGTGTACAGTGACCTTCTACATCACTACTTATGTCTTGAAATAATAGAACTGAGTTTATTAACTTTATTACATTAAGATTCAAAGTACATAGCACTCTCTGTCACCTCGGTCTGAACATCAGATCCAGCTTTAAAGGATATGTGAGTAGCAGTACAGATTTTGTGAGTTTTGTGGTGCAAAATCTTGAAAAGCAACAGGAACAAATTGTTAGGACAGGAGCAAAGAAATGGTAAGGCCAGACTGCTCCTATTTGATTCACTGCCAACAGCAATAAAGTCTGCCAGAGGGATATTATAATAAATATTACAAAATCATAGATTTTTTTAATGAAATGTTATCATTTCTTCGCAAGATGAGATCTGAAACCCAAAGAAGTAGCAAGAGACATTCTAACAATTCTCCCTTTTCCTTCAATTAATAATTGCCATCATCTCTTTACAGCAATGGAAGATAAGTAGAGATAGCAGGCAGCTTACTTCTCTGTGACTGTCTTCCCTTTAAATCTAGATGTCTAAATGACTGTTGGGATCTCTGATATCCCCTTGAACCTGGGGTTTAATAGCCAATGTGCACATGATAACACTGTGCACCTATTGTCCACCTAGGGTTAGAGAGTCACGTTTATCACTACACAACGTGGATAGCGATCCTAAGTCATGTGAAAAAACCGAGTCTAATATTGATGAGAGTTGCCACTTACAGCTCAAAAAAACTGAAAAATTAATTTATATATGGTTTCTTTTGTAAACAGAGACTAAATGTACATGAAGGGTACATTTTAACTTCAGCCTAATGCAGATTTTAAAAATGTTTTTCTCCTAAGAAGGTGTGCTGATTTCAAAAAAGGCCAGTTAACAAACACTTTGCAGGTAATAGGGAATTTTTGCCTATTGTATTAAGGACTAAATAACATAGGCATACTAATGACTTCTTATTGGTGGTTACAACTAAAAGAAAAAGAAATAGTAGGACTTACCTAAACATTTGTGGTAATAAAGTTCTGCAATTACATCAGTTTCAGAATTTTTCCCTTTCATTTATTTATGTCTGGGATAATAATATGCATAGGACCTATCTTTCTTTATCATGGAGAAAGAATAATTTTTCTAATTAAATGTAGAATGAAAAACTTTCTGCTTTTCAGATTTTTCTTTCCCTTAGCTCTTTCTTTTCCAAGCCAAATGATATTAGATCATCAAGCAAGAAATTTTTGTCTCATAAATATTGTGTCTAAGTGACAGCTTGTCACATTTTCTGAAAAGGGTCAGACCCTAGAGTTGATGATAAGGTTTATGAAAATGTATCAAAATAGGTTCTTTAGAAGCTTTTTGTAGATAATGGTATCTAAGGTTACTTTACTGCTTTTGGAGAGCATCTTTAGCCTGTCCTGAACTCTGTGTTAATGCCTTTAGGCATTGCTTGTTCAGTTCATCTATTGTCCTGCAGGTAGCTTGGAAGGAAGCCACTTCATTCTGTATATGTGAGATGTGTGCAGCTATAATTATTGAAGAGTACAAGTGGAAAATAGAATTCTTTAACTATGCCTAATTGCAGTCATATTACTTATTTAGATATAAATAACAAAATCATTTATAAAGAAATCTCAGCATAACCCTGCTACTGATTACCACACTGATATTAAGGAGCTACACTGTCATCACTGAATTACAAGAAACATGTGTGTGGTTTTGGCAAATTCATGCTCTGTTAAGTGCCCTTGAATATTGCTGAAGTCAAATGGAATTAGATATGTAGCCCAAGACCAGCAGAAAGGAGTTAAGTATGTCAAGAGTACTTAAATAGAAAAACTTTACGGTCTAAAAGTCCACAAGCTCTGTAGTTTCAAGCTTTATCCATTAGCACTTCCTCAAGGACAGCATACAATGATTCCCTGTCTGAATAGCACAATTTTTGGAAAACTGTGATTTTCAAAGTAGGCAGTTTTCTTTCTTTCCCTTTGAAAGGCTGCACAGTTAACCTGGTCTGAGAACAGCTACCTCTTAAATTCACTGAGCTCTGGATAAAATATGCAGCTAAAGATATTTGTATGTGGTGGGCTGACACTGGCTGACCCACCAAAGCCTCTCTATCACTCCCCTTCACAATTGGACAGTGGAGAGAAAACATAATAAAGGGTTTATAGGTTAAGATAAGGACTGGGAGAGATCACTCAGCCAATACCATCACAGACAAAACAGACTTGAATTAGAGGTATTGACTGAATTTACTACTAACAAAATCAGAGCAGGATAATGTGAAGTAAAATAAGACCTTAGAAATGCCTTCTCCCCATTGCTCTCTCCTTCTTAGCTCTACCTCCTACCCACCAGCAGTGCAGGGATGCAGGGAATGTGGACTACAGTCAGTTCATCACCCATGGCTTCTCCTGCTGCTTAGGGAGAGGAGTCCACGCCCTGCTCCTTCCATGAGAGACAGTTCTTCATTAACTTCTCCAACCTGAGTCTATCCCACTAGCAATAGTTCTCTACAAACAGACTCCTTCAAGGACAGGCTTCTGTAGTGTCAGTCCCCCACAGGGTCACAAGTCCTACCAGGACACCTGCTCCAGCATGATCTCTTCTCTCCACAGGCCTCCCATAGGGTCACAGTCTCCTCTCAGGCACCCACCTGCTCTGGCTGCAGGCTGCATCAGCATGGATCTCCATGGTCTGCAGGACCACAGCTGCTTCACCACTGTCTGCACCACGGGCTGCAGGGGAATATCAGTTCCAGCACCTGAAGCACCTCCTGCCCCTCCTTCCTTACTTACCTTGGTGTCTGCAGAGTTGTTCCTCCCACATGTTCTCACCCCCCTCTTCTCTGGCTGCAATTGCATCTGCACATAACTTTTTTTTAATCTTCTTCTTAAATATGTTACCCCAGAGGTGTTACCACCATTTCTGACGGGCCCAGCCTTGGCCAGTGGTGCATCGATTTGGAGCCAGCTGGCATTGGCTCTGCTGGACATGGAGGAAGCTTCCATCAGGTTCTCACAGAAGCCACACCTGTAGCCCTCCTGCTACCAAAACGTGTCCATGCAAACCCAATACACTATATTAAAAAAACCACAAAAAACTAGGAGGAACTATAAGGGTGCCATGTTCTTTATTTGAAAAAAAAATTCTAGCTGAAGAATTCGACCTGGTAGAAGAAAATTAAGATCCATTCTTATCCTTAACTTTAGATAGTACAGACCAACAGCTGCCATCTCGCCAGCTGGAATACCTTCAGCTGCTTAGCAGCATGGACCCCAGGTAACCTGCCTTAGTCTGTCAGGGGGGCTCTTGGCCTCATTGTAAGAGTCTTAGCTTTTCATCCTTTGAACAAATGCATTTCAGTCTTTTATTGAATGTTTATTTGATGAAAAACTGCACAACTAGCTTGGGGGAGAAATTCAAATCCGAGTCTGTCCTTCCCTCAGGTAAGTGCTCTACTCACTGAGCTTGAAAGTTATGGTCTGATGAGCCTTAAATTATTTCTGCACAGTGACACAGCTTTGAGAGGAAAATTACCTGAAGTCTAATCGTTAGGTGTTCTAGGAAATGACAGAATTTTTTTAACATCCTAACACAAAGGAGAGTGCAGAAGTGCATGTGAGAATGGCCTAGCACCAGCTCATTCTGCAAAGCTGTAAATTACACTGCGGTGCCTCAAAATTTTTAAAAGAAAAAAGAAACTTTCTGCTTTCCTGTGGAAGGAGTAGTTATACATCAAACCCCATGAAGCTGTGTGAATGCTGAACTAATCTAACAACTCCTTCAAGGTCTTGAAAGGCAATAAAGTCAGCCTCAGGCAAATGAAACTGAAAGCCTCCTCTACATAACACCTGTTCATGTGTCCAGATAAGATAGACATTTAATGCAATGGCTCTGAATGTGAATTGCATTATGAGGACTCACAGCTCTCTGCAGGAATGGTCCAGTATATTTGGAAAACTAACCTGGGTGTAGAAATTCCTTTTTGGAAAATGGATACCTGGGAGTCAGCTGATGCAGTGCTGAACTTCAAAGAATCAAGTATTATAATTTAAAATTCTTGCTGGATGCTAATATTAGACTCTTTCTTTCTTTGCAAAATCTGATTCTTCATTTCCTTGGAAGTATTTCCACTTGTTTTCTTCTTCTTTTCTTCTGGAGACACTGTGTTTATTTAGACTAAAAACATTTTAAAGTTAACTCTATTACATGATATTTTAGTAGACATCTCATCTATTTTTAATAGGTAAATGAATTTATCAGTAGAGTTTCACTTTCCTCTGACTATCAGGATGACATTAGAGGCAGGAGGAGATCAAATCTTTGATTTAGTAATGATTTAAATGCTGTAATTTCAAATCACAAGGTGATTTTTTCACTTTTTCCTAAAGGCTACTGAGTGTTTTATGTTTTCTTAAGGTAATTGAGTATTCCAAAAGCGACACAATGTAAGTTTAAAAAGTGCTTTTGGGAGAAGAAAATAAACATAATGAACTACTCTACTGTTTTTCCTATCATGTTTCCAGAATTTATTGCAACTAGGGAATTAATTTCTAGGAGGAGAAAATCCAGCAAGTGTGTTTCCATACTACTACAGACTTGAGATACATACATTTTGCATTTTTGTAAAAAAAACATACATTAGTGTTGCTGAACATGTGCATATTCATACAAGGACACAGAGCTATATAAAAAGACATTTATTGAATAAAGGTTTAAAAAAGGAAAAAGAAATCATAAAATGCATTAGAAATAAACCAATGATGCCTAATTTATCTCTTATAATTACAGAAGCTAGATTATTTTTAACAGAGATCTGTTGTGTGTTCTCACACTTCCTCCCTCGAACTTTATTTACAGCAAGGAGTTCTTACATGTGAACAGTGTAACAGCCAAGGTACACAACAACCACCCAAGAGAAAAGGGAGCAATTTTGGACTGCCATGAAACAAGTTGCTTGCTTAGTAAGAGAAATGAGTGGATTAGTGTGTAGGTGAAAAAAGCAAAGGAAGAGAGAATGAAAAACTGAATTAAGTATTTCTAAAAAATAATAAATTATTTTTATTATTTTAAACCTAAAATGTACCAACAGCTTCTTTTTTGTAGATTCCTTTAGTATTCAAACTCTTGACATTCCTCACATACCTTATATTAGCAGTATGGCCTCACATTTACCCATGCCTCTAAGGTGAGAGTTACCCTGTTGCCTCCTACACCCCTCCAGGGTGATATACAATAATAGTGTTTTGAAAATGTTCCAACATTCAACTTTAAGAATGCCACACCAAAGCAATGATGTTCTCTCTTAATTACTTATCCTGAAAACTATCTGAATACAAATGCCAGTAAGGAAAAAACAGTAAAAAATTAGTTATCCAGACCAAAGCCACCAAAAAAAAAAAAAAAAAAAAAGAAAGAGAGAGAGAGAAAAAAACAACAAACATAAAACCCCCTTCCCTTAAGTATCCTTGATCTGCTTACATTTAAAAATCTTAAAGATAATTTTAGGCTGAAAACCATAGCAGGGAAGTCATTGCCTGTTTCATTATTTTCATATTATATATGTTGTTTTCATATAGATATATATATATATACCTTTGTGTAATGGTTTCTAGTTATTTACTCAAATGTAAACACCTCCCTCCAGGATCTTTAGTCCTAACTTATCCAAGAAGCAGTTTTGAACTTTTCTTCTTGGTCAAGATATTATTGCAATTATTATAGTGTCTTTCCAGGTATGCAAAGATATTTCTTAGGAGTTACTCAAATATTAAGTTTTTAATCTACCCAGACTTTGTAACTATTAAGGCAACAGTCAGAAAAGTTTTCCTATAATAAGTTTTCATTTTAGATACACATAAATGGCAACCATACTTCAAGCAAACACAGGAAATGTGCCTGCTGCTCAGTACTAATTTGCAAACAAAACGAGACACATGATAAACTTCGACACAGATACCAGTCTTTGCGGTAAAGAAAGGAGTCAAAGTCGTAACAACTTCTCTCTGAACTGAACATTTTAAAAAAAGCCTGAGAGGATTTTACACCTGAAGAAATCATCTGATACATAAATATAACCTAGAATATTCCATGTATTTCAAAAGTTAATTTGAAAAAAAATGGAAAGACAAAACAGGAAAAAGCATTTAAAATTGTATCATTCCAGGGAGATCCTTTTTTTTCAAGGCCTGGATTTGGTTAATTTTTTTACTTTCTGAATTTCAGAAAACTCCCCAGAATTCTTTCTTTTTTAGGCCCTTTTCTTTCCATCTTAACTGAGACCCATACCTCTGCTACATTCTTGTCTCAGCAAGGATGCTGCATAAAATTTGAGATTCCTCTTCTGTACTGGCCATACTCATACCTATCCATATTTTGAACCTTTTCTTTACAAGTATCTATAACTGCACACATATGAAATTTCTCACTTTCCACTTGACCCAGAGACTTTTCTTACTTATTATTCTCTCATAAGAAAAAAAAATATAACTGGTAGTGAAATTCACAACATGGGTGTACATGAAATTGCTGTATCCCACAGTTAATCTATTTTAAGACCTATGTATTCTGCGAATAAAGAGAATACAGTACTGTATTGCAGAAATGGAAGGTAAAAAAAAATGTTTTTTCTACATTGAAACAATATTTCACCCCCTTTTGTGGCTCAGCATATGAAATTTTACATTTTTAAAAATATATGTATTGGGAAGTGTAAGTTTTACTTTAAGTTTTTAAGAGATTTTGCCTTAACACAATTCAAAGAATGTTTAATATCACATGTAGAGAAAAAAATCAGGGAATGCTATGGCACATAGGTGGTGATTCAAAAAGCTTTTGGAACCAGGTGGTCTTTGCATTGCCAAAATAATGGGTGTTGGTTGCAAGAATCCCTATGAAAATATCTGTTTCACAAGAAATATAGCTCTATAACCATTCTGCATCACATGAGAAGGAGACTGTATTGTTTTTAGAAATCCCTATTCATCCTTGCGTTTCCTTCTTACAGAAGTCTTGGCTACATTTTCTATACTCAAAATGGAAACAAAAAAAGTATTTTTCTATTCTCTGGTAAATGTTCAATCTGTATTGTCTCCTACTGTGTACAATCTCTGGCAATTTTATGTGTTGTTATTATTTGTAACAGTGTGGTAGCATAGAACTACCCAAAGTTTTTCAGCCAGTGAAACAGACTTAGCGCAAAATGCAAAACTTACTGTGAAGAATTCATCTGTGTGTTTAGAATTCCGTACTTTGGACTCTACAGCTTCCTAATGACCTAATACTTTTTTGTGTGGGCATAAACCCAGAGGAGTTTGGTAGTTCTAAGCAATATAAAACTACGTTTTAAAGATACCTTGTACATGTATAGCTGCACTGTCATGGCAGCTATCACTCAGCTCATATACAGAGGTGAAATGTCATTCCTAACCTCTTCCAGTAACATCTGTTCCTGAGTAATCTTTAACAGGATATCCCAAACAGTGCTAGTATTTAAATGTAAAGATAATGCAGGAACTTCCAGCTGAGATAACTATTTTAATGATTACCTCCACATAATTTCATAGCATTTATAGTTATACTTGCATTTGGGAAGTCAGGAAGCACAAGGATGTGTACTTGTATGGATGAATTCTGAAATAGATCAACAGACTGTCTTCTGCTGCTCTGAGAGATTTCGTGTACGCTAAGAAAGAAGCTGTTTTGTAATATCTCACAAATAGCACATTTAAAGTGTATGGCATAGCCAAGATGATGTATTCATTAATGCATACTAATCTAGTAAATGAAAATCCAAGCCTTAGGCAGTTCTGTCATGTTAGATCCAATGTGTCTTGCCTCCTCGTGACTTTTAAAATTTTAGTTAGATTGTTTCCTCTTTTAGATTTACATCTCTCTGGATTTTCAAAGCAACCGAAGCACCAACACCTGTGTATGTCTCAAGTTTAGAAGCTTCTACTCAAAGTCCATGCTTGGAGTCATAGTTTAGAAGAAACAAATTTTCCGTGTCTTCTTCTTACTTAGTATTGGAAGATCTTCTGATGTGAAATAATTTTTCTTTTCAAACAGCTACAGAATTATCAGATTAGGTTTTTCTGAAATGCATGAAAGTATGTAAATTTTGTCATTATGCAGTAGAAGTTTTCAATATCAGAGGCTGTGTATTGTTACACAGATAATTAGAAAAATGAGACCTTCTTACCTCCTAAGAAGAACAAAAGAAACAAAACACATAAAGGGATATGCTGATAAAATTAGGTAGTGCTGAAATATTTAAAAAACAAATATAAATGTGCACAAAATAGTGTCCTCATGGTTGTTATCTCCTCTTCATGCATCACAGTGCTCGGAATTTAAGGCCACACTGACTGATCTCGTTGATCACTTGATACAGGAAAACAACTACACTAAGTCATGTTCTGTGGTAGCTGTCCATGAAATTGTATATCTACATCAAAAATTCTTTAAAGGAGAATAAATACATTTTATTCCCTAATGCCGTGTCCTTTACTCAAAAATTTCACTCTATAGGAGCATATAAGAAGACGTGTTCAAAAGATATAAAAATCAAAACTATTGGGTCTAGGAACAGTAATCAATATAAAAAAAGTGAAAAGAGTAAGTATATAATCCCTAGGAACTCAAGATGCAATGAGCTCAGCTATGATGGATAGACTTTTTTGAAAGGCTTTTCCATCTGAAAAAAAAAGCAGCTCCTTTTTAATAGAAGCATGCCAGATGGTTTAGCAGAACCTCCATTTTTCAATCTGATAGAAGACTGTGTAATTTACTGCCTGTGATGCTAATGATAGTGCCTAGATCTATGAAAAAGGTCTGAATCATTTTTTTACAGAAGCTTGGTGGGCACAGAATTACAACAGAAAGAGGAGACAAAGTCTTGAGATTGATGGTGTGTATCATTCTGTTCTTTCAAGAAATATATGACCGCTGTGGTTCCATTGTACTAGAATCAGCGAACCAATTTATGAATTAACAAGTGGCATTGTGAAGTAGCAGTTGCTAAAAACAGCATGTGTTAATCAATGATTTAAGAAAACATTTGTGCATGTGTAGAGTTCCATTCATAAAGAGCAAATAATTGAGGCTGGGTTTTTTGAAAGAAGAAACCAGTATCTGTATTTGGATCTGTGTGTTCTTTTTCTCCAAGATCTAGGAACAAAAAGAAAAATGAATATAGGTACAGTCTGCCAATCAAATTATATTTAAATGCCAAATTAAGTACAGTCTTGTCCTAGTGACCTTACAATGTGACATGATAAAGCTACCTATATATTAGAGTTATTAAAGCTACAACCCCCATTCTCCTTACTTTCATCATTCTAACCTTGGGCCTAAGCAGAAACAGAAGAGAAAGACAGGTTCCATCCCCATTTGCAAAAGCTCCTGACCACTGTCACTTGGGATTTTGTTAGTGCCATGCCTGTTCTACAGATGTACAATAGTAGCTGTAAGAATATCTAGGGGGTAAGAGTAATAATGGATTATTGTATTGAGTAATTCTGAGACCACGAAACTTACACCTATGAACATATACCTTGTGCTACTCTCTGGAAAGTGAGGAATCTGTCCTGCCTTAAATATTACAAATAATGAAATAGAACCAAATTTAAACTGTGCTTTAAAATATTTTACTTCTTTTCAAAGCTGGCACGTCATTGGAAAAAACATCCCAATATTTTCTCATACTCAACAGTATTAAGTCAAAGCTACTTTTTTCGTAAAAGCTTAGTTCAACATTTAAGATAGCCATACAATGAAAAATGAAAATTAAAACCCCATGTCATCTGTCTATTTCTACATATATGACTTCTGCTGAAGTGAATAAGCGCTGTATTACATAACTGATGAGGTAATTAAGATCCTGCTTTTTTCTTTTTTTTCCTATGCCTGCTGGTTAATTCTAAGATTAGTGTTCAGTTTAATGTTGAGCTTCACACAATGTTTCAGTATTATGCTGCAGATAAATTGTTGGAGTCCTGAGCATTAAATCAATAGGTCTTCTGTCTTGTTCAAATAACCAAGTTTCCCTTAGGCAAACCCCATGCTGACACCCTAGTGTGAAACTCATTAACTTTCTTGCGGACTAAAATATGACATGTTATCTAATAAATAATTAATATCACGTTATAAACACAAAGAAGCTTACTTAGTGAAGGAAGACTTTGATTTTTCACTGTCTTAGCATTCAGTTTAGGGTAAATACTAACTTGGGACAATATAAGCAATTTCTATTAAAAAATAAAAATAAATTTAGAAACACCAGGTTGGATAACAGAAAACTACTTCCAAATATATATATATATGTAAAAAGTTAGATGTCAAGATAGCTGCACATGAAGATTAAAATATTTCTGTAAGAAAGGCAGGAAGGGGGGAGAGAGAGAGAAATGGAAGGAATTATAGCTAGATGCATGCTCTCATGCTAAACACCTAATCTGGCAGAGACTGTCATAAAGAAGGGCTTACTGCAAACAACAACTTTTGAAAAAGCAGGCCTTAACAGAGTAAACGAAAGCCCAAATTTCAACAGTACTGTTTGCTCTGAACTCTACAAAAACTGCAATATTGCCCCTCAAATTTTGTCTTAAATACATTTATTTCTGAAAAGCCTGAAGTTAATAAGATAAAGTATGATGGAGACAAGTGGGTACAAAAGAGAAACTACCCATGAAAAAATAGGAAATTGGTTTGAGAGAAGTGCTGCAGAAAGGTCATTGTCAATCAGAAAAAAATACTGAAAAGTAAAGGTTTTTCACCGTGGAGAAATACATAAAAGCTGATTTGGTGTGGAAATTATCCTCTTCAAAAAACCTAGAGATTGGCCATAATCAAAATCTGTTATATCTTTTCTGCTTTTTTTTGTGATCCATTTAAGAAGTAAATTGCAGAACAGAGAATATTATCTATAAGGAATTATTGCTTCCCACAGGAAAGCGTACATGTTCTTAGCAGAAACAGGTATAAGGATAAAAGGAATGAGGCATAGAAGAAGTTCTATCAATAGGAGACAATGTCATATCATTTTACCATTTAAAATAACTCAGATTTCTCATGCACCTTACAAAAAGATTTTCTGCCAATTCTTAAATGTGAGAATTGAGCAATTCTTCTCAGTTCTTAAACGTGTTCTATTCAAACAAAATGCTGTGTTCAAAATGCCTGAGGAACTTGAGGAATATCTGTTATTTCATCAAATTAAAGGATATGAAAGGAAAACAAAATATTGTGTTAGTTAAAACCAAAGCTCTTAAAAGGCTGATTACTCTCAGAGAAAATGGCCTTTAATAGCCACATATATGAACACTGATTCTTTCAGTGCTTTTTCCTGTGTATCCACCTACTAGTCAACTGCAAACCCTGTGTTAGAACTGGCTCAACAGCTATGACCTTCAGTCTCTGACATCCATTCGAAATTGGTGATAACCCATTCTCATACGAGGAGACATAGAGAATGGATTTAAACTGTACTGTACAATTTTTAGTAGAAACAAGTCTCACAAGCTCTTTGCTTCCGTGCTCCTCTCCTGTTAAGTTAAAGACAACAGTATTCAAAGTTGTGACTGATTTTCCAATTAAATTGAATTATTTAAAAAGAGCTTTAAAAAGGATGTAATTTGGTACCATAGTCAGTATGATACATGGTCCATGATTCTTTTAAAACTTTTTTTCCTCCTTTTTATATTTCGAACAAAAGTGAGTGCAGTATTCAGAGTTTTGCTGTCAGAGGGATGATTATAACCTTCTGCACATTATATAACACCTAATATCATGAATCCTTGGCTACATTATAGATTTAATAATAAAACTCAGTTCTGGCAATTGTATGCATGAACAACCCCACTAAAATCAATGTAATTATTTATATTGAATTATACATAAATATTTGAAGAATGACTACAAGTCTTATTGAACAGAAATCTCACAAAGCTTTGCTTTTGTGCTGTCTTCATTTACCAATACCAGCTTAAAAGTCAAGTTGGTAACATGTACTACCATATTTCAAATCAAAACCAAAATAATTTCTTAATAAGTCTCCACCATTTTTATTTCTCCTCGAAGAACAAAACTCTAAAAAGACATGGGGTTCTACCATAGGATTTCCACTTTTTACTTAAAATGTAACATAAAATGTTTAAGCTCACTATGAAGGTCACTTTTGGAAACTGATGCAGATCTTTGCAGTCTGAACAGTATGCCTAGCTGAAATGCTGCCTTCCACTCCTTGTGATTGCATGTTTTTTCCTTCCACACTGCTGATGTGTGACTTGGAATTGTTTTCTGTCCATTCTGTGAAATACCAAACCATCACACGCAGCTGCTGGCGATCATAATCAGGCGTCAACACCCTGAAGGCAGATACTTGGTTGACGAGCTCCTTTTTGCCCACTCTGCTGACAGTGGAGGCAGTACTACCCCCATAAAATCTCGTATGCATTCTCATAGCCTATTGACATCAGGGCTTTGATGGAGCAGCAAAGATATTTGATAGTAAAAAAATGAATACAAAATAAAAGCTGCAGTCACAGAGTCCCATTAGAGTATCTGTGAGTAGCAAGCAAAATCAAGAGGATAATTTATGGCCAGAACACCAAAAAAAAAAATTCCTTTATATTTAAAACTTTATTTTATTGAAAAATTTTAGATTCTTTTTCCGTATAAGAAAATTTTGCTTTGTCTTAAAATGACAATATTTCTTCACACCTTGATGTCTCTTTACAGCTTTTGCTCTGATTTAATAGAGAATTTGGATGCATAGCAACTACATTCTGATCAGGATTACATAAGATCAATGGTAACATATTGAAAATAAAAATAATGTTTCATAATTTTACTTCATAACCTTATGAAATACTTCATAAAAAATCTACCTGTTCACTTTGATCTTTGTTTTTTATTGTTTACATTAATTCAATTTCTTCACAAAAGCCATCTTTTAATATGAAGGTATCTTTAATTGGCTTTAAAAGTGTATTCTAATGGAATTTTCTCAGATAACCTTTAACAGTTTAAACAGGTTAAATTTTAATGTCATTTATGTTGGAAAGGTGTTCAAAATATTATACTATTAAATATTTAATGACATCATTATGGAAGATTTAGCTATTTTCAAACTAGACTCAGGAGGCCAGAGGTATCATTCCACACTACTTCTTGAATAGTTAAACAGGTCTACTGAGATTTGTAATCTTTTTCAAAATTTAATAATATGGTTTAAGTTGCTGCTAGCTTTGCAAAATATAGTATTCTTACACAGATGTGACTGCTAATTAAAAAGTCTCCTGTGACTGCGAATGGGTTTCAGGGTGCTGCTTTTATTCGTGTTTGTATCATTTAGGAAAATTTGGAGCATTCAAGTATTTGTGTATTCATAATTATAATGTACATAAAAGGCTACACTCAGTCCTAACTACTGCCTAGAACTATAAGAAAATCACATTTACCTGCAAGTGCTTTCAGTTGCTTATATCTACAATATTGTTGCCACTAAAAAATTAATCTTTGATTCTTGACAATCAAACAGTTTCGTAATCACACTATATCTCTTCTGAAGCAGACATGTGTTGAAATATCTGCAGATCATGTGCACCAGGTATCCCAAGGGAGGGAAAAAAGTTTATTTTGTGAATGATTAAGAGTGCTTTAACAAACTTCCCATTTTCAGTGGGGGATGGAAATTGATAGGCTGTTAACAGAAATCAAAACAAGAATGTTATAAGCTAACCTTCATATCTTTTGAAATGAAGAAATAGCAAAACATTTAAAATCATAATAATAGGAATGTGAGTGAAAACTACGTTGTCACCTAAGTAATAGTAATTATAATGGAATACAGAAACAGAAGGTATTATAGAGATTTTTAGAGATAGATATACTCCAAAAGAACAATTCATTCTCTCTTACTATGCAGTGTTAAAGCATAACTCAAATGTAATATTTGTAAGGCATGTTATAATTAAATTCTTTTTTGCTTCCTTCAAAATTTACAGAGAAAAGCACCATGATAATAATATATTGTGTAAATTTATCTAGGTAAGTTCTATTTATTGATTTTTTAAGATTAATCCCCTGCTAAAAGACGTGGGTTTTATTGCACTCCTATTAAAAAAAAAAAAAAAATCAAACACTATTTTGATACTATTTGGGGAATTATTAAAGTAGAATTATAAAAAAAATACAGAAGAAAATATTGAAGTCATGATAATAGGGAGCTTTTACTTTTTGGCAAAAATTTTCCACCTTTTCTATTTCTCTCTCTCCAGAGTGAACTTTGGATTTTAGAACATTTATATGTAAGCAAAGTTCATGGACTTAAAGAAATAAGTAATTAAATCAATAAAATAGCTGTTCTTAATATGCTGCCAAGTAATATATATTGAAAAAATTACACATTTTCAACTGCAAGTGCAAATAGAAGCCTAAACAGTCTAAAAAAGTCAATTTCTATCTAAGAAAATCTACAATAAGGAAAATGAAAAAATACCTGTAAGTTTTGCACTAACCACCAGAGTGATATTCCTATTTCCTATACTTTAGCATAACTCAAATTACTACTTTAAAAATAATTTTATTCATTTCCCCATATAACCTTTGTGAGCACAGAAATTAAACAACTCAATCTCTTCGGGTGAAAATGGAATTGAGGATGTGTTGCTAATATTCATTTTACTTTGCTAACTGCCAATGTGTCTGTATATGTGGAATTATGTATAATTCAGAAATTTGTGGCATGGGTAAAAAATGCATACACCTGTATATATATTTAGTGCACCGTTTTCAGTGCTTGAGATCTGGTAACCCCATACAAATGGCCAAGATCATAGAAAGAACACGTGGCATATAAAAGGAAGAAATGTATTGTCAAAACCCACAGCTTTATCAGATGTATATCTCAGCTAAAGCTACAGTCCTGTGTTATAGAACAGATAAGCTGATGACAATCTGCAGAATTTTTCCATCATTTTAGATTCCCTTGCAAGAATTCCACCTGCAACACAGCTTTCTCTTTCTTGCTTTAGGACAATGCTGTGCAGATGAGAATTTTTGCCTGAAAGCTTCAGTAACAAGAAAAAAAACATGAAAACATTAGATCGCTGACTACAGCAGTGGATCTGAAATTTTGCTTCTCTTGGAATGCATTAACAGTGGCAGAAATATTTTTTCTTGCAAGTGGATTATATGTTTGATAAATTATTAGAAAGCTCTAAAACAGAAAAATCTTCAGGTAAAATATGTAATCATTCCTTATTCAAGGGCAAAGATTTAACAAAGACAATAATGCTGTAATTGGTAAGTAATCAAGTAATTAGATGTATTTTGGGGTGGGTTTTTTGCTTTTTTCTTTCTATATGTAGTCAACACAAATGTCCATATTACTTCATGTATTTTATACCAAAATTATCAGATAAAAATTAGAAATCTGGGAATTAATACAGAAAGAACATTCAGCTTAGAAGCTTCAAAGTCATTTCATATATCAGGTTTCAGAGGTGCAACTGCACTAAGCGTTTCATAAAATTAGTTTAAAAACCCACCATGAACAAGATGCTGGCAAAAGATAATTATTAGACCCAATAATTCATCATTCTTAGAGTCATTAAACTCTTTTGGAATATACTAAAATACAGAAGACCAAAAATATCCTTTGCTCTTATGTATTTTCATATTTTTTTTTTTTTTTTATTATTATTTTTAATCTATGGACCCAGGATCAAACTCTGATTTCAGGGGGCAAATGCTGATTTTTATGTCTCCCAAAATGTCAAATCTAAGGTTGTGATGTGCATTTTTTGATGAGAGTTCAAGACTTGACTATTCTTTTTTCTCTAATTCAGTTGATTGGAAAAGACTTGAATTATGAAGGTAAAGAAAGAACACTGCAATTGATCAGTAACATGCAAAAAGTGTGTAATAATTTTGAAGTCTAGTCTAGAAGAATGCAGAATTGAAAGTGGGGAGAATGAATAAGTAAATAAAGCAGGCCATGCTATTTCAGACAACCAAAACTTGCCAACCCAGACAGCTACAAACACCTATGAGAACAAAAAGATGGCACTGCTGATACATAAAGCAGAAATATGTCTTTTGATTTGTAAAGCCTACTTTTACTGCAATTAAATTAAATTAAATTAAATTAAATTCTAAGTGAATGATCAAAGTTATACTTCTGGACATATGAGGACAGATGATAGACTGTAAATTTGAACATGTAGCAAACACAGAAGTAGGATTCCAGTTCGTGAAGCATATTGAAAGTTAGGGAGGAAAACAAAGCCATAGAGTCTCCTGACAATAAATAAGAAGGCATAAGTGAACTGGGGAAAACCTGGGAAGAAGTTTAAGACTGGGCAGGAGACTAGCTTCTGAAGAAACTCTCTCTTTGTCTTGTTTGCCCTACTGCCCAAGAAGTAACACAGTAAGATAAAAATTTCTGCAGAACAGTGCAAACAGAGTATGTTAGACTGAGCTCACTGTACGATGACATTAAAGTTTCAGTACTCTGCTACAGTTTTTGTTTTATTTATAAAAAATATTTCTGAGATTTAAATTATTAAAAACAAAAGAAACAAATTCAAAGATACTTCCTTTTGACATTTCGGATAGATAGAAAAATTCTGCAGATGTAAAGAAAGATAATATAGTTTTTTAGGTAGTGATTCTCAATTTTTTATCAAGCCCACAGGGAAAACTGCAATTGGTCCCAGACCATTCTTCGGATGTTGATATACTGTAATTACTGCACAACTCTAAGCTAAAAAATAGGAAGTGTGGCAAAAGACTATCTCCTCAGAACCCTTAAGCAAACATTTTCACCAGGCTTGTACAATAATACAACACAGTCCCAGAAAATTACTGATTAAATTCATGTATTCATTTAGACATATTTTTAGTTTACTGAACTAGAAAATTCCATTTTCTGTAAGCAACAGTGGAATAAAACAGTGCAAATTCTGCCATTTTCCAAATGTGTAAGATTGTTTTAGCAATGGTGTTCTTAGTTAGGGAGCATGAATGACAGGACTGAGTCCTAAATTCAGTTCTTTTATGTAAAAGAATCAACTGCTCTATAACGACATAAAAGGCTAGTGTTAATACATGTGACTCAACACATAGGGCAGTAATATACTAGGAGGAATATCTCTAGTGAGTTGACCAAAACCATAGCAACAAAAACATGCCCTTTGTTCATTGGATAGTCTGTGCTGATGGTATTTCCCCTCAACACACATGCTACGTTTCAGGGAGCAGCTTACACTTCACCATGTGTCTGCACAGCACCTAGGGTAAGTACTATGAGGTTTCCCTGCTTCTGTTTTATCATCTTAAGAGGTATTTTTTCTTCAAGACTTAATAATCTCATCTCAAAAGGTCTAAAAGCCACTTCCTCAGCATAGCTCAATAAGAAGTCTATGTTCCTGACCCCAATTCTTTTCTATTCAACACTCATTAACAGTATCATAATTAAAGCCTAGCTGAATTTCTCCTGTAAACCTTATTTCAAGAATTTTATAGAAATGTCAATTTGCCATAATTATTTCTCTAGAGTAATGTAATTGTCATTTTCTGTACCATAAAACTTGATATTCAAACTTTCTTGATATTTCAGATAAAGTTCCAGCATCATATGGTGTGTCGTCATCAGTGTATGTCATTCTGAGCCACATTTAGCAAACTGTACTTCAAAATCAAATATCTTATTCCCTCATAACACAAATTATTAGCGTATATTAGAAAATAAAATTACAGAGCAAGCTAAGATGCCTTCCCATGTATAAAGAGGCAGATGTTCCTAATCACTCTCAAATGTGGGCATACATTTCCCCAATAACTGTGAGGGAGGGAAAAAAAGCATTTCTATGTGTATGTGGGGACTGCCACATACAGAGTGTTGCTTTGTCTCCACCTTGGTATTCAGCCAGATGTAGAGATTTGCCTAAAAAAATATTTCTCGCACATTTTTAGCATTTTACAGATAATCTTACAATTTGAAATCAGTTAATTCAAAGAAAATAAGGAAACTCTTCTCCCACAAACACAGGTGATAATTTCAGCTACACTGCTTTTGTGGAATTCTTCTGCTATCAGTCACCAGTGTTAAATTATTCCTGCTTTTAGGTCATTCACTCAGCTCTCTATAGTTCAGTAATATATTATAGTCTTTTCTTCCAGTATTGATCTTTCTGTTGCCATTCTTGCATCAAGGTTATAAGACTGCTCTGCATATCCACACAGAGTCTAAAATTAGAGGTAAATAGAACTAGCATGTTAATCAGCTTTCTACTACATCACACTCATTTCTGAAATTACCACTGAGTTTTTTGTCTACTGTGTATTCATTGTAGATTTAGGATGCTGTTTCAAGATACACAAATGTATATGGCCTGGAAGTTGTCTCTCTGACTTGTGTCTTTCCCAGCATGATGCTGCTAGAGCTAACATAAGCAGAGTTGTCTGAAATACTTTCATAAGAAAAGAAAGACTTGAGTCATTCTTTAGTAAAATTATTTTCCATAATATCATATTACTAAATAAATTAAGGAAGTCAGTTTTGGTGACTACATGTTAAAAATTTCAAGTACCAGCCTCACTGGATAAAATACTTCACAATGATAGTTTCTGCTTCCCTGTTCTCACACATGTCTGGGATGGCTGGATAAACTCCAGCGTGCTAGCTTCAAATTTCATCATGTTGTGTTACCTTGGCCCTGCCAAGAATTGACAAAATAACAAACATAAATACCGCAAAACAAGCCTACTTTTCAGAATGCAGCAGTGTCTCCCAGCCAACCAGAACTGATAGAATATAATGCTTTGGAATTCTGCTTTGCCTTATGTAAACCTTAAACAAAATTAATGAGCTGTTCTTTTTGCTTTCCAAACAGGGTATTAGAACATTTCTGCAATTTTTCTT
This sequence comes from Dicrurus megarhynchus, assembly GCA_013399195.1. Taxonomy (NCBI): domain Eukaryota; kingdom Metazoa; phylum Chordata; class Aves; order Passeriformes; family Dicruridae; genus Dicrurus; species Dicrurus megarhynchus. The sequence goes on from VXAD01009553.1 coordinate 413,826, forward strand.
TCCTTTGTTTTCCACTATAATCACTGTCTTGCTGTGGTAGTACTTCAGTCTGCCATTCTTCATCAAGAACAGCTTTTCAAGCACTTTTAACCATTCTTGTGGTAGTGGCAGTCTTACTTGAGATAAAGAGGAAGCAGAGCTATATGTTATCATTAAAATGTGAGCTCCTGCCTGTATGTCCCTGGAACAGTCCTAATACTGCCTGCATGCAGACTTTCAATACAGCAGCCTCAAATCATGGATCTCACTTCAGAGTCCTACAGAAGAGTCTAGTGGTAGATATGCAATTTCTCATACTTGCACTGTCCTCCTCTAGGGAAGCAAGGTTCACACTGCTCTATAATATTTTCCTTTCAGACATGTCAGAAGTACAATTTGAACAAAATTTTGAAGTGTAAATCATCTGTGATAACCTAAAATTGTGACATTATACCATATTGTATGTTCTTATAGAAGTTTACTTTTACAAAAATTTTTAAATTGATATCTTTTGGAAAACTAACCAAAAGTGGATAGTACATCCTTGATGTGTATATTAGTTTGTGCTGAAAAAAGAAAAATTAATAACACCACCCTTTTGGGTTAAAAGAACAACTGTTTGAAGGGGGAATGAAGCCAGTCTATTTGATTGCTAGTTTAGGGAACTGAAATAACCATTTGACAAACCTTATCCGATTGTTCAGTAAAGTAGAAAGATTGGCACCAAAGATTCAGTTGCCACCAAAAACTGACAGAAGAGTTTAACTCTATAGTTCACTGACCTGTTTACAGAATACTGAGGGAAATACTTTTAAGGCCTTAAAAAAAGTCGTAGCCAAGGAATGTGGATGAATTCTTCATGTTTCCCTAGTTCTGCATCAACCTTCTTTTTCTATGAGCTCAAATCCAAATATTACTCTTCTTTGTTCTAGAAGGCATAGACAGCAGGGTTCTTGCATTTAAAACCCAATGTACATAAAAAGCATTGATAATTACATAAAAATATATTTTTAATTTGCAGGGTCAAATTTCTGAAACTGCTCATAGTTATACATAATACAGTTCTTTCCTCACCATATATTTTGGAATAGAAATCTGTTCCTCCTACAATAAGCAGGGGATCATTTGTTGCTGGGGGTTTTTTGGTCTGATTTGGTTTATAATTTTCTTTGTAAAATCAGGAACAAGAAGGGCTAATTTTAAATCCTCTCAAAATCAACAGGAATTGTCTATTACTAGTTTCAACTAGTCTGTATTAGATACCTGCAACAATATAAAGAGTGGATGAAAAACTAAGTCTGAGCAACAACATCTTAAGTATTTGAAGATATGAACTGCATATGTTATGCAAGATAGAAAATAATACCAGTATATGGTTCTGCAGTATTTTAAATCTCTGCTTGCATTTAAATTCTTTAATTTTTTTACTGGAAACATCTATATTCACAAATTATAAACCCAAATATACTAAACCTGGTTAACACACATCATACAGAACACTTGTCAGTTTAAGGTTTGAAGCCAATTTGAAGCATGTAATGAATTTATATCGGGGGTACAAAACAGATATCTGAAGTGACATCCTGAGGCACAGTTAATGAGATTGTCTTATGTAAGTCTATCTGGTAATACGATCATCTCTAATGAGATTAGTCTTAAGTAATCCCTTTACAAATTAAATTAATGAATTATATACATTCACAATGCAAGAATACAGAACTGAAGTGTTTTTAAGGTATTTTAAGGTTAATATCAAAGCATTTCTCTATCACTCCTAGGACCAAGTCATTATGAATATAATAAAGTATTGCATTAAGTCAGAGGAGGCAAAGAACAAGGAGACATACAGGAAATAAAAAGTTGCCAGGTATGGTGTATTGTCTTTGTATCACATGTCTTTTGAAAATAATAATCAAGTAATTGAAGAAAAAACAGCTCCTTGCTGGAGCCCAGTACCAGATACTACAGGTACAAGAATCAAAGAGAATACTTAAATTCAGTATTGGATCTGCCAGGCTGGAGAGGAAGGGCAAGGGAAAATGATTTCTCATCCTGAAAGAAAGACACATAAGGAGAAGAGAAAGTATTAAAAAAGGACATTGCAATGAGAGGTTGCATTCAGCTCTGTCATTCAGAAATTTAGGTAGTCGGGAGCTTTAAAATGGAAGGGTAAATTGGAGGTAAGGGGGAACAGATATAAGTCAGTACTGGCTTAAACCTTTTATCTATGCCCTGTTTCCTGTTAGGAAAAATGAACCTGGCTATAAGAAGCTTCTTTTAGCCACTTGATTGCTGTACTATTAGAGGCTATCAGGCACACTGTGGTAGGGATATTGTGAAGATCTTTTATTTATCTCATTGATAAGCCCAAATAATCATTAGGAGACACAGCACAAGGCATATCTCTTGTAAATTTTCTGTAACAGAATTCAATGATGCATTTAATTGCCATAAAGGCAGGAGCCAGCAGACTGTGAATATCTTGACTCACCTCCAGTTTTGCCTTACTGAGAAATGTTTGATAGCACTATTAGTTTTCATGAAATAACTACACAAGAGCGTTTCTTCCTTGTTGGTTAAAGCTTATTCTCTGTGTATTCTATTTCTGTCAGGGTGATCTAAAAGTGTTTGGTACTGGCAACCTTTTTTCCACTGGTAATAGAGACATTTACCCAGCAAGTGGGTGAATTTCTCCTCCATTTGAAGCATTTGAAACATCATTAAATCTGGTTTTGAAGAAATTAAACCTAAGCATTGAAGCTATCTGTATGTTGGGGTTTTAGGGGTTCCCCTTCTGTTTCCCTTTGTTTCTTGAGGAATTTTCCCCATATATGTTGCCAGGACAACAAATTGCTGGGTGTTTGAGAGAGACAAAAGACCTGGCCACAGTGGGGAGGGGTCCAACTGGCCACTCTTTTTTCACCTGGGCTTGTGAGTTAGTTGCTCTCGGCATTCGGACGGAGAGGGAGAGACAGCCATCGTGTCAGCACTGCAGGTTTCTGCTTTTTCGGCTGCCTTCCTTCTACCGTGCCTCAGGGAGAAACCCCGGGATCCTAAGCCCACCTTTCCCTGCCCCGCTGGGAGCCGGACTGCAGCCGCTCTGCTCCTGCCGTTCCTTTGAGCCTTCGCTGCACGGTAGCCCGCCGCTCTGCTCCTGCCGTTCCTTTGAGCCTTCGCTGCACGGTAGCCCCGCACACCCTGCCTGCCGAGACCTGCCGGAGTTTGGGAGTTTGGGACATCCCGTCTGCTACCCGGGATTTGTGCTCGTCCCTGCTGTTCCAGCCTGCTGTTCCCGAGGGTCCGGCTGTGACCGTAACTGCACCAACGGGGAAAGAGCCTGGAGCCGAGGAGGCTGGCACTGGGTTACTGGTTCTGTTTGCTGTTACTGCCATAGTTATTGTTGTTTGTGTGCCTTGTTATACATATATATATATATATAGTAGTAAAGAACTGTTATTCCTATTCCTCATATCTTTGCCTGAAAGCCCCTAATTTCAAAATTATAATAATTCGGAGGGAAGGGGGTTGCATTTTTATTTTTTCTCGTTTCAAGGGAGGCTCCTGCCTTCCTTAGCAGACACCTGTCTTTCAAACCAAGACACTGTATCATATAGATGACCTGTATCATGTAGCCAAAGTCCAATATCTAACAAAATATTTTGATTTCTAGGATGCAGAATCCCATTTCTTGTTCTTTTCTTCCTCCCAGTTGCCACAGATACTGTACTCTTTCCTACACAGGCAGAAGCAGCACTGGTAAGCAGGACCCTGATATTTGACATCCCATTCAAGAGTCTCTCTGTTAAGGTGTTGTCACCCTGCCTTTGCAATAATCTTATCTTAGGTCCTCTGGTGCCTACTTGATCAGAGAACATTTTTGGTACTATATAAAAATGGAAAGTTTTAAAAATACCCAAATGAAAGGAAAAGTAGTTAATAAAAGCAACCCAGGGTGGCAATAGAAAAGAATATAGAGGAGACAGTACCTTTTTTATCTGCCAAATTCCATAGAATTTAATGTGTTCAGTCACTCTAAAGGGCAGACAAAAAAGCCTGCAATTTAGGGAGCTGAGGATATTGTTCACACAAAGTGAAATATTATGTGGAAATTGTGACATTTGATGGTGACTCTGAGATTTAACTTGTCCGAATGGGCAAGGGATTTAAGTTTTGCCATCATGGCATACCATTTGAATAAAGGCAATAGGGAAAGCACAATGCTTTCACACACTGGAATTTCATAAAGGTATGCCAAAAAGTTACTAAAGCAACCTAAATACTAAATACTAAAGATTTTACCACATGACTGTGATACCAGAGAGGAGAAATTTAAGTAAATAAAGCCATTATAATGAAAATGGAATCAAATCAATCACTTCAGACTAATGCCAGCCTGGTCCTGTGTACAGACTATCTGTCAAAAGCATTAGGCATGTTCCTGGAACATGTATTCCAGTTTAGTTTCTTCCCAGAAGGATTTTGTGCATGTGCTCTGCAGCTGCAAGGTAATGTGAGATCAAATACACTAAGTGGGATGGTGGGGACAGTTGCTTCATAACTGCATTACTGATCTCAGCTAAAGCACTAGTGTAGATACACCCCCAGGACTGCTGAAGCACTACCAATTAGGTTAGCTCCTTTTCTGATTTTAATACATCAGTAGAAAATAAAAGAAAAAAAAAAAGAAGAGCATTCCTTCTAGTACAGGGAACTGATGGACTCTATCCTCCCCTGCAATTACAGGACTATTCCAAAGACAGTTGTGCCTAAATGCTACATTAAGCAATTTTCAGATCTTTAAAGCTGACTTGTAAGCATAATTTTGCATAGGATTCTTAAAGAGAATCAGTCCACAGTATTAATTTAAATTAAAGCAGACAGATTATGAGAACCAAGGCAGAATTTTTCATGCCTGTAAAAGGATATTTAAAATTACTCGGGGGAATTTTCTTCCTGAATAGCAAAGGAAGGAACTAGGCACACACTCTGTTTCTAGAGCTTTATGGCATTAACAGTACTTGTCACTCATGACTCTGCACACGGTACTTGTATCAAGTAAACTCAGTAGTCTGTAGATGATGTTATTCAGTCATAGGCAAGAAGCTACCAAAGTAGTGGATTCTTTAGGATGTGGCAGAAAATGATAAGACTTCTCTGCTTGTCTTCCTTATTTACTACCCATTCTATAACAGTGAAATCATAGCAGACATGACAAGTAACAAGTCTTCTTCAGTGAGAGATTTCTCTAGCCTGACTAATTCATCTTGCCACAAAGCAAAGTAGCTGCTTAAACAATTACATTTTGGCTTAATTTCTCTCCCCTTGCAACTACTCAAAAATTTTAATAAAAATTTTAATAAAAACAGGAACTATATCTGTGTATGGCAAAACTATAAATGGCTTTTCTACTTGTCCATGTCTAACCTGTATTACAGGGAATCCCCCAAAATCTGGTACATCTTGGTATTATACTGGGTTAAATAATTACAGATATCTTTGGTCATGTTTGTGGCTAGCAATCATCATAGAAGTTCCTGCAGTTACAGAATGGTCAGAAACAAGACTGTGTCTCAGCTCTCATGGAGTCCTACAGGCATCATTATAGAGCAAATGCCTGTCCTGGAGCAGCTGGATAGCCATTCCAACAAGCTGGATCTCTTTTGAACAACCAGAAAGGAACTGACATACTTACAGTTCTTTAGAATGGATTCATGCTGACATTATAAGTGACATTAACATTTGAAGATACTTCTTCTTGGTGGAATCAGAAAAGAGGAGTTCTCTTACAGTGTGCTACTTGACAACTAGTGTCCCCAATTTTTTTTTTTAGTATTAGAATGGTACAGAAGTCATCTAAATAGGCAGACCACTAGCCCTCGACCTTTCCATTGTTGTACACAGAATAATATTTACATTCACAGTTCCAACCAAAATATTAGTTACCAATAGTTTGGAAATCATGTATGCTGAGTGTGCCAAAAAATGACACTATAAATCCAAAATGAAGTAATAACAATATTTTCCACTATAGTCAGAGGTAGCATTCATGCCGCTAGTGCATGTTTAGCTAAATATTCGCCACTGCAGGATGACACTTACCTCATTCTTGTGCCCACGCCTCAGGACAGAAACCTCCTAGCTGGTTTTGAATTGCTGTGCCCAAGTAGTGTCTGAGGATGCCACAAGACAGAATTAACTAGAAAGGTCAACAGCCCACTCATCAGAGTGGAGGGTGCCAAGCGTTTCTCTGGGAAGTCGGTCATGCATTGTGTTACCTAAAGAGGTCACTCCACTACAATCCTACTTGTTCTCTGAATTGCAAAATCACTTCCACACTGAATTATTCTCCTCATCACTCCTGGGGCAGACTCTGCCTCCCGCTGTAACAAGATTAAGCTCATTCCATAACTGTCTGGACACTACCTTGGGATCTTGGCAGGCTTCCTGCCTTGCTGAAACCAAGATGAAGCATCTGCTGTGCCGTTATACAGTCTTGGCATATGCATCCCTTAAGAAAGGATATTGTGACATAACCAGTGGAGCACGAAAGCCCTTACTGACTTAAAGACCCACAGGGCTATGGCCATCTGTTTATTAATTAGGTGCACTAGGTCCTGATTGTTACATACGGAATTAACCAGGCTGCTGGTGGCTCAGTCCACTGGAATGCTCTGGTTATAAGAAAAGGATTTTTAAGAAATAGGAAATAAGTGTCCTTGTTTGAATTGCCAAGTACAATATCTCCCCATGTTATAAATCCAAGTAATTATTCCACTCCTCTGCTAAATGCTTTGGATGAGCCTTCTGTTCCTGTCTTGTTATGAAATCTATACTACATTTGGGCACACCATTATGAGTAGAATGATAGTTTCAACTTTCTTCCTCATATCTTAATGGCTTTTTCACCATGGCATGTCAGTGGGTTTTTCTGTTTTAATCAGTCAAGACCATTGTTACCCTGTGTGTAGAATCTCCTACTGAAAGCATTCATTCAACAAGCAAAAAGTAAAAACTCCCTAAGAGCATCTTTGGATACTTTAACATATACGGTTATGTATTCTATGTTTGTTTGAAAGACATTCCAAGCAAAGCTGCAAACAATCTCTGCGTCTCTTCTGGAGCACTGTAAAACTGGCAGTATGTTCTTAGTTAGACTGATTATTATTAAATTTCAATTCCTTATATTAGCATATAATTCCCAGAATTCATGATATATCTGCTTTGTAGCTTACACCTTCTATCTCTTGGAAGAGATCTTCTAATCATGATTCTTGAGTCATTTTAAGACCATCCTTTAGTGGAACAAGAATGCAGTGGGAACCTCAAGTTGGCCCTTCCTCTCTGTGTCCTCCCAAGTCCAGCAAAACTTCTGCGTGGCCAGAAGGCAGATCGGTGGCCAGAATCATCAAATGGTCTGGTTTGAAATGGACTTTTAAAGGTAGTCTGTCCCACCTGCCATGGGCAGAGTCATCTTTCACTCATTATTGAGTATACACCTATTGCACAGTAAGAGGCTATAAATTGTCACTTTTTTTCTAATACTTGAAATAATAGAATACTTCCTTACAGCACCTCACAGGATAAATAGATATGATTCTGCATGAGAGTTGAATAATTCCCAAGTATAAGCCCTTCCAGTAAAAATATTTCTACATCTGACAAAGTATCAGTAATATGGCAAATACTGTAGAAAATGTTACTGCAGAAAACCCTAGAAAACTCCTTCAGAATTAAAGAAATACTATTTCAATGTAACTGCATCCTGACCTCTAAAAATGGGGTTGTTTAAGATTCTTAAAGGTGTTTCTTAATGGCTACATTATGCAGTTTCAGATAGGACAGATTATTGAATAAACTGATCCATACTGCTACCTACAGAGTATTTTTATTTTCAAGATCTAAAAGAGTTTCATGGAGCCTGGAGCAAAACAGAAGGAATTTTGCAATGCAGCAAGCTTGAACTTTAAACCTCTGTGGAAATGAATTATGCATATGGATTGTATGTACAATTTTAATCTTTAGAAATAATTTTGTATACTGCTATTGATGATATAGACATAGCTGCAGAGTGTTAATGTGAGTTAACACAAGTCTATGGGAGCTAACATTGCTAAGAAAAGGAATGAGACAAAGGAAGTAAAACTGGTAATTGGCAGGCAAAGCAGATTTTTCCATGTGGTTGAAACAGGTGAAAAATTGGGAACTTTAAACAAGAAAAGAAGATATCCTGCTAATTCATCAGCTGTCCAACATGAGCATGAAAAACTGAACTATCCAATCAAAACAAATAGTCAGCATGCATCTAATTTTAAAAAAATAAATAACTAATAAAGAACCCAAATACAGGATTTTGTTTTTTTCCTGGAGATTTTTGCAGTGGAGGAGATGATAGTAATGTTCACAGACCACAGAATATTCTGAGTTGGAAGGGACCCACAAGGATCACCAAATGCAACTTTTAAGTGAATGGCCCATATGTGGATATAATACCTATCTTAGTGTCATAGCACCATGGTCTAACCAACTGAGCTAACGAAATACTTAATTTCTATTCAAATATGAAAGCTTGTATATTGTTGTCAATACATTTCTTCATATAAACATAATTTGAATAATAAATCCTTTCAGGATTAATCCTCAGTTTTCATTGCTCTATTTAGCAGGTGAAAAAGATTTTCTTGCAGAGAAATGGTGCTGTACAAGCTGCTTGTTCAATAGCTTCTTTGTTCTAGTATACATTTGGTTAAAAATATGAGTTCTTTTGATGTGAATCAATGCCTCTTTTAATCAATGGGAAACTTTTTATTTTCTAAAATAACTTTTGTTTAGGCACCATGATTGTGTACGTGGAATAAGGGATCAGTGCCCTTAGTGTACAAAAGCATTGTCTCAGGACTGTGCTTTTGTGCACTACAAAAATTACAGGATTTCAGTAAGAACATGGCACAGATTTATTTCTTTGTGATGGAGTTATCAACCTGTAGGTGACGGTTTCACTTGTCATATTTGATCACACACTTCTCATCTGTAACCTAACTACAAAAATCCATAAGTGCTCAAGACTTATCCACTACCTTAGACCTTTCCACAGACAAATGAAGGTTGTTCTTTGTCAAAAGTCAAAATTTCCAGTCTTTAAAATTTTGGAAGGGACAACCTTAACATCCAGCAATGATTGCAAGTTAAACAAAGTATCTTTATATGGCCATATCATGATATGTATGAGAACAATGTTGTAAATGTAAAGCCATATTCTACATTACAGCTTGCTTTAGGCAAGCTTAAATTATTCATTTTACTTGTAACTATTTATGTATTTATACATATGTATATATATATAACCCCTTATAGTCTTAAAATAGATTATGTATAAAACATCATGACCCTATAGCAAACGAATTAGTCCAGAAAGGTACATGTATAAATCTTCTGAATAAAGAAAGCAATTTTTAAGAGTGTATTGATTTGTCTAAAGTGTTAAATTACATAATAGCCATATACTAAAGCATTGAATAATTTAAGTAAATCAATGTTTTCTGAATTTCATACAAGTACAAACTGTCTTAGGCAATAAAATAAATCAATATAATTAAAAAAAAGAGTAGTATGTAATGATGAATGTATGAGCTGATAATAACCAGAGGTAAAAACTCTATCATTATAAAAAACAACTTTCAGTCGTCTTTTCTCTATTATTCCCATCAGAAAACATGGTACTCTGTAGCCAATTGATTTTAGCCTTTAAATAACTTTTCATTTGAAAGGCACCTCACAGAAATAAAAGTATAACCTTTTTCAAATTAACATTCTGGATATGGAATAGTAATGCAAATTAAATTCTATTAAAACTATTTCATGCAATTTACAATTCCTAAACAATGACATATTCTGTAGACCTAAAGGAAGCATCACTTCCATTCTTGAATGACTGTCACAATGTTTTCTTTAATCAATGTCTCCTGGGCAGAAGGCCCAGGCTTCAGAAGTTAAAACTTTTTAAATGTAATACTTTTATTTTGTTTGTTACTAATACTTCTGGCTACCTTCCAGAAAGTGAAGAGTTAAAAAACAAAGCAGAAATGCATACATTTTAAACCTGTTCATAACATTTACCATAAAAAAATATGCATCAATTAATTTTTAAAGTGCAGGAGGAAATTGACAATGTTTTTAATAGTGATATTTATGAAACCCATTAAATTCTTGCTCGGTGGTAAAAATATTTAACAGAAACTTCTCCTTATAAATTGCATAAATGTGTATTCATTCAGAGATTGTAGATTCAAAAATTTTCTAGAAACGCTATAAGGAACTTAAATACCTCTAAATATAAGTGGTTATACAGCCGTATTAAACAGTATCTTGCCTTCAAAACTCACATCTGAAACCATGAGAAGAACAAAATAATTTATTCTGCAAAGCCATATGAAGAAGAATGATTGTTTGGATGTTGTTTTTTTTTTTTAATAAACTAAATGAAGAAGTCTTCAGTATTGACACTAGACATAAGCATAATATCTACATGAGCCATATTTTATATATTTTTATCCCACGTCATATAGAAGATGTAAGAGGCTTTCAAAACAAGGTGTTGGGTTTTTCTCAGAAAATTGTTTCACATGAGCTAATTGACAGGTACTTTGAAATATAAATCATACTTTCTGCATCTCTCTCTGTTGATCTTACAGGATTCAGAAGCAGCTAGTCACATCAGTTTGAGGAAAGAGAGCTCTATTTTGATTTTGTCCAAAAGGAGGGAAAAGAAGTGCTATAGAAACATGAACTCTCTCTGCTTTTTATTCTAATTCAGTGTTTCTTCATACAAGCACTTTTACATCATTAAAGATGTTATGTAAGAGGTGAGATTCTGACTCAGGGATTTGACCTCCATCTTATATGAAATGCACTGTTTATAAAAACTCAGTATATATACCAACTGTTATACTTTTTGAGAAAATATGAAGAAAAAATATGCTAGCCCTGTATGACAAAATGCTCTACTCTATAATAGTCTTCAAAATTTTCACTAGCTTCTAAATAAGGAATTAACTCTACTTTTAAAGTTGTTGATAGTCAAAATACTGTTACAATCTTTTAACTGAGAAATCGGAACAAAGTAATATCAGCTACTTCTTAGATGAAAATCTTCCTTTAACTAAATACATTATACTGGCTATGATTTTGAAAGGTAGATGTAGTCTTTTTCTACAGATATGTAATTACAAACTTGTTGCAGAAATAACTTGTTATCTATTTTTCCTGAATATAATTATATTTACTTGCTTCTTTATATGTTCAGTTCTGAAAAGCACTTCTTGTTAGTTTTGGATTATTGCCCGCAAATTGCCATTTTTTCCATTGTCTTAGCGACTCCTGTACCAAGAGTTCCAGTAATTATATGGTGAATTTCATGCAGTTATCTCCCAATGATTTTATATATATATATGCTAATATGAAACTCCATGTAAGAAAAGGCAGAAAGTCTGTTTATTGGACCCAATTGGTAGCAGAAACAATTTTACACTTTTCAAAAATATGCGGTTTTTCTAAAAAGGCAGCAGAATCTTAAGATGTTTTGGAAGTGAGAGGTTATAGACCCTGCTTCTTTAGACAGCACGCAATCCTTCATAACCCTTCAAAACTGATGTTTCACAATCAGTTTTTAACATAGATCCAAATGACCTGTTTCAAATAAAATTTTTAAAAGCTGTAAAAAGGAAAACATCAGTATTTCCAAATTAGTGCAGACAAGTGGCTTCCTTGTATATCCACTACTTTAGTCTTCAAAATATGTTTTTCCTCAACAATAGTCAGGCCAAAATTTAAGATTTGTGACAGGATAGACAACTGTGAATCGTAGAATGGTTTGAGTTGGAAGGGACCTTAACAACCATCTAGTTCCAAGCCCTCCACCATGGACAGGGACACCTTTCACTTGACCCAGTTGCTCAGAGATCCCATGCAACCTGGCTTTGCACACCTCCAAGGATGGGGAACCCACAACTTCTCTGGGCAACGTGTTGCAGTGTCTCATTACCCTCACAGTAGAGAATATTTTACTAACACCTAATCTTAATCTTCTTCTAGTTTAAAACCATTCCCCCTTGTCCTATCACTCTCTGCTTGTGTAAAAAGTCACTTTCCTTTTTGTAAGCCCATTTTAAGACCTCAATGAGCTCTCTGCACAGACTTTTCTTCAGACTGAACAACCCCAGTTCTCTCAGCTTGTCTTCATTGCAAAGGACCTCCAGCCCTCTGAGCCTCTTCATGGCCCTCCTCCGAAGCCAGTCTAATAGATCTGCATCTGTCTTGTGCTGAGGATCCCAGAGCTGGACAAAATACTCCAGGTGGAGTCACACAAGAGCAGAGCAGAGAGAAGGAATCACCTTCCTCCACCTGCTGGCCACTCCTCTTTTGATAGAGCCCAGGATGTGGCTGGCCTTCTAGGCTGTGAACACACAGTGTCAACTCATGTCCAGTTTTTCATCCATGAAAATCCGCACATCCTTCTCGGCATGGCTGTTCTCAATGAGTGCTTCTCCCAGTCTGTATTCATGTCTGGGATTGCCATTATCCAAGTGCAGCACCTTGCACTTGAACTTGTTGAACTTCATGAGATTCTTATGGGCCCTCTTTCCATTTCTGTCCACATGCCCCTGGATGTCATCCTGTCCTTCAGGCCTCTCAACTGCACCACCCACTTTCATGTCATCTGCACTCAATCTCACTATGTCATTGATAAAGATATTGAAGAGTACCAGTCCCAATACAGAGACCTGAGGGACACCACTTATCAATGGCCTCCAGCTGAACGCAGACCCATTGGCTGCAAGACTCTGGATGAGTCCATCCAGCCAGCAGTTTGTCCACTGAAAAGTCCACCCTTCAAATCCATTCTCTCCAATTTGGAGACAAGGATGTCATATGGCACTGTTTTGCGGAAGACTGGGTAAATGATGTCAGTTGGTTTTCCCTTGTTGACTGTTGCATTATCATAGATGGCCACCAGATTGGTCAGACATGATTTTCCTTAGTGAAGTTGTGTTGGCTGTCTCAGATCAGCTCCTTCACTTGCATATGCCTTAACACTGCTTCCATGAGGATCTGCTCTGTGATCTTCTGAGGTACAGGAAGTGAGTGAATGAGCATGGCGAAGAGAGTCTTGAAGGAAAAATGGACTGTATTCCTTTGTTATCAGTTTCCATACACTGTGATGTATATGGATTTTTGCTTTTACTTTGTGTGTATATGAATTACAGCTTTAAAATGGAATTTGAGTTTAGCTTTTTTGAAGAGATATCTGGATTAATCAGCCACAAAGAGTGAGAAATGTCATCAAAAACATCAGTTTGGAATAGTCAAGAAGAACTCCATACAATGACAGAAATTTACTTATAATATTTTTTGAGAAATTTTCTATTTGAGTATAAGTACTCAGTAGTAGCAGTAAAAGACTTGACATGGAAATTCACTGTTAATAAGAGAATATATAATACCATTGTATCTATTTTTATATGCCCTACTTCCATTTTTATATGCCCAACTGCACAGACAAGAGTCAAATCTGCAAATAATTTTAATGAATACAACAAAATTGTGGCTAAAAAATTTTACATTTACGGTTTATGGGTAAATAACAGAATAAGAATCTTTCTATTCTAAATGAAAGTTATTACACAGGTTCTCTTGTCTTTATAGTCCATCTTGTATTATAGCTACTGGTGAAAACCATACACCTTGCACAATACAAGAAAAGCACATTCCAGCAAATATTTGGAATATCCTGGCTTCCTTCTTTATTTAAAATTATTTCTTTGAGTTGGTTGGTTGACTGGTTTGGTTTCGTGATTTTTGTCAGTGGTTTTGGTGTTGGCTTGGTTCTGTTGGTGTTTTCTTGGTCCTTGATGTACCTATTATTTTTCTAAGACTACTGTATAGGATCTTCATAGTGAACAAAAGACATTCCAACAGGAGATATCCAAATGGTGTTGATTGCAGAAAATCCTCTGGACATTTAAGACAAAGTTTTCAATGCACTGTACAAAGGGAGAAGTGTTCAAACAGGAATGAACCGTTCTTGTTCACTTCCACTTAACAAAGTATTTGAATGCACAGAGTAACAGCCCTAATTTGTTACTTTAATGCAATTGCTTGATTTCATGAATATGCGTTAGAACTTTTTGCTCTAAGAATAAATCTGCAGAGGGTAGTTAGTACTTCCTATAATTAATTTTCTATGTTGAGGCTGAAAATGCAGCACACCATGTACATAATCCTGCTCTAGGGAAAATTGCCCCTTTGCGCTTTCCTTCCATGTTCTAGCCCAAACGCATTTCCCCCCTATTTCTCTTTGGCTTCAACAATATGCTCTGGCCCCCTGCATTTCTATCCTGAACAGATCAGTGTAGAAATAGTTAACTTAGTAAGGGAATACTGCTTTAATTCTGTCTCATTTCAGTCTCTTTCCTTAATTCATGTTGGTACCTACTGGAACACACTCTGTGTAAAGTACAGTCGTAAACTGTCCGGAGCAAATGGAAGCAGTATATTGCTACTTTCAATACTTTCAAATTACGAGCTTAACTACAAAATGTGAGTAAAACTTCCAGTTCATCTCAAGTTGTCTGGGTGCAGAACCTTCCCCCTGGGAATACAGGTTACAAGAGGATATTTTGAAAACTTACATGTCAGCATATTTTAAAATGTGACCCTTAATAAATATCCACTGACTTAGACTTCAGTGAAAACAGTGACATATCTAAACATCTACAACTGCCAAATTTTCACTACTTTGTCATTTAGTTAAAATACCGCTGGATTTTAACAATTTCATCTGATTGACATGCAGACTTCCACTAGGAACATCCAAGTTGCATTGGTGTCTTCTCAAATTTGACCCCTAATTTCATATATACTATCTGATGCTAGAATACTGTACAATAATACTCCTTCAGTCTTCAGCTGCATGTCATTTATTTACTGATGTTAGAGTTATTTTTGAAGCAGATAATTTGTATCCTTTAGGTGGGGAAATCATGAGCCTCCACTGCTCCAGGAAAATCAGAATGCATTGGATTCCTCAGTTTACCAAGTCATCATAAAAACATATTCTAATTCATGATTAGACCCTAAAATATTCATGGTGCTAAAACACAAAAATATTTGAAAATAATTTTATTCTCTCATTTTTTTTTCCACTGAGGTTAACCCAGTTTTCAGATCCGGGATTTAGATCTCATAATAGAATATTATTTGGGTCATGAATTTCCTCTGGAAGAAATCTATTAGTTATGTTCATTCATTGCATGTTCAGGTGTGTCTAACAGAGGTGGTCTGTGACCATGTGTTCACATGGTTGGGAATTGATCTAGGGATTAATTAGTTCAACTTCTCAGAGTCACTGAAGCATTGGGGACTGGCAGTAAAATTAGTGCTAAGTAGAAGTTTTAAATCTAACAGTTATGAAAGAGACAAGCTATCAGAAGTTGCATTAATAGAGAAAACATTCTAAGCCAACTGAAACTAGAATTAAGAACACTTTAAACAAAAATCAAACATACAGGTCCATAAATGAAAGAGGAACTTGTGGATGGCAAAATAATAGATTTGCATTTTTTTTAGCCTCTTCCTAGTTCCTAGTTGTCAATGTAAGTCGTGTATATAGCACATTAAAACTATTGTAAGTTAAGAAGAGTGAGAATTGTTAAAAAGGAGTTTTAAACAAAACTTAACTTTGGTAAGTAAAGCCAAACTACAAGCAGATGACAAAGACAGTAAGAGGAAGAGATGTTAGTGATAAATGTTCAAGAGGAAATATGAAGGAAATTTATATTCAAATACATACTCAATAAATCACAGACATGAAATAGCATTTGCCCATTTTCAAATTTCTTTTTTTAGCAATGACTGCAATTAACCATAACATTACAATAAGTTTCTATTCTCAGGAATGTTGATGGCATTAAATGTTACCACACATAGAATTTCTAAAATCCTGAACTAAAACTTGGTGTATGAAAATAATAGAAAACTAAAAGGAAGAGGAAAAGGTCTAAAGAAAGTGTAGCAGTTACATACTATTGCCAGTAATATGCCAATTAATTTGCTCATATTATTCTGGTATTTTGATTAGGTTTAATGAAAGACGGTAGAAAAATAGATTAATATTAAAGTGGTGCCTACAGACATTTAGCTTTTTATATATTATTTATATCTTTGTAGGTTTTTAATACATAGCTGCATAGTTTTTAACACTTTCTCACACTTTAGAATAGTGGATTGCCCTTTCTCACACATTACACTATCTTCTAAAAATTCTGTTTAGTCTTATCTTCGAAAAAAGAATATCTAACAAGGACACCCTGTTTTGCAATTGCAGTTGGGACACATTAAAAAATATAAGGCTAAGAGCCCTTGCAGAGATGCCAAGGGGCAGGCCCAACCTTGGGTTACCAGGGCAACCAGTTTCCTATTTGATGTACTTGATAGATAGGCCAATTAATTAAATTTATAAAAACTGTGATAATCCAATGCCATGTGTACACATACCTATATTTTGTGCACCTGAAATCTTTTATTAAAGAACTACTCTTTATGTTACCACCTTTAATATTGTTTGGGAACTTTGTCTTTTGACACAAAATCACCAAAGCACTTTCATATCATTGAATTAAGGGAGACTTACATTGGTTCCCAAGCAAATGACAAAAAAATAAGTATTTTTATTATTTTTTTTCAATTAATAAAAAAATGACCACTTTAGGACAGGATCCTTTGTTCCTTAAAGAAATTTTACAAACTATTCTTTGAATTTACAGGATAGAAAAAAAAAAAAAGACAACACATTTAGTCTATGAAATGGCTTGTCTGACCATATATAGATGTTAAACTAGTTTTTCTCAGAGTAATCAATGATATTATTATAATCTTCAAGAAGGGATTCTGATTTTTTTAGTGCCAAATAGTGTCACCAGAAAAAAAATATATATACTACATACAATTCATAGTTATTATATAACCAAATCTATCACTGTATTTTTTAGAAAGTTAAATATTGGCTGTATTGCATTACAGAAAAACAATATATGTGGCATTTTCCTGCCACAAATGCCTACTGTGTTTAAAATATATATTGTTTAAAATATGATTACCGAGTTGTGCGAAAGATGCCATAACAAATTGAAACCTAGGTGTCTGTCCCAAACTTTGCTGAAAAAGAGAAGCCAAATTCTGCTCAACTTCTGCTTTAGAAATGTTGAAGATATGCCAAGTCATATTTAATTCTCCCATCTTTTGATTCTTAAAAACGTTTATTTGCCAACAATTCTTCAATGACTAAGATGTGAAAGTGTTAGCAGCCCATTTAGTGTATGAAATATTATAAAATCAAGAATATTAATGGTATATTAAAATAAAATTGATTCCTTTCTCAGTTTTCTTTTTTTATCGTGTGGCACATTCATTTCTAGAGAATTCTGTAGATATCACTGACTTTGGTATATGAGCTCTATAGTTACTTGATTTTTCAGATGTCAAGTTCCAATGTTCCTTTTTTATAGTATATAAACTTGATAGCAATTCTGGCAGGAAATACCGGTTTTCAAATGTAATCACGTGTTCTTACAGCTAGTCATTCATGTGACTTTGAAACTTTGGTTTAGGCAGTACTCACAGGTCTTGATCTGGTCACTCTGAAAGGTAGCACATGATCATTTTACAGTAATTAAAGTCACTCACAAAAATTATCACTGAGCAATGTGTACAACAATGTAACATTTCATATACAAATAAGAGAAGATATTTCTGAGCCACTGTGCACCTATGATGAATCCAGTACCTATTGTCTTTTAGAGATTTCGAGATTTATTTTGCAAAATGCCTTTGCTTTTATTTTTTAATACAGAATCATCCTTCTGTGCTATTTTCTTGGCCTTACCATTCAGTAACCCATCCAAATATATTGTCGTAGTTTATTTTTTAAACAGCCATTGTAACACACATGCTACCAAAAGCTTTTGGCTTTGGTTTCCAAATAAAATCCCCTTAAATGCTTATCAGGTCTTTTAGTGCATATCTAGGTTTTTTCTGCAGGTGATCACAAAAAAGGCACCATTTTACCAGCATAAAAGCCTTCTGCCTTGCTTTTTGATTGTTCTCTTACATCTTAACTACTTATTTCTTGACTCTTTATTGAAGTATTTTATGACTTAACATAATGAATATTTATTTTGAGTTGGAAAATGAATTGTAAATTATGTTCATTTACTTAATATATTTTCACTTCTCAGTATTTTTACATAAAAAGTTGAATGTGTCCTTTACAGCCTTCTTTTCAAAGATATTATTATCAAGAGTATAAATATGCAAGAGCATACCTGGGTGCTTTTTAGTTGCCTTTATGTTTATAGATTCCTATCTGTTGGTAGTCAAACGATAAAGACAAGCTAGGTGATTAATTTTTCCACTGTGGTAATCACATTGATTTAGTTCATATTCATGACATTTCATATTGTTAACAGTCAATGACCCCAAATTAATATAGGAATAGTTTTGGCAAACCAAAGCACAATCTGACAATGCATTTACAACTATGATTGTGTTCTTACTGTGCTGAGACTGAAATGTCAATTATATTGGGAACAAGGGAATAGTGCATGTATAGAAGAAAAAAATTAACATATATGATTATATTCGAAAGTTAAACTACTGTTACTGAAATTCAGCACTCTAAAAATCATGCATACAACCACTGAGAACAAATAAAACTAAACACATGTATTTTAGAAATATGAGAGAATAGTACAAGCAGTACAGAACACCTACTGAAAGCCATAAAATGAAACTTAAAAGAATTAATGAAGCAGAATGCTATCACTTATCTGATGATTTGCAATCATAAATCTGCTAATGTTGGTGACGCTTCTATTGCTCAGAAATAAACTTTCTAATTGAGCTTTTGGATGATGAAAACTGAAATACTAATCTTAGAAATTTTGTTTTAAGGCAGAGGGTCAATTCCTTTGCAGCCAACAACTGTAGAGTAGCTACACCTGATTTTTGTACATTTTACTGTGGCTGCTGGTTGAGAGCTGAGTTCGTGTACTTAGGTTTTGTGTGCATTACACATCCATCTGTTCCTCCGTCTGGCAAAGAAAAAAAAAAAGGAAAATTAAGAAAAAGAAGCATAGGAATGCTTTATAAACTCTTTTCACCAATACACCAGTTGTTAGCTTCCTGCTGGCAGCCCTGGTATAAGCTTCATTGGGTAATTATTTCAAGCAGGAAACAACCAACCCACATGTTCAAAAGTAATTACTAGTTCAATTAACCATCCAGAAGCAGGTAATTTTTTTTCTTAAGATGCAGAAACAGAAGAATTATAATATTTGTGTGGTTTTAATATAAGCATTTAGATAGCATCTGTGAAATTTTATACCTGCACATATTTTTGTAACAGAAACAAAAATTTCATACAAATAGAAATGGCCTATATAGATAATAAATCACAAATGGTCACATGAAATTTCCTAGGTATTTTTTGTGTTATGTGTAATATTAGGTCTGTCGTTATTTAACATTCTCACTAATGATTTGAAGATAAGCAGAATTGAATTCACACATAGTATTAAATTGGGAAGTGCTATACACTCAGCTGAAGACAACAGCAGGGACATGAGAAGTCAGAGAAACACAAGCAGGAAATAACAAAATAGACAAAGAAAAGAACAGGCTAATGCATCTGGGGAAAAATAAACCAGAACCAGGACAGTACAACTGGGAGGAACTATGAAAGCTGGCACACTGAAAGAGATTTAGAGGTAGTAGTGAACAACAAACATGAAAACAAATCTCAGTCAGAGACAAAAATAACAAAGATGTACCTTACCAAGAGCTTCAGAAATCTACTTTCCTTCTTTGAACAGTTAATCCCCAGCAGATGCCATGTTTTTCTCCATCTACTTATTTCTGGTTTTTTGCATATTACTCTGAAAAATAAAGTGGCAGCATTTTCAGAATATATGTCCCCATAAGGCCTAATCTTGACTGATTCGTAAAGGTTTCAGTGGTTTAAGCTTCATTTTGTGTGGTCTGCCCCAAATATCAGCAAAATGAGCTACCTAATTCATTACAAGGAACAATGTGATATAAATAGAGAGATGGTCTTATTAGCCTAGCTCTGAAATCTGCATTTCTTAATTCAGCATTTTCTTGTTTCAGAAACTTAAAACTACTCTTAAACTGCAATTATTTTGCTCAGCTTTAAAAATGTGTTCAGATTCTTAACCTCAGAAAAAATTTTACTTTCTAATACTTTATTTTGGTTGCAGAAATATAGAAAGACATTGATGTGATGTGCTATATGGCACAAAGTGAAAGAAGTTTTGAGAGAATTTCCCATTTCAAAGCCATTTCATTATAATTACTATGAAATTTCTTAAGCCTGCCTATTTTGCAGTTTAGTCATCAAGCAGTCAGCATTTCATAATACATTTCCACACCTTGATATTTTTTAAGTAATTGACTTCTATATGATTATATGTAATACATTAATTGGTCTTGTCTTCCTTTACTGCATATGGTAAAAAACAGTTGCTCCAATTACATAATGCATTTATGGTCCATCAATATTGAATTTAATCTCTTCTATGTGCTCTATCAGGTAAACAGATATAACAATTGACGCTCATAAAACCAAACACTGTCCCATGACAAAAAAATATAGTTCCAGGACATAAGTTCAATGAGATTTGTTCTATGACATTAGAAGGTAATTCCTTCATAGACCTGTCAGTAAGAGAGAAAACTAGGAACTGTCTAAATAATGGATGTAGAGCAAGCTGCCAGTCATCCTATATATTCTAAACCCTTCAAATGCAAGTAACCTCTCATCCAGAAGTTGATTAGATTTATAAGCATGTAACAGTGCACAAAATGGTAAATCACGTCTCTCTATAAATAAAGAGAGATAGCTTACGACAAACTAAAATTAACTTCTGAGACATTTATAAGACTTGATTCACACCTCTCTATTGAGAACAAAGAATTTTATAGATAATTGTACTGATGCTTCCCTGAGCTGAATGAGTATCTGAAATCGCAGTGCAGACATGCCTGTATATTTGGCTCCAGTGTAGTGTAAGAAAATCCAAGCAGTTTCTAGCATTTCAATTAAATTTTTTTAGCTAGTAGCTGAAGTTGAGCTATAGGACCACACAGATTCATGTCAGACAGTCCTGTGAGAAGGAATGGAATTTCATCTCTAATGTCAAAAAACTTCAACCAGAAGACAAGAGGTGAAGGTGAAAATTTCTTCTCAATTTATAATAAATTCCATGGCGGAATGAGATTGTCATTATTATTTAATTGGGATTTTTAACTCATCTTTAAAATTGACTCCAGAGTAATATGCATCCTGAACCAAAAAGAAACCCAGTAGTTCATTGATACACTTTTCTTGCATTCTAAACCTTTCTAAAATGTGTGTGCATGTGTTTAAAAAAGACATGGTCTTGCTTATATCGTATATTCATTTCACTATTTTCCACGTATTTCTTATTCTGAAAAAAAAAGCAGGGGCGTAAAGAAGGCATCAAACAAAAACAAATTTCAAAGCATAAGTACTGAAATATAATTCATTGGCTTTTTACAAGAAAATTTATCACTGCTTGTTACTATACAAGCTTTGTTGTGATGCCTGACATGTTAATATTATAGCTGGCAATACAAGAATATTTAAGAAGGTATGAGAGAAGACTAATTGCACTTAAAATACCATTTTTCCTTGACACTACTAGCAAGATGTCTTGACTGAGGTCATAATTTTTTTCTCTACTTTACAAATCATATATGAATTCTTTTTAGTTGTACTACTTTGTGCCTACCTTAAAGAGAAAAATTATGTTCTTTCTCACAGGCTTACAGTTATTAGCAATATGTGAGTGAATTGCCAACCTTCTGCATATTGTAATGGACACAGTTTCTGTTCCAAAGGACAAAAAGCCTCAAGAATTTACTGTGGCTTTTCAATTATCTCTCCATGAAAAATTGCCTGACTGCCCATAGAAGTGAAGCAATCTACCAATGAGATGACTATGACGTTCTGTAGAAGTAGCTCAGCTGGACCAGGGTCCATCAGTTGGAAAAATCGTGCTTTAGATTTCTTCAGATCATGTGGAATGCTTCAAATTAACAACTGGGGAGAATACCGCAGGCAGTTCTTCCACTGTTAAGTCTAATTTAAACAGTTTCCATAGGACTGGGCACCATAAAACGAGACATGTTAGTGCCTGCAGTTTAGGAGTCAGTCCTACTGTTGGCTTGGTCTTTGCTCCCCATTAGGAATGTACTTTTCACCTCAAGGGTGTTGCAGCATGGCCAGGCTTCCCAGACAATCTGTGAAACCTCCACTCTTGGAGTTTTTCAGCAGTCATGTACATGAAGCTCCAGCTGACCTGCCACTGCCCCCACTTTAGGATGTCGTCTGAAATAGGACACCCTCTAGACGTTCCTTCCAAACATTTATGGGATTCCATAACTCTTAATTATCTGCTTTCAGGGAGTCACCAGTGTAGGTGTACTGTTCTAGAAAGACTGAAATATAGGAATCATGCTTTTTTCTTTTTCTTTTAAATTGAAAAGAAAAAGGAAAAAAAGTATAACTAAGTGTTTTTCAAAATATAATAGATAGTACAAATTGCTTTTATTGAAGTGGCTTTATGAAAATCCAAAACAGTATACAAGGCAGAATTCTGACACAAAAAAAACCCCATTGAAGCAGCACAATATTTGTTTTGTAAACACAGCACAGATAACACTTTCATTAGTGATAGCACTGTTTTATGGTTTATTACAGTGAAAGAGATACATATTTTAATAGTATTTTCTTTTTTCACAACAGTACTGTAGGATTTAGAAAGAATCATTCTCCTTCTGCCTACAAAGATGTTTTTCTAAACACAGATAAATGCAGTATCTCCCAGGCTGGACAGATGAACATATTGAAGCTATAGTTCAAAAATCTCTTTGAACTATCTGAAGGGATTATTGACTTTACTACTCTAAACTCTTGGCCATAGTTATCTTGAACTCACATTGGCTGAAGCACACTCAGTTGTGGAGGAAACAGGTGCAGATTTCATGCCTGCTACAGTTCTAGCTATGTGATCCATCCACTCTTTACTTTATGAAAGGGAAAAATATACTTTGACAACAGAAATTATAGCTACAACTCCAATTTTATTCTAGATTAAAAGAATAGCCTTAAGGGCAGCTAATTCCTCCCACTCACATACTCAAAATAAATAAATGTATACCAAATTTTATGAAGAATTATCTGCATCTAGATGACACTCTTAACACCATTATGTCAATGAAGGCCTAAAGCAACTTTTTGAAAAGCAGCTGTCACATATATGATTTAAAAAAACCACCAAAAAAGTATTTTTTTCTTGATTTTCTGCTCTTGTAAATTAATGGATCCATCTGAGTACATTAGGATTTCACTGAACATTTAAAAGAAACTGCTCTAGATGAACCTGAAAGTTTCGCATCACGTTATGAATTTCATTGATAATGTAAAAGCTAAGGAAATAATTAACTTTACCTCTAGCCTAATCTGTCATATAAGAATTTTAATTTTTACAGTGTATTAATTTAGTTTTATCAAATTAACTAGATTTAACATGAAATTTAAACTAGGATAGTAGCATTCACACATGTGATCTACTGAATCTATTAGCTATTTCTAATTAAAAATGTTGTCAAAATTATACTAGCAATATGTCTTTGCTTTTAATTATTCTACAATAATAGAGTGAAGAAACACCTTTTCACTTATAATTCTGATGGGGCAGTATATGTTTTGGGTTTTCATGGCAGGTTTTTGGTAGCAGGGGGGTTACAGGGGCAGTTTTGGTGAGAAGTTGCTAGAAGCTTTCCCTTTGTCTGATGGAGCCAATGCCAGATGCGTCAAAGGCAGACTCAGCACTGACCAAGGCTGAGCCCATTTGAGATGGTGTTAATGCTTCTGGGATAACAGAGTTAAAGAAGGGGGAAAATTTACTGTGCTAGAGCAAATTGCAGCTGGAGAGAGGAGAGAGAATGTGGAGAGCAACAACTCATGGTCTGTGAAGAAGGAGGAGGAGGAGATACTCCAGGTGCTGAAGCAGAGCTTCCTCTACAGTCCATGGTGAAGACATCCCTACAGCACATGGAGGTCCACTGTGGAGCAGGTATTCACCTGCAGCCCATGGAGGACCTAATGCTGGAGCAGATGGATGCCAAAAGGAGGCTATGACTCCATGGGAAGCCCATGCTGGAACAGGCTTCTGGCAATGGCCTTGTGGAGAGAGGAGCCTACCCCAGAGCAGGTTTGCTGCCAGGACCTGTGACCCTGTGAGGGACCTGCACTGGAGCAGCCTGCTTCTGAAGAACTGCAGCCTCCAGAAGGGACCCACACTGGACCAGGGGGAGAGTGTGAGGAGGCCTCCCCCTGCGGAGGAAGGAGCAGCAGAAATGATGTGTGATGAACTGACTGTAGCCCCCATTTCCCATCTGCATGCATTGATGATGGGGAGGAGGTAAAGAATTTGTGAGTAAAGTTAAGCCGAGGAAGTAGGGGGGGAAAAGTATTTTTAAGCTTTGGTTTTATTTCTCATTACCTTACTGTGATTTCATTAATAATAAATTAAACTAATTTTCCCAAGTCTGTTTTGGTTGATGGTGACTGCCGAGTGATCTGTCCTTGCTCTTTCATCCTGTTTTCTCTCTCCTGTCCAGCTGAGGAGGAGAGTGATAAAGCAGCTTTGGTAGGCACCTGGTGGTCAGCCCGCATCAACCCACCACCAGGCAGTATATAAAATTATTATATTGCTTAAAGTGTAAAATACAATTGACAACATCTGGTAAATTAATGCAGGTTGATATGATGCTGGTAATAAGGTTATAGATTTTTACATAAGGGCTTTACAGAGAACAAAAATAATATTGCTTAATCTATGGCTAAAATTTACTGTATCTTAGGACCTTTTGGACTTTGCAAGACAACTACCATGGCACAGCAGTGATTTTGAAAATAATTTTGTCCAAAGTTGTCATGACATTGCAGACTTAACAGTATCACATACTATTGTAACTTGTCTTTAGATGTAGGCACCTGACTTTCTTGAGAAAAAAAATTATTAGTCATCTACACTTTTATCCAGAATAATTAAAATTCATAAAGTGACTAGCTAGTAAATTGAGTGTATTATGATCTAATTATATTAACATTTGGCATACACTAGTAAGCTTTATAAATAATACTTGGTGAATTAGCAGGAAAAGATGGTAATTAATTCACAGACATCAATATATTTTTTATGATAAACAAGAGTTTGGTTTTGATTGATTGTGAGGTTCAAACCCAGAGTTTTGTGACAGCACAACTGACCATTTTATGATCATGCCTCACTGGTGAAATTTTAGTATTAAATTACAGGGCGAAAAAAACAAACACTTAATTTCCATCCTGCTAAGATTAATTCTTACCTAACAAGAAACAACCACAGCTAAAAATAAAATTCTTCTACCTTTTCAAAGCTATGTTATTTTAAAAGGTTAATTTTCAGGGAAAAATATTCAACAAGTAGAAATTCATGCAGCTGTGCTCGTTAGGTTTATAGTGTCACTTTTTGAGCAAACTTCTCTATAGGAAGTCCCTTCTCCCAGAGATCATTATCAGTGTGTACTACACATTGTTAGTGCTTTTAATGTAAGGCTAAAATAATCCTTAACCTTAAAAAAATAAATTAATGAACATACTTGTACCAAAACCTAGAAAGTGTGCCATTCTTTTATGTTTCTATCCATCTGTTTACAAGATACCTAGGGGTTTCAATATTTTCACTGTAGTCTTATGAGTAATGGTAGAGCATATGACTTTTAAATGATTTATTAGGAATCCATAGAGATGGGAAAAACAAAGGATGCAATTAGAGGTGGCAACTATCGATTAAAAATCCTGATATAATTCACTTAAAGAAAGGAAAATGATAAATGACATGATTTTATCATTGGATGGAATGTCAAAGAAAACATAGTTGTTTCTCATATATCTCTAGTGTGAACTTCTCTAGAGAAGCTCAATGCGCTTTTTGATGTTTGAAAAAGAGGAAAAATAATGTTATTAGTGTTTCATAACAGATGTGGGATGGTTACGTCAGGTGGGAAAAGAAAGGAAACTAAAGGCACAGGTGAAAAATCCAGCTGATTCTAGGATCTTCTCTGTAATGGCCCCTTAAATAGTTGTTTAAAGAAACTATAGTACTGAAAGGATCTATTTTGCAAAGTTATTACTAAATATTCATTTTTTTCCCTATTTCACCAAGAAACAGTTCTGAGAATACAGATCCTAATAATTTATTTTCATTACCAAAATGAAAGGAGAACTCAGGAGGCTCAATTAATTTCTGGCATAGCACTAATGAATGCAGCAAAATCACACAAGGGGTGATTTTAAATCATAATATATGATGGACTTCCAAATCCACCAAACATTTCTCCCAAATCTCATTATAAAAAATGCATAGTGGCAAAAATCAGAACAAAACAAAGAAAGAACCCAAAACCAAATCAACAACTCAAACAAACCCCAAAAAAACCAAAACCATGCAAAACAAGGAAGTAATAAGTAATTAGGAAATTAACCAATATTTGGGGGTTTGGACTATATTAAAGAAAAACAAACAGAACAAAATATGAAGTATACAAACGACCCAGTCCTGTTTTCTGAATTACAATAGAAAAATGGCAAATGAAAAGAAAACCATGAATCCCAGGTAACTTAAATGGAAGCCTGGATATCGTGATCCTTTTCTCGAGACCACTTTTCTAGACTGCAACAGCCTGGCAGCCAAGCAATGAAAACAGTAAAGTGG
The DNA here is from genome assembly GCA_013399195.1 of Dicrurus megarhynchus. NCBI lineage: Eukaryota > Metazoa > Chordata > Aves > Passeriformes > Dicruridae > Dicrurus > Dicrurus megarhynchus. Next base: position 440,720 of record VXAD01009553.1, read on the forward strand.
GACAAAAATCCACAAAACAGGTGAACTGTAAACTAAGTGAACCATCTCCAGATAAAATGACTGTCAAATATTTCTCCACATCTAGCTTCTTAACATGACCTTTCTTCTATTTTTTTACATGAGAGAATAACCTTTTTTGCATGACAAGAAGCAACACCAGAGCTTAGCAAAATCTGTTTCTAGAACCACAAACCAAATAGTCCCTGGAAGGTATGAGGACAGTCCATTCTTCCTTGATACTGCACAGTTTGAAAACCCCACAAAACAATACAGAAATATCTTAGTCAACACTTACACGGAATTAAATGTTTTTTTGACCACATCAGCAGTGCGTTGTTAACTTCGGATTTGTTTTTGCAGCTCAGCAGAGGAAACAGTTCTTCCATACTCTGCACCAAATTTGTCGTTTTTTACAGAGCTTATAACTTTTTTTTTTTTTTTTTTGGCTCCTGATTTTGATTCTGGAGACAATGTAATCTGACACCAAAATCAATGCATCTCAGCATACTGATTTGAAAAAGAGTTCCTAGTGGCACTACAGGACCTAATGGAAGATGCAAAAGACTTAATTTTAGCTTTTTATTCTGTCAGGGTTTTATTAATAAGTTCAGTAAAATGTCAGTTTTTCTGTTACCCAGTTATAAAATGGAGACAATAATACTTCTCTGCATCTTTAGAGAATTATGTGCTCCCACACTAAGGAAAAATACCTTAAATAGATTTGGATTCTTGTTTTTATTTACAGGCACTGTTTTTAAGCAAATAGTGTGGGAATCTGGATATTACCCATCTAGGATAAGCTTTCATCCTCCTTCCATTAGCATTCAGAAAAAGGCAGAAACTATGGGTTTCACCTGCTTAATTATGGCTGCTTAGGAAACGCACCATTTTTTTTACCCAAATCTGTTAAAACAGCCTCCTAGCATTTCTCTCTGTCTAAATTTGAGTCTTTAAGTGGCCATAAAGTACAGTGACCACCAGAGCACATAGGAGAAATTTATAAATTATTTCAAGTACACCATGTTCAAATGCATTATTTTCTTTTAACTCATTCATAAACTACCTCTTTGCCTACTGACAGGGAGCAGAAAATCATCATAGTCTTTTTACTCAGAGAGACACTTGTATGGCACTCCAGCAGGCCCAAGAAAAAGAGCATGTCAGAAAGCAGTGTTCATTGTGTTTCCCAGAAAAAAATTTTAATGGGATCTAGTCAGTGGTTTTAAGTGTATGTAAGTGGTTTTCAGTGCATAGATGGGAAATGCTTATGGCACAGTGAAAGTTACTGTTTTGATCTTGCATTTATCAAATTTAAACTTTTCATAGTGCTTTTCAAGGGAAGTCTCCAGCAACAGAGGAAAGAAATGCAAATATTTCAAAAAGGAACAAGTTGATATATTGAAACCTTGAAAAATATTTCCACCTTGTTGTTACTTTAGTACTTAACTAGGATGAGGAAGAGTTTTCAATGACTTAAGAGAGACTAAAACTAAACTCTTTTATTATGGTCAAAAAAAATACTAGAGCCCGATGTTTTTTACCTCTAAAAACTAGTTTTTTAAAAGTAATAGGTGGTATCTTAAAATAATTTATAAAAATATACCATGTGTGACATAGTCGTATAGTATTCCATCAGTTATGCTGCTCAGTGTGATTTACAAGATCAGATTTTAAACAATTGTTAAGCTAAAAAAGGCAAAGCAGCAGCATACCCTATAAGCCAAAACTTTGTTGTCAAAATAACTGAAACCTAAAGAGTCTAATCATCATTAGTCCAAATATAATAGTAACAGAAAAAGAAAGAATAGTAATGCAGTTAAAATTGATATACACACTTTTTCTGAGTTTCTGCTCTTTCTTCTGCTGTTATGTCCCTGGTGCCTGTACTTTTCTATGCCAAACCCTGGGTCTCCTCAATACCCCTGATTTAATATGAGGCTCTTATGTCTCTGCACTACATCACGGTATTCGAGCGGTAAATACCTTATTCTTCCCACAGCAACCACTCATTATTGCTACCTGCATAAAACTAACTGTATGCACTGCTAGCTCAATAAAACTCTGTATGGCTGTAACATAAACAGCTAAAAAGTAAAAGAAGTTAGCCTTAGGCATCTGGTCAATTAAAGAAATTGCTGTCACAGCTAAAGCAAGGAAAACAAAGCTGCAGGCAGGTCAAAAAAAGTTCACAATGAGCAAGAATGACAAACCCAGTTCTGAAGCCTTACAAACGCTGTGCGAACCTCGTGACCCGTATCAAGCATGGCCATGACCATGGCAGCACTGTGTTACAGAGTTACATGGCTGTACATTTGTAAGGCCCCAAACTGGGGCTGGCTGAAAGGGATTTACAGCGTTCCTGTACTCTGGGTTAGACGCACGGAAGAAATACCAACCATATTTTCTCAAGAGGTCAAAATAACACAAAAGTTTACTGGCAGACTTTAGAAAATCAAGGAGCTTTGGCAAAATATTTAGTACAACATCCAATCAATGTAAAACACGGCATTTACCCAGCCCATTCAACTTAACAAACTTTAAACCCATCAGATGTTAAGTAGCAAACTTTAACCCATTCAATATTGTTACTCAAAATGTTCCAAGAAGAGGGAATTAGAAGAAAAAGAAAGGGAGAAAGAAAAATTACAGAAAACCACACATACATATACCAACTCTTGGGTTCCCATGGTGTTCAGATACAAACTTCAAGAGGAAAATAGGGTCGAGACCTGTGCTTACCTCATGTTCAGACTTAAGTACCACTGGCCCTCCCCCCAGGTGGCACTTCCAGTCATTTGGCTACTCAGGAGCTGGGTAGGGCAGAGTATAGCACTGCCCACAGTGTGCCAATGACTGCCAGCTCTGCCAGGCTGGGATTCTGGCTCTGGGCTGGGGTTGTGGGCAGTTCACTGTCTCGCCAGGGCAAGGCCTGACCTGGCCCCTCCCACACACACAGGCATCCCAAAAATAACTCGAGACATCAATCCTTCCAGGCTCTGAGAACATTGCACATTTTTTCAGGGGCTATGACCCTCTCTGCTCTTCATACTGGCTATAGAGGCTTTGTACTACATCTAAAATGGTAAATTTTTTTGTGTGTGTGCCCTCAAATATTGTAATATTGGGGTTTGATTGTTTATTGTTGTTTTGTTTAAACCACCAAACTGAAAATATACAATTGTCGGTACGCTTGTCTTTCATGTCTATAAAGGAAAGCTTTATCCTCAGTCTGTTCTGATTTTAAGGACCAAGCCAACAACTTTAAAATCATCATAAGGGTACCATCTTTGCTGAATCTAAAAAATCATGTGACCAGCACTGGAACATAAGTCCTACTTAATGAAATTTGAAAGAAAATGTTGCTGCCAGCAAGATTAATCTTATTTCCTATTAAATTAATAAGAAATATAACAGAATCATAGAATCACAGAATGTCTTGGATTGAAATGGACCTTAAAGACAGTACAGATTCAACTCCCTCTGCTGTGGACAGGGACGCCTTCCACTAGATCAGGATGCTCAGAACTCCACCCAACCTGTCCTTGGACACTTCCAGGAATGGGCCGTCTACAACTTCTCTGGGCAACCTGTTCCAGTGCCTCACTACCCTCACAGTAAAGAATTGCTTCCTCTCTGTAAGACTGAAAGTGTGCTCCAGTGTGGCTAGCACAGTTTAGAGTCACTGGCAGAGGACTCTCACTAGCACCCTGCCCTCTAAACTCTGGATTCTAACTCCCAGCTTACCAGGGACAAGATATTTCCCTCTCTCTCATCACATCTAGTTTAAAACTCTGCCAATGAGCTCCAACGAGCTCTGTTAGTTCCCGATCAAAGACTCTACTCCCTCGCTGAGGAAGGTGAGGTAAGTCCCATCTGATGACAGAATGCCTGTTACTGCATAGGCTATTCCATTGTCAAGAAACCCCCAAATCTGGCAGTGACACCAGCCACAGAGCCATGATTCAGCTTGACTGTTTCTTGCAATGTTGCTGCCTTCTGGAAGCAACTGGAACTACAGAAGAGAATATAACTTGTGCCCCAGGTTCCCTTACCAAGTGTCCCAAAGCCCTGAAGTCCTTTTTGATCACTCTTGGACTATGTATTGCTACTTCCTTGCCCCCGTCATGGAAGATCAGTAATGGGTAGTAGCTGCATTAGGCTCAGAAGTTTCCTGGTGACACCCTTAACCCGGGTCCCAGGGAGGCAACAAACCTCCCTATGGGTAGGGCCCAGTCAGCCTATTGGGCCCTCTGTTCCCCTTAGAAGGTAATTGCCTGCAACTATAATGCATCTTTTCCTCTTGGAAGTGGTTGCATTATGGGGGTTTGACCTTTCTGATTGTGGTGACATCTCTCATGTAACTTCATCCTGTTCATCCTTTGGCTGGCCTTCCACATACAGAACCTCATAACTAATGTGCAGAGGCACCTGAAGGGGGGGGTGAGGTGGCTGAAGAAGGATTTCACTTGCCACCCTGAGCAAATGGTCCATTTGCTCCTTTCTTCACAACTACTAGCTGCTCCTTGTTGGAGGAGGGATAGAGGATCCCCCTTGATATTGAATTATTTTTTGTGGTTGCTCCAAGCCTTGTATTACTTCTGGTGGCTGCTCCTGTCTCAGGGAGGCCAAGGCTTGGTTTCCCCAGTGTATCTCCCTTTCTGATTCTCTAATACTCTTTAAGCATCCCACTTAAGCATCCCAAGTTCTGCTGTCAGACTGAGAATCTTGCCCACTTGGTCATATCTGACACAAATTCTATCTCTCCTACAGTCTAGAGCAAGGATTAAGCTCTCCCTACAGCCTGAAACCTGAAGGGCCAGGCAGCTTTTTGGGAGCTCTGTCTGGGTCACTGTAGTGATGTAGGTTATATCCTTTTTGGTGAGCAGAGATGACTTGGCTCCCTGATGAGTGGAAACACCATACCTGAGCCCTCTGACTGCCAGCTGAAGTGACTGCAGTCCTTCCTCACAGAACTCTGGAAAATTTGGTGAGGGTTTAAGCTCTAAAAATAGGAATTTCACAGCAGGAAGATTTCTGCTAAATTTTCAATACAAAATTCAATCTAAATTTAACTTTTCCCTCTTTCTTCACATCCTTATTCTTTTTTATTATGAATTCATTATGAATAATCATTTTAATGACTATTTTATAGATGGGATCTTTATGTCCCACTATGTCAGAAAGATGTAGTTTAATATGCCATCCTTTTCTCCACTAATCAAAACTCTTTTCTGTGCTCATTCCTCTTTGAACCTAGAAGAAAAAGCAGACCATTGAAAGCCACCCTTTTTTACTGTCTAAAAAGCTTCTACTATAATCTCCCATAAAACCTAAAAAATTTTAATTTGGTCACTTTCCTCTTTTGCTCTCTATCATGGGATTATCACCTCTACCTGTTGCTAGACTTTGTTTCAGAAATACAAGCTAAGCAAAAGGAAATAACTGCTATTAAATTGAATGTAATTTTTAATTTCAAAATATATACACAAGTAATCTCAATATATGATTTTTTTTGTTCAAGTATAAAAAGCAAAAAACATCTTGGAACAAGGAGCTTAGCCTGGTGTTACGGTCTGGGTTTTAAAGTTATTAGAAATTCCTCTGCCTGAATTAAGGTGCAAATGAGACCATATGCCAAAGTCAATTACATGGATTTATTTAATAGTGAATATGAGAGAAAGAGAGAAAAGGGAAGAGAAAGAAATAGAAAAGAGGTGGGGCAACAGATAGAGAGTGACAGAAACAGATTAAAGAAAATATCACCATTCTGTGGATTCCACTGGCATCCCAATGATCCTCTCCAGCTGGTCTTCCTGGTGGTGAGGGTCCCCCCAAAAGCCTAGAATCCAATGGGTTAATATACATTCAGGTCAGGTGGGAATGCCCAGGTACCTCCCCCTGGAGGAGTGGCAGTTTAACACAGTCTCTTGCAGCACTCTCTGGACCTGTTGCATCACTTTGTATCACGTGCAGTCCTGTGGTGCAAGGCCTCAAGAATGAGTCTGAAATTACAGGCTAGAAATTAAAAATTATTCTAGTGACAATATCGGAAAAAGTTTGGGAAAAAAGAGATCCTTCTCATTTATACCATAATATAGTAAAATGTCCTAGGTGTTAAAGAAGAGTAGAGGTCTCGAAGAACGTCATGGAAATACGACATTGATAGCTCTTTAGTGGTACTAGCATTAAATTCTTATTTTGGATACTTGCTGATTCTCGTTCAATGAAGGGAGGTAGAGTGGCAAAACTGGATGGGATTAGGTACAGCAGTCTGAAACCGAGGTATGTAATGCCATGACATCTTCGTCTTTCTCATAGAGAATCCCTCTGAAGTCAGAAAGATTTTCCATCACGAACACTCGTTTCCAACTATATAAATTTTCTAAAGAACACAAGTTCAGAACAGCGTGCACAGGATCTATAATACTGCTGTGCCGATTAAATTAAGGATTCAATTTATAGAGGATATTGTGGCAGTATAATAGGATTTCCTATAACAGGGCATCATTAAGAATTATAAACTGGTATCTGCAACATTTGACTGCCTTTTTAGAAGTCTACAAGTAATTAATAAAACATAGTTTAATTAATGCAGTCTGGTGTTAGCAATTTGCGTGTTTGCATTAAGGAATCATCTACGATAATATATTAATGGCCCAAATTATCATCTCAGGACTGTGTGCAGTTATGTTGGCATAAAACTGGAAGACCTTGATTGACCTGTCAATTTAATAACTAATACTTGCTGAAGTATATTATACTCAGTTATAATTTGTGTTCGTGTTGTCCTATGTCTACTTGGAGAATTCCTATTCTCTTAGAAAGTTCCCTCAGGAATTCCTAATTCCTCCTCTTAGCTCTCCCTCACATAAATTCAAATGTTGTCCACAGAGTTATTGAAGGAGTGGGGGCAGAGGCCACAACTGTATATGAATTGAGAAGAATACAGTTACTCCACTGAAAATATTACTTTTCTTTCTTCTATAAAAAAAAAAAAAAGCCTTGCAAGACCTAGTAATCTTTTTTTCCTATAACCTCCTCTTTTGAGTTTTTTTGCAAACTCTGTGCAGTATTTCTTCCAGTGTGATGGATTTGGGAAATAGTAAGAGAGTTCTTTACAAGAAAGCTCTAGGCCTCATTTTTAAAAGGATTACCATGAATTACAATGAAAGAGAAATGTGTACTGATCTCTACAGATAGAAGTTGCTTTGGCCCAAATTTTTTCTGGAAAATAAAAGTACCAAATACCCATTTCTCTGTCTCGCTCAGCATCTCTTTTTAATAACACTTTGCAAGCATCATACAAATATTCCTTCATCTCTATTGTTTGTAAACTAAACAGCTTTATTAACTAAATATAACGCAGCAGAATTTTAAGAAGTCGTCAGTGTCACAGCATTATCTAGAGCCCATTTGACCAGTAGCTTCATAAACAAAACCCTCAGTTGTATTGATCTGAAACTCGGAAGAGGGGAAAATAAAAGTGAATGTATCTAAGGTTTCGGGTAAAAATATAAACAGAAAGGCTGGCTAACTATTGGAGAAATACTATTTGTATGCATACAGCCTAAGCCTTTCCATAAGCAGACTTGTAGCCTTTTCAAGCCTGGACTAACAGAGGAGGAACAGAACAGTCGACCATACTGAAAAACAACTTGTAATCTCTGGAAATGGGACCACTTATTTTTTTGGGTTTAGTAATATCTCCAGAAAAAACTCTTCCACTTTCCAGAGATTCTTAAATCTTGACTAGCTTGACTTGCAGTTAAATTTCTGTCTAGCTTGAATTTAACAATTTTCAAACTAAATTAAAAGTTTAAAAATGCTTTGGAAAAATCTCCTTCTCAGAAAAAATAAGAATATTTCAATCATCTTTATTTTGTTCTGTGGGTTTTTTCAGTTATATTTGTGATTAAGGAAGAGGAAGAAAAAAGCAAAGGAAAATCATCTCAGCATTCCTTAATTTATTTTTTTAAATTTTCAGAAATCATTAAATGGAAAAATATGTATTTTGAGATCATTATAAAAAATAATGAAATGAAATTATAAAATGAAATAAAATACAAAAAAAACAATGCAACACAAAATGAAAATATTTATATCTAAAAGTAAAAATTATAATGATTCTAAATATTAAAAACTAAGTTGGCTTTATAAAGTATTTGTTTCTGCTACAAGTAGATTATTTTACTTAGGGGAAGAAAAAAACAAAACAAAAAAACCCCAAAGGAAAGTAATTTATTTATCCTGAAATAAATATTTTAAAACATCGTGTGTACAGTGAACTGAGTTCCACAAAACACAGTAATAAAAATCTATCTTTAGAAGAGGTACTGTTCTTGTTGAATCAGGAGAGATACAGGAAGTATTCCTTCTCCATGTATTCTTTTAAAGAATTAACTATATTCTCAATTAATTTCTAACTTTGTATTTGAATTTTTCTGGCTTCATCTTTCTGCCTTTGTTATGCCCTTTTCTGCTAATTTAATTTATCTTTTATATTCACCCTGTGAAAATATTTATGGACTGTAATCAAATCACCTCTTCATTTTGACAAGATAAATAGATGGGGTCCTTTCAGTCTCTCCAAATCCATGAAGCTAATGTCCATATGTCTCCTTATTTATCTTCATTGCTTTAATGGCAATCATCACAAATAGATTCCAGCACTGGCCTCATCTATACAATAAATGTATAGTAAGCCAATATATACCAAATACTTATGTATAAATATTTAGGGATAAGATCAGGTGACTGTCTTACTAGTGCTATCCCATATTTTTACATCCAAGGATTGATTAGGCTATATCTATGTGACACAAAAAGTGCAACACACAAAATACTGGATGTCCTTGCTGCCCCCTATGTTTACGCATGTTGGCTTCCTCTCTGAAAGTAGGACCACGATTTCTGTGCATGGGACACAGTTTTGCATTCAGCTGCTTTAGAAGTACACTTGGTTTTGTTTGCTTTTTTGATCAAAATACTATTTCATGAGATGGCCACTGACATTTTTGTGAACAGCATGTCCCAATTTAGGTCTTGGTCAACAGGCAGTCACAGCCCAAAAATGTCAAACTTAAAAGTTTCATAAACTGCTTCCCAGCCAATTCTCCTCAGATTCTGAGAACAGAGTGTTAATCCCCAAAATGCCATGTTTGATAATCCAATGGAATTACAGACGAATACTTACACATATTTCTATTTATTCATAGAAAACTTACAATTAATAATGCAAATGCCCTTCTGAAGGTTGCTTACTGACATAATTTGCTGACATTTAAAATTACAAGCCTAATGCAGAATTGTCACTTTTTTCCACAAAAAGTTTCAATTAGGAAATGCAGTAGGAGGGAGAGTGGATCTCAGTAGGAAGAGATAATATGTGCTGCAATGTCTTGGAAAAATAGAACTCAATCTCAATAGGAAGTCTTTATTTAGAACATGCTCTCTTTTGCGTGACTGTCTTAAGGATGTTATTTAAATGTTTCTCTACAAAGAAAAAAATTTAAAAACACACTCGATTGGGCCAAAATCTATTTATTCTATTCACACATGAAGACTTGTTCCTTCAGAAGTTAATCAGACTTCTCAGATATGAATGTCAAATGCAATATAGCCCATAATTGGTTTCTTTTTCTGACGTCACCTTAGTTTGCAAAGAAGTATATTTTGGATTTAAGAATGAATTAAAATTCAGTGTTGCTGCTGAATTTTACTCTGCTGTAGATGCAGAAAGACTATGGAAGTCAAGGATATCCTCTGGATTAATCAGGACAGTTCTGGACTGGTAAAACGGGCAGCTCATTTCCAAACCATGTGGTAGAAAATGGAAAGCATCTATGGTACCAATAGTGGAAGAAACAAACAGAGCAACTGAGTAAGATTTAACTAGTAAATTCACACCACATGAAAATCTCTCTTTCATCAACCAGAACATATAAAAGGTTAAAAATTTTAAAATAATTATATTATTTTTGTTGTGTAGGGAAATACTAATTCGTATTTTATGAACCAACATTTCAGCTAGGTGACACACAATTAACTTGAAATTATTGGCATAAAAAAATTTTTTTATCCCATTACCTAAAGATTTATTTATCTCCAAAACCCACTAGATAGTCTCTGCAATACTGATTTTTAGAGCAGTGTGAAAGGAGAGGCAAAAATATACATTGTTGGCAACCGTGACCCTTGTTTTCCTTAAATAATCTTAACTTTAAAATATTTCAAACTGTTCTCAAATGTAGTAGTTCACCTGTTTTAACATAAAGTTCAGTAGGCCCTTCCACATTTTGTGTTCAAATTTTTTTCCTCATTTTCTCTTTCCAGTGAGAACTAAAACAATATGCCAAGGAAATTTTCTGATGGTGTTTTGGTACGTTTCTGTTTTTCTCTCCATTATTTTGGTCCTTTCTTCAGGATGGATGTGTTCTCTCCTTCAAATATTAGTTTATTTCTTTAGGGGTAAAAAAGATAAAGAAGCCACAAAGAAGGTGAGGCAGGAGACCAAAGAAGCATGGGACCAAAACCTCACAACTGTTTGGCTGAAGGAATACCTTCTGAATTCATGTAAATAGAATATAATTGGGAAGGCAATACAAGACTTCAAAAGTTTTCCATGATTTTCGCTGACAGCTGTAAAGCCCCAAACTCACCCGGCAAGTTTCTTGAAAGGAGCTTAGGTACTCTGATTCCCTGAGATGGGCACAAGGGAGAACATGGCAAAGTTGTCAGGAGGTTAAACAAATTTTTATTATAAAACTTTAAAGGATAAGGTACTTGGCAAATTTTAAAGCAACATTAAATCAAAATAAAGAATTTCAAAAACTATTGACTTAGCAAATTCTAACCCACCCAACATTAAGCCATCATGATTTTGAGAAAGAAGGGGGGAGGGGAAGATGGAGAAGGCAGAGAGGTTGAGAGACAGAGATAAATATTAGCTGCTTGAATTCCAGCCTGATCTCAGCTACTATAAAATCTATGTGGTCTGTGATCCTCCCTTCCTGGTACACTTCTGGTGAGCCAGTGGCTAATAGCCATTCTGGGGCTGGACTAGAAGCTTCAGGGGGGTAGGATGTGAACCACTGAACCATTCCATTTATGCAAGACTTGTCCTGCCCTCACACACTTTAGCTGGTTTGAGCCAGTAATCATTTTCTCCAGTCTCTAAGAATGGTCTTTAAAATTAGTAAAGAGATGATGTTTTTTAAAGTTTTATGAGCTTTTCAGGGAAGAAGTGTGGTTATGGCCTTTTTGGATGAGTATATAGAGTTCAATGGATGTATTTTAGCTGAATTTTACAAACAGGTAAGATCCTGCAGGAATTCAGCTAAAAGCTCATTGAGCCATTTTTCTTCTTAAAGACTTAGGCAGTGATAATTATATCTCTGATCAGTAAATCCTTTAAATACGAAAAGACAAGAATGTCCACATCGGACTAGAAGTTTACATGTCCCATAATATTATATTAGCCATTGGGTGATGCGTAGGAAAAAGTAAAACAGGAAAAGCATGTAATGATATTTCACCAGAATATTTTCTCAGTCTACCACAATTCACATTTCGGTGATTCTGAACACGTCATTTATATTTTTTCAATCTTGATAGATTCTTCTTCCATAATTTTAAACTGTGTAGATGGCTAGCATGCAGATGAAACAGTTTTACAGCTTTAATCACATTTTGTCTGAGGAACTCCCTCCTGTTGTTTATTTTGAACTTGTCCCTCACTAATTGAGTTTAGTGCCATCTAGTTCCTGTACAGAAGAGTCAATGAACACTTCGCTCCTGTTCTCTTTCCCCACAGCTTTCATGAGTTTCTAAGTTTCTAACATGCCCACCCACGAATCATCTCTTCCTCCATACAAAGGTATCTCAATCTATTTATTCAGTCCTCACAGGTAGCTCTCTGCATTTGATAATTTTTCTTTTCCTGTTCCTTTTCCTTTCTTTCTCTTCTTAATACTTCTGCTTCATCTTTCAGTATATCAGACTTTAGTCAAGCTTCAACTATGAATTTTAGTGACATAATCATGTTTTCTATTCTTCTATTTTTTTCAGTCCTCAGTATTTCAATAAGGTTTTAGCTACTATTAAAAAATTCCAGTTCTTGACTGGCAGATTATTCTGTGAGATATGATTGAAAAAATTAAAGTGTATGTTCTTAATAAATTATTTATTTTAAATAAGCTATAGATGTAATCAAAGCTTTGAATTGTATATCATTCTTGTGTCATGAAGCAAGTATTTAATGTTTTCTCACTTTTATAATATTTGCTCCTCTTTTTCTGTATTTTAATCAATCTCAAAACAACACAGGCCAAAGTTTAGATATCACAAGAGGATTGTCTGTTTTTAACACTGTACATTTCTTACTTAAAAACCATAAATAAATAATTGAATATATATATATTGAATATACATACTTATCTTGACAGTCTTACTTTAAAATTTTACATTGTGATTATTAAGTAATGTTACTAGATATTCTAAATACAAAACTTATTTCTTCTCATTGAAGTTATTTTCAGATGTAAATGTTTAGAAGATACACAAGTGGTTATTTATTCAAGATATTTAGTACAAGCAGTCAAAAATGCTTTTAAAAAAAGTTTACATTTTCAAAATAATTTAATCATTGCAAAAAGAAATTACAGTCTGTTTTATTTGATATGACAGTTATGGCACCTTAACTTAAAATTGTTGGCTTATTCCCAAGTGCAGTCTTTGAAAAGAAGGCCAGAAGAAAATCCCACACAGAGAAGAAACCACAAACAAAATGCTTAGTCCGATACTGCTGGCTTCATTGTTAATTACCTCTCAAGGGGCTAGGATGTCAATAGATAGTGATCTGGTATCTTGGAGTCTTTGCTGTTAAATGCATGATCAATGCTAAATAGAATTTTAACTGCCCATGATTTAATTAGGAGTGGTTCTTTTTATCTTGCATACAACACCAGAATCTCACTCAATAAAGTAGAAAGGAAGATTGCCATGTTGGTTGTGTATTCACTACATTCTGGGACTATGCAAAGGAATTGGGAAAGAAGATGGTGTTGCTAAGAATTTGCGATTCGCCTATAAGATGGCAGGGATCAATCTTCTATAAGTCACGTGAGGAGCGGGTGAGGGAGCTGGGGTTGTTTAGCCTGCAGAAAAGGAGGCTTGGGGGAAACCTTATCACTCTCTACAACTGCCTGAAAGGAGGGCTTAGCAAGGTGGGGTCAGCGTCTTCTCCCAGGCAACCAGGGAAAGGACGAGTGGAAAAGGCCTCAAGCTGTGTCAGGGGAGGTTCAGGTTGGACATGAGGAAGAATTTCTTCATGGAAAGGGTTGTTAAGCATTGGAACAGACTGCCCAGGGAGGTCATGCAGTCACCATTCTTGGAGGTGTTCAAGAAACAGCTGGATGTGGCACTTAGTGTTCTGGTATAGTTGACAAGGTGGTGATCGAAGATTGTATTTTATCTTGGCGTTCTTTTCCAACCTACATGATTCTGTGATTTTCCCTTTATTCTAAATTAATCCAGATTATTTCAAGTACGGAATACTGAAAACTACAGTTTTATATCCTTAATACTTTGCTGCGCCAAAAACGAAAATTCTAATTTTAAATTAAGGCAATTAGTTTTAAATGGAGATTATGTGTATTTTCAACTGGAAATATCCTATCCCTTGAATATCCCTTGAATATGCCCCATTCCCGAGCTCAAATGGGCACCGGAAAATAAAATCATATTACTAGCTGTGGAAGATCAGATCTTTTACCAGGTTTTATACAAATACATCTAAACAGGACATCTTGTTTATCCTTCCACATCTTACCTAAATAGCCTGTTTCTGTAGAGGGTAAATGCTACAACTAATTAAAAAAGAAACACACAAGAGTTACCAAAGAAAATGCAGTTATCACTTTAGAAAATTAATTAAAGGACTACATACTACCAAAGAGAAATCCATGGACTGTGGTACCAGAGAAAACAGAAATAAGGGTGTGAAAAATATGACAGCAAAAATATATGAAAAAAGACTAAATGCTAGAATACAATGGTAATGCAGATAATGATGGAAGAAAATAGAAGATGTCAATATATATTTCTATTCTTTACTCAGAAGAAAACAGCATGATGAATCCTCTTATCATGCTAAGAAGATAAAGTACTTTCCAATCCATTAGTGAGCAAAGAGGTATAAAACAGTATCTACATATTGTAAACATTAAATGATGATATACATTTTTAATAAATTTTGTAATACGATGGAATTTCCTACAGACAGAAGACTCGTGTAACTATACAACCACATAAAAAATAAGGGAAGTGACTCTTGTAACTGCAGGCTGCTACTCTTTCATGAAGCCTGATGTAAAATAATGAAAATAAGGATCTGAGATCCAGTTAACTAAGATTCAAGAATGGCAACATATTTAATCTTCTTCAATGAAGTTTTTTTAAAATAGCTGAAGTGAAAAAAAGCTAAATATAGAGAGATGCTGGTTGAAAAATCTTAAAAGTTATTAACAGTTATCTCAATGAATTTACATGCTAATTTTTTTAAAAAAATAAATATTTGTAAATTAAAATAAACACCCCAAACTAACTAAGGAAATATCAGGGAAATATTTTCGCAGGAATTAAGGGGTCTTCCTCTAAGAAGGCAATATGGCTGACAGCCCAGCTGAAGTGAACTACAGATGAATAGAAGCCTGAGATACTCAACAATTTTTTGCCTCAGTCTTCAGTGGCAATGTATCTTTCCATACTTCTTGAGTGGATGGAGAGCAGGACAGCAGGGATCAGGGTGAGAAAAATGCTTCCCACTGTATGTAAAGATCAGGTTCATGACCACCTGAGGAACCTGAATGTACGTAAGTCTATGGAACCCAATGAGCTGCATCCCAGAGTCCTGAGGGAATTAGATGATACAGTTCCCAAACCAGTCTCCATGATATTTGAAAAGTCATGGCAGTCAGGTGAAATCCCAGGCGACTCAAAAAAGGGAAACATTGTACCCATATTTCAAAAGGGTAGAAAGAAGGTCCCTGGGAACTACCAACCTGTCAGCCTCACCTCTGTTCTTCGGAAGATCATGGAACAGATTCTCCTAGAAGCTATGCTAAGGCACATGGAGGACAGGGAACAGATTCTAAACAGAGAGCATGGCTTCACCATGGGCAAATTCTGCATAACTAACCCAGTGGCCTTCTATGATGAGGTGACTTGATTGATAAAAAGACTTCCATAAAGTCTTTGACACAGTCCCTCACAACAAGTTTGTCTAAATTGGAGAGAAATGAGTGAACTATTCAGTGGATAAGGAATTGCTTGAATGGTTGCCTCCACGGGGTAGTGGTCAACAGCTCAGTCTCAACAAACATCAATAACAACTGGTGACCTTCAGGGGTCCATATTGGAACCAGTGGTATTTTATATCTTCATTAATGACATAGACAACGGGATAGAAAAATCACAGCATACTGGTTTTCTGCTACTCATCCTTTTACAGTTAGAAGAGGAGATAATTACTTCTGTAGTACAAGCGATTTTAAATACCAGTTTCGGAAGCAGATAAGTCACTTAAGATGACTGTTTTTTTCAATTAACTGTAATGGAAGTCTCAGATAATTCACTATCTGCAGAGGTCAAAAGAGAATTAAGAGGAACCCTAGCCACTGTGTCTTCCTGAGGTAGCAGTTAGTGCTCCCTAACAACAGTACACAGATATACTGCCTGCTAGTTATATACCCTGCTCCTTAATTCTACATACTTCCTCTCCAGATGAAATTCTGAAGTTAATTTATTGGAGGCTATTGAACATTTATAGAAAACAGCTGGTCTAATTCTATTGAGACTTTTCAGAATATTGTGTTCCTCACTTCACCGGTCATATTCCCTGTGGAGCTGAGACACTATCAGCAAGGACTGAGTTCCATCTTGGTGTTTCTCGAGCACTGGACACTATATGATTCCCTGCATCAACAGAAGCATGGCCAGCAGGTCTGCCCCTCTACTCTGCTCAGGTGAAACCCACCTGGAGCACTGCGTCCAGCAGTATAATAATACTTAGCACCCGAGAGTCCGAGGTGGCACCACCTATTTCAAAACAGGAGAGGGAACTCCATCCTTCCAGTATACCTCTATAGGGATTGCATTTACCCTTTTCCTAACTTGTTGAGGATCTATGTGACCACTGCCTACAAATTCTGTATTTTAAAAAAATCCACAAAACCAAAAACAAAACCTAAAGCCCTATGTCTTTAGTGTATTATGAATGCTTGTAAATAAATTATAATATTAATGAAATCACCAGTATTGTAGACTTTTCAGACAAGGCAAATTCTGTGTATCACAGACAACTATAATCTTTTAATTTCATTGATTACGATATCAGGAAATGGAGAAAAATGATGAATGAGAAAAATATGTGTGAGGAAATAATCTCTTCATATGTAAACATGTTATTTCTCTGCAGGTCCTGGTATTTATCAGTTTTCAGTAAAATTTTATTGTTATTTATAGAGGAATAACTTCTCAGTATGAAAATTTTGAGAGGAGCCCCAGCCTGGAAATCATTACTATTGTTGCAAAACTATGCCATCTGCTTCCAGAAGGTCATACCACACCATTTTCCTTTCAGATATACGACCTGCCTGCTAGAAATAATATTCCTGTTAAGAAAATGACATTGTATTCATGTTAACAGCCTGCCCTCCAGGCCACTGTTACCAGATCAAACACCTGTGCAATTTTAAACAAAGTCAAAAGTATACAGTCAGTCTAAGTCTAAGCAGTCTAATCATATGGTTATTAATAATTTTGTTACAATTGTATTAACATTTGCAGTTCCAATTGCCCAGTTATTCAGATAATTCCCAATACTGGCTCAATGAAAACTGAAATAAACATACTTTCTAATATTGATGCCTTTCTACAATGATTTCACCTTTGTAGTACTCCAGAGAGGGAGTACTAGAAGGAACTGCAACAAATAAAAGTCCTGTGGTCTTTTCTGGAAGGAGTTTGCTGCTAACTATGACTAAGGTAGCCTCTACCTTCTCTTTGCAGGAGGAATGTGGTGTTTATGTCAGTGATATCTTCCTTTTCACTCTTGAAGTCACTGTTACTCGGTCATCTTCTCACAGTTGCTAACACAGATAGTTGCTTTGACTTTGTTACTTGAAAATGCCATGCTGCATCTTAATTTTCTACGTGTCATATGGTTTACATTTTCTTCCTGTCTTCATTATTAAAAAAGCCCACAGTCCCTTCCTCCCTGACCTCCCCACCCTCAAAAAAATCCCCAAAACCTGAAAACCAAAACAGCTCCCAAGGTTGCATTTCCTTAATGACACAATTCTGATCCTTTTTGAGTTACTTATATCTGTGGAGCCTCTGACACTTCCCTGTGCTTGCATTTTCAGTTTCTGCTATAACTTCATGTTTTTCTTTTTGGAGATGCTACTTACTGTGTTTCTTCAATAGCTTTTAAGCTGCAATTTCATAAGAGCATAATTTTTTTTTTTTTTTATTAGCATGACAAGGAAAACAAACACATGTAGAGAAATTCACAGTGCTCTGATAAAGATTTGGTATCAAAATATCCTGGTTTAAGTTCTCTCTTATATTATCAAAACTGCTCAACACTAGTAATTATGGCTATATATCTAATATTTCTGACTCTCCATCTAATACGTAGATCATAAGGTTCAAGATGTTATAAATGTTTCTTGAATTTCATAGTTGAAAAGAAGATGCATACAGGAGGGTACTGACTATAGCAATATAAAAGATTGTACAAGATTCATAGATACATATGCTTCACTGGCAACCATCTGGAATCAGCATACTAAAATAAATCCCATTTTCCATCGGTGGAGTAATTATAAGCAGATTGCAAAGACTGTTTGAGAAAACTTTATTGAATGAAACAGTTTTAATGAAATGACCAAACTGTTAGTTGCATGTAGGAGATAATACTCACTGTAAAATTTAAAAGTAAAAATAATTTGAATTTACAAAGACTCATGAACCAGAAAGAATTGCATTAGCAGAAATTTAAAAGCATACAATATAGTGTTTTTTGCAAAAGAAGTAAAATTATGTTTGGGAAAATGAGACAGTTTAGCAGAGAAGTCCAGAATAGAACAAAGTCCTGCAAGGAAAGGCGTGAAAATGCATGAAAATGCAGCAATGACAGGTAAAACTTTGTGATTTGATACATTTTATTACTGAAAGTTTAGAAAACAGCTTCTATGTATCAGATCAGCAAATTCTGTTTGTAACCTTGTGAAAAGACAAAGAGAGTCAGAACTATGTTTAGATGCCTATTTCTTATGGGGGAAGGGCAAAAAAAAAAAAAGACAAAGAAAAAGAGACGGTGAAGGAGGAGAAGAAAAAAGGAAAAAGGAAAAGGAAAAAAATATTTGTATTGAGGCTTGCCTTGAAGGCTGAATGATTTTATTAGAGCAAAATTATGCTAAGTCCCAAATAAAACAGAGATGAAGTATGTACTGGAAGAAAGAAATACAAGCAGCAAGATTCTTGCTGATGTTCATATGACTGTTTATATACTAACAAAACTATAGGTGCTTTGTAATAAGTGCCAATACATCTTTAAAAAATACATTCTGAATTATGCTAAAAATCTGATTTTTCCGTTAAATTCAAAAGACCTTGGTGTTCTTAATGCCATTCACGATATTTGATGAAAATAAGCCATAAAGCACAGAGTATTTTTGTAATGGTTATGAAGTAACCTCATTATAGCTCTGTTGAAAAAAAAAAAACTATTAGTTAATTAGGTAAGAGCTGGTAGAAATCTGAAGTGGAAGCTATGGAGAACTTAATGAGCTTAAGCTATTTGGGAATTCCATTACAAGTGAAGCAGAAATTTGCTGAATATCTTCCACCTAAACAAACCTGATGAGGAAGAAGAAGTTGAAACACAACATGTCAACCTAGCTATGACAAAGTGGTGCTTATTATGGCAGCTAGCACAGTTTTTCCTTACCTATTCTCAACATTTTCTTGAAATATCTGTTATTAATACTCCATTTGCAATAAAACTATACATGGTGGCTTCCTAAGATTCTGACAGATTCTGCTATATTTCAAAATTTTCCTGTGGCTCTATTTCTTAAGATCTAATTATGACTTGTATCTATTTAATTAGTCTCCTCTTTTATTACAAAATGAAATATCCACTTGAATTAATTTGTTCCACTCTCAATATATTATTCAGTCCATGATATCACAACTTAACTGCCACTTTTTACTAATCAAAAGTCTAAAAAGCCAAAATTTGAACTTCAGAAATATAACCTGTATTTAATTTCATTTGCAATTGTCAGCAGAAAAGACGAAAAGTTTTCTGCATATCGGTCTTATGTTTCACCTTACCAACAACTCAATTCACTTAGCTAAAGGAAACTTCTTAGAAATACAGTGTATTGCAAATGCTCAAAGTTAGTAGAACTCCATAGTCTAACCATATTAACAATATTTACGCCAATAGATATGCACTCTTCAATTTTTCAGTACAGACTGTTTTGTTGGCAAAACTTTCACAGTATTTCAAACACTGCTGATATTTAGAAAATGCTTCTTCTGCTTGAAAGTACATGCCAAGCTGTCAGTATCCTTCACATGTTAAAACTAAAGTTGGAAATAATGCTTTTCCTAACTGCAGCTGGTTTTGAAAAATACTGATAATAAAAGCTTGTCTTACTTTTAATGGACTGTGCATCTGGTTTAACGGTCTGCCAGACTCTTAATTTTTCGAGATATTTTCACTTTTCTCCCTAGCTAGAATTCTTGCACTTTGCTTGTTTTTTTCCTGGGATGGCAGTGCAAGAAATTCTTAGATATAAGATGTATCTTAGCACAACATCTACCATACTTAGAGTGTATTTCATCCAAAATTGAAAAATGGTAAATTGCCAGAAGTTAAACAGTGATCCTCTCAAAAAACCCCTAAATGAAGTTAAAGTATGAAATTTTTTGTCAAGTTAAAGCCATACTTTTAATGCTAAAACATACCTTGTTCACACTAAAAAATAAGACACCGGTTACTGAATGCACTGCAAGCAGTTAGTCGTGGTCACACTGCACAAATAAGTTAAGCATGTGTCCTGGTTCTGGCCAAGACAGGCTTAATTTTTGCTGTAGCTGGGAGAGGGCATGGCTAGGATCTGGAGATTATTCTATACCACTGTCCCATTCCTCTATACACAGGGAGTCGGGGAGGTTTCTTTTTGGATCTTAGGTTTATGGGATATAATAATATGCATGTAACAAAATAGAGGATTTTGGGTGTGGGTTTTTTACTTCTTTCTTCTTTCTTCTTCACAAACCTAGGTGTTCTTTTATTGGGTCAAAAAACGCACAGTGCAGGTCATGAATAGTTAGTTACTGGGTTATAAGAAAAAACATTTTATTTGGCAATTCCTAATTGGGTAAATTGGACTTTAAATGCCCTTGAAAGTGACAACCAGGGGCCATTTTCCACCGTGTTAACAAAGAGGCACACTCTGTGCAGTTGTACCATAGATAAGAAAATAATAAACACCAATTAGAAGAAAAGCCTGGCGTCTTCTGCGTCTTACTCCGAACTCTGAGTAAAAGAATTTGCACACCCAGAAACAGAAAAAGCTAGAGAAAGAAAAATCAATAATGTCCCACAGCCCAGTTTCGCCGGCCTTCTTCCCGGGCATTCGGGCATTTGTCCCCACCGGCTAGTGGGAGCGGGGGAAGTCACTTGCAGTCTGATTGTGAAAGCTTTCTCTGCCCTTATTTGCTGCCAGGCAAAGCCTCCTCGGGGACAGGGCTACCAGCACATGTATAGCCCTTAGGAGAGTATAACATATGTTGAGGCATAAATAAAAATCAGATTGATCCCTCTCAACCACCTCAGCTTGGTGGTTGTCATTGCCGGGGACAGGAGGAAGGAGCTCTCTTCCAGGGAGAAGGGGTTCTTTTGAGGGCAAGTACGTGTGGTGGAGGAGACAGTGGGGTATTGTGTATTGTTGGAGGATTTTGTGTGAAACGTTACTTTCTTGTATTGTTGCTGTTACTGTTCATTTTCTGATCCCATTGCTGTTTCCAGTAAATTATTCTTATCTCAACCTTTTGTGCCTCTCATTCTCCTCTCCAGCCCTCTCGGAAGGAAGGGGGAGGGGAAAGAGGGGGAGCAAGCAAGTGGCACATGGTTCAAAGAGTCTCAGTGGGAGCACTAAATTTGGGAGCACCATTCCTAAACCACAGCAGCTTGCAAACCCACTTTATTGTACAATTTATAAAAGCTATAGAAATAAGCAGATCTGATAAAAGTGGGAGGAGGCATCATTAGACAGTATACTTGAGATGTATGGATCACTTCAATGTTACTTGCTGCCTCAGCTAACTTTTCCTTTATTTTTTAATACAGGCCTGTGAGAAATGAAGCCCACTCCTCTTTTTGGGGTTTTAAAAATTTAATCAGGGACAATAGGGGATAAAGGTCACTTAAAGCAAAACCGACAGCGCTGGATGCGTGGCTCATAGCCAGAGGCACACAGACTTATGCAAACTTCCCTTTTATATGCTTTAACATTATACATATTAATAAATGACAATGCATATGCATAGTTCTTTTAAGAACTACATTACATTTCCTTAGAAGGGATTAACGTAGTTCCTCCCCCGATCCGCCTTTTTAGAGCATGTGTAATGTGATCGTGAGGGTCTTCAGGGGTCTTCGATGAAGGCTCAAGGTCTTCCTCGCAACTGAACTTTTCAACTTTGTCTTCGGAGCATGCACAGTTATGGTGTTCCTTGGTCTTTCTGGATCTAACTGGTTTAAATTCTCCATTTTGTGGCTAATTGACTTTACATTTGCCAATTTATCATTAGTACATCCTGCTGCTTCCCAATGTAGCAATACTTGTCTATTTTTGATATTATTCACCTGGTGAGTTTCCGTTTATTTAAACATTAATTAAGTGATTAGTTAACCTTATACTAGATATTACGTTGTCTAGAGACTTATGATTCAGGTTATATTGGTATCTTATAACTCAAGCTATATAAGCATCTTGTGACTTTGACCCCAGTTATAATGTTAACTAGTTAATATCTGCATAGCAAAGTTATTCTTAACATATTTGCAAATAATGTTTCCTAACATATTCTGATACATAATATTTCTTGCATTTTACTACCTGCGAAAGCCGAAGCTATAATAGCTGTTTATCACAGGCCATTATTTGTAGAATTACACAAATAAAGGAATTAATGAAAAAAAGTGTTTACAGTGAGTTTAAGTTACAGACTTCAAGAGGTAAAGGGCAATTTAGTTACAGGGCTCACTGTTAGAGGTCTCTGTAGAAGATAAAAAGTGAAAACAGGTGAAAAGATGCAAATATTAGAGACAAATCAGATATGTACCACAAAGCAGAATAAAAATTAGTGAGATATTTTGAGTCTGAAGATATTAGTATTTAACAGAGTTCAAGGTGGTAAAATAGTGGAAAATAATGCATCAGGAAAAAAATTCTGTGCTTATCATCACCAAAGCAGGAGCTTGCCACTCTTCTTTTGCAGCTGCAGAGAACAGAGCATGCAGAACATGTTGGGGACTGGACTGTCTCAGAGGGGTATGTGACACTGGGAGAAGAATGGTTATAGCCAGCTGGAAAACATGTGAGATTTCAGGCCGTCAAAAATACCAACTTTATGTAAAAATGTTTTTTCACCTGTTTTACCTTTTTCCTCATCATTTTTTTCCCTGAGTGTACATTTTGCAAGATAAATGCCTGCTATATCACTGAGCGTAGTGATATGATAAGAATGGAAAGGGCTGCTGTGTAATGAGAGGACACATTCTAAAACCTGTTTTGTTCTTAAAAAGAGAAAAAAACAGTATATATTTCATACAGGTACACAGTATTGTGATATACAGTAAGATATTTTTTTAATAGGGAATGACAGAAAGATTTAAAACACCTAAGTTGCTTTACTGCTCACATTTGAATATCTGCCATAAAAAGAAATAATTTACACAGACATTGTTAGGGGAAACCAAATCAAAATGTAACAAAATCTACACATTAAGTTACAGAACGCATTTTTTCTGTAGGAAATAGTTTTTAGAGATTTCAGGAATTCCAGGGAAGTCTAAACAAGTATTAAATTATTAAATAAAAAATGTTGGTAGAAGATAGGAAAGAATTTCTTTAAAAATCTATTGTTTTTTCAAGATAGAATGACAGCTATTTAAGGAAAAGAGAAATTTGTCTGAATGAAAAAGCAAATGGGACTATTTTAATAGAAACTCAAACAGAAGTTGAAAATACACAGAAAAATCAGATCTTTTAACTCAGCAAAGTGCAGCATTGACAGAATGGTAAATAGAAAGTTTCAAACATCAAGAAAATTTAATCTGGGAAATGCAAACATTTATTTGAATGAGTTAATTCACTTCATATTAATTTAAATCTAGACGATATTTTAAAATACATAAAAAGATATTAAAACCCTGTGTAGTTTTCTCTGGTGTTATGCTCACTGTTCCACTGTCTTTTTGGGTCTTAAAGCTGATGGTCCTGGAAGGGCATACAATGAACTGTGAAAATCCCAAATTCATTCACCAGGATATCATGTCAGTAGTATTTTCTTCCTCACTTTAGCATTGCTGGGAGTCGCTTTCATATACTTGCTAATACGCTCTATGGCTTACTCTTTTTTGCTTTGCAAGTCCTTGTTGTATCTGAATTTACAGTGTATGGTATATTTATCTATTTGAAGATTTGCGTGGGCTGTGGATTTTTGTAAAATTTCTTTGGGATCTGGTTTTACACAGGTCTTAATGATGCATTTCTTTGATGACTCGTAATATCCACTGGTGAGGTGCTGGGGCTCCCAATATTAGCTGGTGCCCATACATTTGAAGTTCCTTCAATCAACCCATGCCTATACTTGCCAATACTGTATTGTTATTTAGGGTCACAGGTAGTTTACAAATACTTGCTATTATTGTCTCTTAATTACAAAAGATATATAACATGGCATTTCACCAGAAAGCTGAACAGAAGTAAGCAAAAGCTAAAACCAAGGCTGTAATAATCACCAGTCATTTGATCATTGCTTTTACAACCTAAAACACAGTTCCAAGCTGGTCAGGACCAGAGTGTTTGAAGTCTGTGTTGTTAGTTTAACATAAATCCTCTAAGCCTGTTACAACTGTACCTCAATACTCCCTGGGTTACAAGGCTATGCTTGTGCACTTGTCAAAATAGCAAAGGTCACTAACAGTGAAGGAGATAACAAGAACAAGGAGAGAAACACCAGCAGCCTTCTCCCCTCAGGAGCTGGCTCTCAGTACTGAAACTGTTACCTAATGCTATATTGCATTGCACTCAGAAGTGTGACTGCAGCTGAATGTGAAGAAATTAATTTCAGAAAGAAAAAAAGGGGGGGGACTAGTGGAAATTCTTATAAAGTTGTTTCTCAGGCCAGGGAAATCTATAAACCAACATAAAATATTTTTTGAAATAAGTGCACTGTCACATAGACACAACTATAACAGATGAATGCTTGATGATGATGCCACTACTTCATATATATGACTGAAATTAATGTGATGGGCTTTAAGGTACCATCACAGTAAACCTGCTGTCTTTTCAGCTGAAGTAATTTAAGACTGTGAAGGCTTCAAGAATGCAGTTACATTCTCAAAACACTGTGCCCATAAGATAAGCTACCACAACGGAACTTGACATTACTGCAGATGGCACAGCAGGAAGCAGCTAATTCCAGGCCTAACTGAGGTAAAGGTTTGGTTAGCATCTGGACAAAAGTTCCCACCATGGCAAACTGGGGGGAGGAGAACAAGTGCTTATGCCATTTCAAGTTATGAGAACAGCATCTACACCCTATGAATACCCAGGACTTGGAATGTACAAAAAGTGGTACCTCCAGAAGAACTACTCAGGACCCCAACACCAAAGACCTAGGAGAAGAAGGACCAGCAGGATGCCGCAGGAAACCATGCAGAAGTAATATTTTTTTTAATATCTCCTCTCTCTCTGACTGTCTTTCTGTTTCCCCCACCTTCGCTCTTCCTATTTCTTCCTCTCTCTCTACCTCATATTTCCTGTTAAATAAAATCCGTACTATTGACTTTGGCACATGGTCTTGTTTGCACCTTAATCCGAGCAGAGTCATTTCTTAAAATTGGATCATAACATTATTTTGGTGTCAGAATTTGGATGCTGTTCTTCTGTATGAACATTTGGAAACCTTGCCATAGCCTTGTTCTGAGGAGGTTATGTTAACTTTTGAAAATTTTGCCACTAATTTCCTCTGAGGGTTGAGTAGTTCCCTCTGTGGGAATTTCTGGGAAAATGGCTATCCTGGGTGGCTAGAGTAAAGAAAATATTTTCTTGTCCTTCCTTGAAAATGTGTTAGTCTCCCCTCTGCCTGGGGCAGAGGGGTGACTAATTCCACCCCTCCTCTGGAAGGGAGTTGGCATAAGAAAATTGGGATAAAGAGTGATTGGTTACACAGAAACTTGAAAATTAAATAGTACTATTTTTACAAGATTTGGTGAAAGAACTGCACTCTCAGTTAAATGAGGAAAATGAAAAAAGGCTGCAGGCAGAGCTGCTGGCTGCTGATGACCATGATCATTTTAGGAAGCTTCAGATGGAGCTTTGGAATGTGTGTGAAAGAATCTCGGGGAAAGAATTGCAGGATGTAGAACCTGTGACATTCTCAAAATATGAGTCTTATGAAAATTGAAACTACAAATAATTGTCAGGGTCAGCAAACTTCTTCTAAAATGGTGCCCTGTGAAGCTACTGAGATGTCAAAGTCTAGCCATAAAAAAAGCCAAGATTGAAATCCAGTCAGTATTAAAAAAGTGGAATGCCAAGAGGCTTGATAATGCTTCCTGGACGTCAAAGTGTTAAAATTACTGGAAACAAAGCAGTGATTACCTGCTGAGGTTAATTTATGGCTCCCATGTGAGAAATGGAAATCTGTTAATCTTAACCCTAAAGAAAACCCAGAGACTGCACTATCACAATACCGGGGTTTTGCTGCAATACAGAATAAAATTTCCAAAGTTATAGCTGATTTGGCTTTACTAACAGCTGCAGTATTAAATATTGCAAACCTAAAGTTAGAATTTCTGACACTAGCACACATGTACTTTGGCAGTGGAGGGATGGTCTCATACTTCACTTCTAATTCTCCAATCTGGCCACTTTATGACATCTCTTATAATTGGACCATAGCAAATTCTTACTCAAATGAAAAGTGGGTCAAAATTTCACAGTAAAAGTGAATAAAGGATTACAAATGTCCATTGGAAAGTTTTAGCCAGAAACTGTTTAATTCTTAGCAGCTGGTTGAGTTTGGTAAACTCAGAGATAACTTGTCTAATGGCAAAGAAGGTATTATAATCTTATAAAAGATGATTTACTTTTGAGAGGTTTATTTCATCATCTAAAGAATATTAATCTCTTCATATATTTATTCCTTGAGACGGTTTTTTGTCTGACAGTTTTAAAACTGACCCTTATGTTTATAGAAAAATGAAGATTTCCCATATATACAGTGTTTTTTCCGTTCTGACCACACATTCATATTCTGTGAAACTTTAATACTAACAGTACCTAAATGCAACTCCTTTTATTTTTTCTAGAATCTTAAACATCCTTGCAAAGAACTGTTAACCTTGATATGTGACCATTCAGTCATATTTTGCAGAGAAGTGTCTGGGTGCCAGTAACTTCCACGACATGCAACATCTATTGACTCCTCATGACAGAACTATGGACAACCCTTCAGTGCTCTAAATACCCATAAACACTGTTCAGTATGCATAATTGTGAAACAAGGCCACACTGGGATATGACATTAGGGTTTTTTCCATCTTTTTCCTTTGGAGCTCATTGCTTTTCTGTCTTTTGTTGCTGTCTTAGCTCTGGTTTTATTTTCTGCTTTGTCTTATCCCTCCTGAGCCGTTATTGTTGTTCAACTTACATTTTAAATTGCTTCATTTGTTAAGATGGTGGAAGCGTATTTATCATTTATTCAAATGACTATATGCCATTATCATATTCCTGTCCTCTAGAACATACAACTCCATCATCATCCTCACTTGTATAATACTGAAAGTTATTTCAAATGTATGTGCAATAATTTTCCATCTACCCTAAGGACTTGGTTATTCATAGAGTA
The DNA here is from genome assembly GCA_013399195.1 of Dicrurus megarhynchus. Taxonomy (NCBI): domain Eukaryota; kingdom Metazoa; phylum Chordata; class Aves; order Passeriformes; family Dicruridae; genus Dicrurus; species Dicrurus megarhynchus. The sequence continues at coordinate 467,945 of VXAD01009553.1, forward strand.
CCGTACCTTCAAAGACATACAGTGTGATTGAATTTGTTGTGAATCATTTATAAATCCAAAGTAAACCAAGAGTGGCAATGTGATACATATGAATGTTATCTCTGCGTACACAGGACTCAGGCAATACATAAAAGCAAGAAACACCAAAACAACAAAGGCCTTTAGTACTAAATTATGTGGAATTTCTGCCATGGCAACATTGACAATGTTGCCTTGTCAGAGCTGCCAGCAGTTTAATCTGTGACATTTCTGGTCATGGATTTCCCCCAAAACTCAAAGTTTTATTGATGACAGGACTGGAGTGCTGGTTAAATGGAGGGTAGACTTAAGTTAAAGACAAAACCACAAATCATACCTAAAGAAACACAGATGTAATCCAGGATCTTTTCGTAAATAACAGTTAAATTTAAACAAAAAGCCCGGTATGGATGTACAGCTCTAGCTCTGACAAAAAATTCCTTCTCGTGAGTATTAATGAAGCTTAATCTGACATTAGCTAAACAGGATACCTTTATTTTACTGGTGCTCTTTACAAAAACAGTGTTTTGTATTGTTTCATGATTTCATGAAAATATTTTCCAATGAAGATTTGTGTCAGCAGAAACTCAAGAGGCACTGAGGATGGTCCTGTGCATGGCCAGGAGCTGGATTCAATGATCCTTGTGGGTCCCTTCTAACTTGGAAGGGATTCTGTGATTCTGTAATTCTTTTACGAGTGGTATAGTCAGGTCTTTTCATTTTAAAATAAGTTCTTCTCAATACCCTTCTACGTTCTAAACCATTATTTTTGAAGCTACTGGTACTGGCAGGCCAAGGGAGCTGATTCTCCTCCTCTACTCTGCTCTCATGAGATCCCATCTGAAGAAGTGTGTACAGCTCTGGGGCCCCCAGCATAGAAAGGCCAATAAATCCAGAGGAGGGTCAAAAAGATACTCAGTGGGCTGGATCACCTCTTCTATGGAGACAGCCTGAGAGAGTTGGGGTTGTTCAATCTGAAGGAGACAAGGCTGAAGGAAGACCTTAGAGCAGCCTTCCAGTACTTGAAGGGGGCCTACAAGAAAGCAAGAGAGGAACTATTTACCAGGGCATGTAGTGATGGGACAAGGGAGAATGGGTTTAAAATGAAAGAGAGAAGGTTTAGATTAGATATTGGGCAAAAGTTGTTTACTATGAGGTTGGTGAGGCATTGGAACAGGTTGCCCAGACAAGCTGTGTGTGCTCCATCCATGGAAGTGTTCAAAGCCAGTTTGGCTTTGAGCAACCTGATCTAATGGAAGGAATCCTTGCCTAGGGCAGAGGGGTTAGAACTAGATTATCTTTAAGATCTCTTCCAACCCAAACTGTTCTAGGGTCCTATGATTCTAAATGCCTTGCAGCAAGCCTGCCTTGACATTTTTTCTTCAGCAATCGGATTGCACTTTTTCTCCCTCTACCTTGAATTCAGATACAGCTTTTTCCTCTGTGGGTGGATGGAACTCTAGGTATTTCACAAAAATCTAGACCTCTACTTTGCATGTATTTACACACATAGACTCATATGGATATAACATATAAGATGGGTTACCCTAAGAAGCAGCAAGTACTCATTCTGATGTTGTATTAACAAAATGAAGAAAAACAGGGTGCTTAAATTCAAGCAGAATTGAAAATAAAGGTCTCCATTGAAAGGGCATGTTCAATGGAAGGTATGCTATTACCAGTTCTGCATGTTTCCCTCCTTCAGTGGTAAGCAAATAGCTATAATTCAATATATTAGATTCACCAAATCTGGAACAAAGCAAGGGAGATATCCAGTAAGGCCCTGCATGTTCTGGGAAAAGTTAGTCCCACAAACACAGAATACTGTCTATTGAAAAAATGATAATATGCATGTCGTATGTGTTTTCTGAGCAAAAGCAACAGAATTTGTTCATAAATGAATAAAAAACTGCCAAGTTGGCTATGAAAAATATGAATTTCATATAGTCTACCAACATATGAAAATAAATCCTGGTAGGTTTTTTGGAGTTTTTTTGGTTGGTTGGGGTTTTTTTATTTGTTTTTTTTTTGGTGGGGGATGTTGTTTGGTTAGCTGGTTTTAGTTTTGGTTTTGTTTTTTTAATAGTGTGGTTAAAATATCTTACCAGTCAGAACTCGCATTTGATATGTAAAAGATATCTGTTAGCTAATCATTTGTTATCCACAGTACATGAGAAAACAGAATGGATGATTAATTCTAAGGTGGTTTGGGTGGTGAAAAATGGATCCTTTCTTATGGTATTCAGAGACATAACTCATTTTTGTATGAAGTATTTGATTTCAGCTCCTGGTTTTTGGCAGATTTTTTTTATAATGGTACATTTTCTACGCAAAATTAATAACATGAGTTGTCATGGATAAACAAGTGCCATCACATAAACTAAATGAGCCAAGCTACTAAAATGCCACGTAAATGAAAGTAAACTGTAAGCGAAAGGAAGAATCATTGCAGGAGTTAAAAACAAATGATGTAAAAGCCTTTGGAAAGCAGTATAGCTCATACTTAGCAACCTGAAAAAATATTTGATCAAACACACCAGCACTAAGTTATAGGGTCTGTTATTAGGTGTTCAAAACTAGTTTCACAATCAGATAGAAAATTCAGCATTCTGTGTATCTGTTCCTGGAGCATCTTCTTTCATCATGAAAAAAAATTTAGTCATTTGGTATGCTGTTATCTCAGTAACCACAGAACAGAATGCAGCTGGGACACACATCCTGCATGTGCTCTTGCACTGCAGTACCACTTAAGTAAATAAGACTAGTCCCCTGATTTAGACAACTTCTCAATAAAGTAACTAAGAGTTTGAAGTAAAAGACTATGATTTTTGCGTACATGCATAGTATAATTTATGGAAGTTTTGGAAATATATAAAACCTATTTAAAAGGAAGATAAGACATTTTTGGTGCAACAGGTTACTGTACAACTCAGATAAAATCATCATTCTGTTATTATGCAGGACATAAGCACATAATCGGAGAACCATAAAGGTTGGAAGAGATCTTCAAGTTCATCTAGTCCAACCATCAACCCAGCACCACCACAATCACTCCTAAACCATATCGCCAAGTGCCACATCCAGACACTTCTTGAATTCTTCCAGAGTGTGACTCCACCACCTCCCTGAGCAATTTATTCCAATGCTTATCCACTCTTTCAGTGAATTTTTTTTTATAATATTTAATCTGAACCTCGCTAGTTTAATTTAAGACCATTTTCTCTCATCCATTCACATGAGACATGGCAGAAGAGACATGGAAGTCCCACCTTGTTACAGCCTCCTTTCAGGCAGTTGTAGAGAGCAATAAGGTCTTCTCTGAGCCTCCTCTTCTCCAGACTAAACAGACCCATTCCCTCAGCCACTCCTCACAGGACATAGAAGAAATGTGAGAAATTTTGAGAAGTGGAGTACTTGAAAAAGGCACAATGATGAAGTTGTAGAAGGGATGGTGGGGAGCCGGGGATAACCAACTTCCTTATGAGAGGAAGCAAAGGGACAAGCACTGATCTCTTCTCTCTGGTGAGCAATAACAGAACTCAAGGGAACAGCATGAAGCTCAGTCAGGGGAAGTTATGTTGGGATATTAGGAAAAGGTTCTTCACAGACAGGGTGGTTGGGTATTGGAAAGAGTTTCCCAGGGAAGTGGTCACAGCACCAAGCTTGACAGAGTTCAAGTGTTTGGACAACACTCTCAGGCACACGGTGGGATTGTTGGGCTGTCCTGTGCAGGGCTAGGAGTTGGACTTGATCCTTGTGGGTCCCTTCCAAATCACAATATTCTATGATTCTGTGATACTCTTTACATCCTTCACCAGCTTTGTTGCCCTTCTCTGGACATGCTCCAGCACCTCAATTTCATTTTTGAAGTGAGGGACTCAAAACTGGACAAAATACTTGAGACATAGCCTCACCAGTGCCCAGTACAGAGGGATAATCGCTGCCCTGGTCCTGCTGGCCACGCTATTCTTCATACAAGCTAAGATGCCACTGCATCTTGGCCACCTGGGCATATGCTGGCTCATATCCAGCTGGCTGTTGACCAGCATTCCCAAGTCCTTTTCCACTGAACAACCCTCAAGTCACCCTTCCCCAGCCTGTAACGCGGCATGGGGTTGTTGTAATCCAAGTGCAGGACTCGGCACTTCACCTTATTAAAGCTCATACAGGCGGCCTCAGCCCATCCATCCAGCCTGTCCAGATCATTCTGTAGAGCATTCCTACTGTCCAGCAGATCAACACTCCTGCCCAACTTGGTGTAGTCTGCAACTTAATGAGAAAACATACTGAAGAGGATTATATAGAATGTATCTGTGTACGTAATGAAGACACAAAAATAATTATTTTATTTATACTAGAGCACGGTCAGTTATGCTATATTTTATTTTAGGAGAAAATATAGTCTAGAGAAAATAACCAAACCACAGAGGCATAGGAGAAAAATCCATTAGTGGACCATGACTCACAAGGCTAGCAATGAAATTTGATTATTAAAGAAAACATGCATATAAGAGAAAAAATTCATCTAATATGAAAATCAACTTAACTCTTTCACACTACCTACAGAAATGATAATCATAAATGGCTCAAAATTACTTTCAAAATACCCATAATTTTTCATATACTTTACAGCCATCATTTTTCCCCAAGGTCAGTTGTTCTCATGTTTATAATTTATTGACAACCTCTAACCACAGAAACCAGAATTAGTGTGACTTAGTCATTTTTTCATGAAGGCAAATAATAATTATAATGGCCACTTGCTTTCAGTATAAACCAACATTCAAAGATGATTTCTGAAAAAGGAAATGAATGTGCGAGAAGCAACATGATGCCTATAAACTATTTATGAAAAGAAATTTAACCCACAAATTAAGAGCTAATGGGTAAAATATTGCTAAGCTTAGTCAGGTGAGCAATGTCATCTATTTCAGTACAACTTATACAAGTAGAGTTATGTGATTTGACTAAAATGAAACCTTAAGCAACATCAGCAGCAGCACTAATGTGTGATAGATGCTCACCACAACAGCAATTAAATACTCTGCAGATCATCTAGTACTCTGCTTATCTACTTTACGACTAGAAAGCAAATGTGTTCATTTTTCTAGACCATCTACCTTTTTTTTTCTCGATTGCTGATTCAATTGCAAAGGCTTCACTGGTGTGGCTAATTTCAGTATAAGTGTTTTTCCCACTCTCTGCACCTCTGTAATTACTTGCCAGGATAGAAAGCTTTTTCTGAGAATCTAACATCAGTCCCAAACGGTTGCACGTGTGCCATCTTGTCCATGTTTGATGTGAGGTGTTAATTACAGATAGTTACCTGCAGCACACTCCTAGATATAAATCAAATAATAATTTTGCCTCAAAACAGCCAGGTTTATCCTTTGCTACTTTTAAATTAATCTCCCACAGATTTATTGTGTGATTCAATTATTTACTGTCATCATAATTTCAATGTATTGTTTGATAAAAAATAGAATCACTCCTCTGACCAATAAACCTGAAGAAAAGATTCTTGCTCTATCTGCTTGTGCTTCAAAATATAGGATAAAAATTAGTTGGGGGAGTTTTAACTTGTTTTGTTGCCAGTGTCACTCTTCCTACAGCTGAGTTAGACCCCCTTTTCTAGAGAACCATTTAGCTAATGGTTCTGTTATGCGTTACTTAATTTTGTTTTTTTTATGTACAGTTCAGGGGTGTTTTGTGCAATGTTACACCTGTTAATTTCAGAGAAATTGGTTGTTAAGGATTTTGAAAGCCTAACTTAAATTATGGAAGAAAGATTTTTAAAATAGCTGCTAATTTCAAGTTTGCTTATCTAGGAATATTTAGGTTCATGTACAGTATTCATTTAAAGACTGTAATCAAAATGTTTAGACAATATTAATTCACTTTCAAATCACACTTGTCCACAGTCAGTTTTAGGTGGCTTTTTCATTAGTGAAAGTCCTCAAAACCTAACTGGCAAAAATAATATTCTGATATGACAATTACTATCTTTGATACATGCAAAGTTTAAAACTGCCATTCCTGTAAAAAAAATCTGTGAAAGCAGACTGGAACTTCAGGCAGTGTGCATTAAATTTCAGAAATTAGATTTAGAGCTGTAGGAGGACAATTTGAAATGGTTCACTAGAGGTTAAGCTGATGCCTCTACCCGGCCATTCATTCCCTGGAAAAATTGAATATACACATTGCTACCATATGTCATCTAGATCAAATAATAATCTCTTTCTATGAAGAGCTAAAACTCACGTTCTATACGTAGAAACAACAACAATTAAATACATAACATAACATAACATAACATAACATAACATTACATTACATTACATTACATTACATTACATTACATTACATTACATAAAACACATAAAACACAAACCCCTAAAAAAACCCAACCAAACAAAAACAAACCAAATCAAAGTACCAAAACATACAGTTGGAGAATCAGCACTCCAGGACATATTTAGATACACTGGTAACTGACCTTAAATGTTCACAGTGTTTCTTAAATAGCTTAAATAATATAGCATCTAGTGCACTTACTCTTATTCATTTTCCTCATGGGTTTTGTCAAAATTATTGATTATTGTAATACAAACCATAAAGCTATATATAATAGCAAGTCAGCTTCTCACATTAATTCGATGTAAAGATTTTAAGTGGTCTTGCCTATGAATTCTTTAGGGTAAATACATTGCCTTCATTTTTTTCCCCACTTTTTTATACTCTCTAATAGGTGAAAGGCATAATCTGCAGCACACTTCTATTTGTACATAAAGCAAAACTTTAAAGATGAAGTCCCCTGTAGCAAGTAAGGATAGGTCTGTTTTTAAGAAAAGCTGGGACCTCTGAGAAATAAACTTTAGTTTTATGAAGCAATTATTTTTTGACACCTCAGCCTGGGTGTTTTCAATTCCCTTCTAAGCCTGCATGTTTGTCAGTGCCGAAGTGTCTGTTGCAAAACCAACTAAAATGATGAGATTTTTTTAGCTACATGAAAATATAGAGTTGTCTCATAGAGATACAAACATTTTTTGAAGTTGCCTGTATTAAGACTATGCTGCTTTTTTCTTTGCGTTTTAACAGATACAGCACTTCATCCAGTATCTAATACACACACATACCTACATATTCTGTGAACTTTGATGTGTGTATTTCTCTAATTAATATTGAAGTCAAATAGTAATGAAATAATTTACAATTAAATTTCTTTAACTGCAACAAAAACCTATGGCTTCTTGTTGTGGATTCAAAATATTGCCATCATTCTGCATTTGGTTTATGCGTGTATGACTGGTTTTGATAAGATGGTCGTGGGTATCAAATTGACAGGTACATTCATCCCAAAATGCTGATTGAGACCTCTTGGACACAGAAAGCCTTTGAGAAACTTGTTGCTGACTCGAACACAGTTAAAAGGTTGGGGAGCAAAAGACATGGCAGGGAGAGAGTCAGAATTTCTTTTTCTACACTTTTGCTTTCGACTTGTTCATGAGAGGTGCATCACACTTGCACTGAGCTAAGCCTTTGAGGCCCAAAGACACAATTAGCCAAGTCAGACATCATACAAGTATGTGATGCCGAAATGTTTCCATTTAATAGGATTTAACAAATTGTTCAGAAATAACTTAATCAAGTAAGAGGTTATGGAAACTGCTTTCAGTTGAATTTCCCATGTCCCTACCTCAGGGCTCCAGTACTTTTCTTTAATAATGCAATAAGAGCCTTCATGATCAAAGAATGTCTAACTGCAACAAACCAAAATGATGTCAGTCTGATAATACTGAAAGGGTCATTTATGAATTGGTATTCTAGGGAAAAAGGATCTTAACATCTGAACAAAAATTTTTGAAAAAACAGGGAATTCATGGATCATTGGGATTCTAACCCTCTTTGGATTTTGTAAAGCTAAGAAACAGCTTTTAAAAATTTTAATTGTTGACTTAATAAGGTTTGGTTATATATTTCTTTCAAATCAGACTTTCAAGGTGATATATTTGACCTGTCAAAGGAACAGGCCTTTTATAAGACTGTGATTACCTTTTTCAGAGGACATGACTGGTTTCCAAGGTCAGACAATGTTATAGTCACAGGCATTATTCAGTGCTGTCAGAAAGGTCTCTTTTAAAAGAATGACTACTTATTGCAAAGGATTGAAATTACCAAGATAAAAACTTCCTCCATTAAAAAATGATCTTGTTACATGTCGATTACTGTATTTTGTGTAGTTCAACATAAAAGCACTTTCCTACTACGTGTTCCATAGATAAAGGAGGAGTAAACAACAGGTAGTCATGGACGAGGGGAAGCTTTGGGAAAAGTATAAGCAGATTTTAGTGGGACTTGAACAACAGAAAAAAATTTGAGGGGACAAAGAATCTTGTAATATTCAGAACGTGAAAAATCTATTGCTATCATGCTTATGTTACAGAGCAATAATTCTGTGTAATCCACTATAGATCTGTATGACCATTATGTATTTATCTCATACCTACATATCTGCAGGGAGAAAATAAAATTTTTTGGAGTTGCTGAGCTGCAGCTCTCCATGATCTATAATTGGATTAATAAATATATTCATTCATGAATCAAAAGTCACAAGCTGAAGTCACAGAGCTGAAACACAGATCCAAAGCCACACATAAAACCATTCTGATAATAATTCTTAAACACAAAGGATTCAAAAGTTATCATGTGGTTGTATATTTCTGTTTCATACATACAGCTCTTATCATATATTAATTTTACTTTTGCCCTGTTACAATATCCCACAAACTGAAAAAAATTGATTAATACAATTGCAATAAAAAGGATAGTACATTTCACCCTAAATTTTAGAAACTGGAGCTATTTCCGTTCCACAGGAAAAAAGAAAAGCCATCCCTTACTTTCTCTTCTTTTTAATTTACTCTGCACTTTTGTGAAAAATTGCAGGTGTACTTTGTGTTGGGTGGTTTATTTGGGTTTTGTCTGGGTTTTTTTGGTCATAACAGTAACATATTACTTAAGCTGAGCAGATTCTGAGATGAGTAAACCTAGAAAAGTTATTGTCACTCTTTCTGGAGACATTCATAAATCTAATGCTGTCCTCTTAAGTGAATAATGAAAACTATTCCCGAATGCACAGATCATAACATTTTTCTTTTCATTAAGAAAAATTTTAAAAAGCACTCTGATGACATGTACTGCTTTTCTTTGTGTATGATTTCATTATAAAAACAATATCAGCATAGGATTTTTATTTTATTACTTTTACTAGACCTTTTACTCCAAATGATTTATTAAAATCTACAGTACAAAAAAAAATTAGAGTTCAATCTCTGACTTACTAGAGATAGAAGGGAAGGTGTCCTAATCTTTTCATTAGATGCTCAGAAAGACGTTATTGAATGATTACAGCAGTCAGGAAGTGCAGTGTGAGTATTGTTAACAGAATTAATTTTTAAAGTCTTTATGAAGATGTGAACTTAGGTGTCTGACAAATGAACAGACAACTCCAAATTAGAGCTGGAATTTTGCAGAGATATCTGATGGGAACATACCTGGATTAACAGCATCAGAATATCTGATGAATGTTTACAGTCAAGGACTGCTACTCTTGGGTTCATTGTTTGCTCTTTTGGGGTTAAGACCAGGCTCATGACCCTGCCAGACACTACATTATTATTAATGTTGCTTCTTGCAACTCAGTCGGTGTAGTTCAGCTCATCATCTGTGACAAAAGGAGGTTAAGTCAGTTTTCTTGAAGACAAACACAAAAGACAGATACAGGATTTAATTCCTGCTGTTTTCTTACTCTAGATAACAGCTTCAGCTACCCAAGGTAACTAGCCCTTTAGAGGCTTGGGTTGAATTGAAGTGTGTTTTGACTGAGATTTAATTCATTGATATGTGATGGAATTGATATGTGAGACTACAGACATTTAGTTGTGCAGACCAGTGACAGTGGCTGTGCTGAGACAAACACTGTACACATTTTAGGATTCTGTTTAGTTGTTGCTGGGCTTCATGTGTTTTAAACTGGCTGTAGTATGACTGAATGCCCACTTGCTACCAGTGCAATACACCTCTTCAGCACAATCCAATTTTCTTCCAAGACAAATTGTGTTCATATATTTCTACACCACGCCAAGACAGAAAAATCAAATTTCTACTTGAAAAGCGCTCTTTGAACAGTAAAGGACATGCATCCTTCCCACTACTGCAGATCTCCTTCTCCCTCCTTCATAAACACATTTCTATGTTGCAGGCTAGTTTTACATTATATAACTAGAAGAAGTTAATAAGTACCAACCCAGAGTTCTCATTACTAAGTTCATCACAGAAACAAAAGGAAAAGACTACTCAAAAAGGCAAGAAACAAATCTGTTATTCTCATTTTTTAAGTTTCTCAGCCCATGAAACATCCCCAAATGCCTGACATGCATTCAGATCAGTGAGAACTGGGCACACATACTCTTTTGCCAAGGGCTGAAATGGAAATCTGTGCAGTCTGTTATGACAGAATGGGTACAAGTGCCAGACTCACACCAATGTCACAGAGACTCTCATTTATTTTCAGATTAAAACAAAAACTTTGGCTGGAAGTTTAGTGCTCACTGAAAACAAACAAGCATATGTAATCACAGCCTGACACATGCTAAATCCCACTGAAGAATTATTTCATAGGCCTGTCTTTTAACCACAGAGGAAAAAGCTTCTGAAGACAGTGGTTTAGGTCCAATGTTTTGTAGTGATATAAATACTTAGAGCATTTCTGGTTCTGGAAAGTAGAATGTTCTTATTGAATGAACTCTTACTGTTGCTTTAGTGCTGCTGTTCTCACTCTGTTCAAAGATTATTTCTCTCTCCATTTTACTTTTCACACTCCAGCATCCCTCTGTGTTCTATATTCCAAAATCAGCTGACTTGTCTCTTGCTCTTTCTTTATTTTCTCCTAGGCACCTGCTTTTTACACCTATACACTGACCTCAAGGGTAAGAAACAGTTGCTTTCCTCCACAGTCTTCATTAGGAATTTTTCCCCTTTTACAAGAGAGACAGTGTCTAGACCATCAGGTCTAGAAATCAACATTAGGAAAAGCAAGAATTTTCACAAATTGAAAAATGCTCCTTGTGCCTTCCCATCCCCCTCAATAATGTGCAAAATGCTCAGGAAATAACAGCAATCATACTGTCCTGTAACACTTACTCCCAAATCATAAAACATGCTTACATTTAAGCTGTGCTACTAGTATATAATTTTCTGTTCCTGTGGATGTCAGGAAGGTATATGAATCCCTCCTCCAAAATCAGAAAGATTTGTAAAAATAAATAAATAAATAAATAAATAAATAAATGCATACATATTCCAGACATCATAAGGGTTTCCCTTTCTCAGAGACAGAATAATAATTCAGGACTATATCATATAAATAAAATTCTTTGGCATATCTGATAAAGACTACAGAAAAAAATATTTTCAGAGTTTTAATTTAAGATGGCTGTTTCCTAAGCTACATGGACTGTTGTTATAATGTAAGTAGTTAGATAACTGACACTATGGATAGAGCATAATCCACAGCCCCCGAGTCAAGCTCTCTGACCCCAGAACTACTTTGGTGCAGCATAGCTGGGTGACCTTGGCTCAGTCTTACCGAGAAGGTTGTTGCTAAGCTTTGGGAGTATATGAATGGGAGCCACATGAAATAAGTAATAACACAGGCAGAAGAGAAATTGTTGCAATGACAACAGTTGGCAGCTCAGGGAACCACAAGGGAAAAACACAGATGTGGAAAATATATCCCCTTAAGGAAAAAGCAGGCAACTCAAACACAACAAATCAGCAAGATCAAAGGTCAGACACTTCCAGGATTACAGGAGGTGACATCCTGTACAAATGGTCATCCTGGTACGAATGACCACTTACTGGCCAGCAGAGATCATACAAGAGTCTTAGAACTGATAAGTGCATTAATGCTTAACCTGGCACTGCACCTGTCTATTTTACCTATCAGACACATACAGAACTGCTGTGTTTTTATGCTGTGTGTATATACACGGCTTGCACAGGGCCTCTTTGCGAAAGTGTATGCCTGGAGAAAAGCGTCTCCATGGGAAGAGCTACAGAACTGGAAGAGAAGGGTTACAGCCCCGGTTCTTTGGGTTGAAATCTAGACAGTTCCAAAATAGAATAACACAGCTGTAGGGAAATACACGTTTTGGCAATCTTCCTGCACTTTTGCAGTATAACACAGCAATTTTTCTCAGTGAAACTACCAATCCCTACTGTTTTAAACCAAGATTTATTGGAGAAAGGATATAAAGGAAAAAAAACCCCTAGCATTGTAAACACCAGTTAAACAAATTAAAACATGTCTGCTAAATGATATGAGGACTTCTGCTATGAAGAAAAAATAGCATAATCATCCTGCGTTGATTTAAGCATGATTTAAATTCTTGAGTTTTCAATATCCTTTATTGCACTCATGAAAGTGAGTCCCTCTAGATGCTGATAAGTCATTAGGCTGCCACATTTTCCTCTCTTGTACTGAATACAGAAAATCACTGAACACTAATACTATCTTAACTTAGGTATCACTCATTCAAATTATGCTCAAAAATTATAGAATTTGAATAATCACTGTCCTCTTGAAACTTAGTAGAGATTTTCTAAGAATATTGTATTCTCTTCTTTGTCATAATCTCTTTGCTGAGACACAGCCTTGTTTTGATAAGTATTAATGGTTTAATCTCTTTCAGCAATGGAGAATTCTACCATTTTTTAAATGTCTTATCACTACTGAAACACACCACTAATTTAAAGAAACAAAACACAACAAAGATATTTTCTTCAGTTGCCCAAAAGAATTGCATTCCCCAGACTGCTGAAATACAACATGCCTAGGCTAATAGATTCACCATACTCTACCAAATCTCAACACTCAGAAACCACTGACCAAATTTTTTCAATGGTTATCTACAGGTGAGAAAGATCTGCATGCATCTAACAATTCCAGTTTTAACTTCTTGATCCTAAAAGAACTTTTTTGTGTAGGAATCCTGAACTAATACCTGAGAAAGAAATATTTTAAGACATATCTTTTCAGGGCATTGGCAAGATAAGTTTAAATGAAGATTTTGCAATATTTCACACCACGGTAGAAGTAATGTTCCTGGTAACAAAACCCAGTTGGATATATTTTATATTCTCTTTACTTTTTGAGAATGCAGTTAAATTTCAGAAATAAAAGAGAATGCAAGAGGCTTTTTTTATTTTCTAAGCCTCAAGCTGGAAAAGAAGAGAGTTCCATTATTACAGAAACATAATTCTGTCAAGTAGAATACACCAAGCCTCAATATTTTACAGTTTCCACACAATGTTTTACTAACTAGTGAAACAAAAAGATACACAAAAGTTTATTGTTTCTGTGATAAACAAAACAAGGCTTAATGAAAATTGCTTTCTGGCTTTACTAAATGAAAAATCATTTACTTTGAAGTTGTATAGGAAGACTTATTGACTCCAGATAATTTCTGGACATTTCTACGTATTTTTCATGTTTTCATTAGGAGATTTGTTAGTGTAAAAGCCACGTTCATTCTGGAAGCATGTTGGCACGGCTTCTTAGTGAAGCAAGATGCACTACTATTAACATTTGCATAATAAAAGCTCCCAATAATTACTGCAAAACAATTAGGAGGCACTTAAGAGTATCACTTTCCTGGTCTGTATCTCCTCTTTTTGAATTTGGCTTTCTACCAGAACTAATGTGCTTGACAAACATGGAATAATTATTTAAATGGGGAGGTTCCCTACATTATGTGCCCTTTGGAAGCCGATTTAATTAATGCCAATTAAAACTCATGACTGAAAGCTAGAATAATCTGCTTATTTTATTCCACCTTTATCACTAAAGCTTAGGGCATAAAATAAACTAATATTAAGCAGCTGCCTAATGCTTTTTTGCTAGTGTAGAACTCCAGAAAGGTCACAAGACCATTTAAATATGTGTATATTTATATGTTTGAGTGGCTGCACATGTGTGTAGGCACATGTGTATATCTGTGTAGTACATGAGTATATATATATATATTTACATGCAAAAATATAAAGCATTTTGTCAGACTGAGAATTCCTGCAAACTAGATGAGTTAGAAGTACACAGTTCATAAACTGAAGAGATCTTCATCATGCATATTTTCCTTCTTTTTGAAATTGTTTGTTTAAAGTGTTAAAACATTTGAGTAGCGGAAACAAACTGTGGTAACTCCAATGGTTATAATCTTACTTCCTCTAATCCAAACCATATTTATATAAGGTGAAGTGAGTCGAACCAGTGAGTTTATACGCAACAATAAGGGTTTGAATTTTGACTTCTTCACATTCCAGATGAGACTTAACTTTAAAATTATTGGCCGTTTGAACATGGAAATTTTGGTCCAAGAAAGTGGAGGCATGGATTAGGGTGCTCTTCTAAAGATAGGAAAGTTTTCATTTTAATGTAGAGCTAGAACAAACCTTTTAATATTTACTGAGAAAAAAAAGAATCTGTATAACCTTCATTTTTAATGCTATGAAATAACCATCTCAGAATGTGCATTGAAACCTTACTTTTCTCGGCTATATTTTATTCCATAAATACTTCCTTCTAAGGCTTCATCCTCATTCTTATTTATACAAATGTGATTCAAATTATTTTTTCTAAATAAAGCATACATGAAAATGCTTATAAATTAAGCTTGATGCATATTTAGAATATCCTCTCCTTATCAGAGCTGCATGATTGTCCTTACTGGTGATGAGAAGACAAGCTCTATAAGAATGCACAGAATCTTGTTCAGCACAGACCCATATACTACAGTTCTACCACTTTTTACACACATACTGAGTATATAATTTCCATAGCTCTTAGTATTAAGTCTCTTTAACTTTTTAATTAGATTATCTAGAGGTGGGAAGAGCAAAAGCCTATATTCATAAAAAAATAATATGTGTATATTGCCCCTCCAAACACAATTTTAGAGACACTTCAAACAAGTATTAAACCACAGCCAGCAAAAGTATTAGAAAATTTGTCCACGAGTTTAAATAATATTTTTTCCATGAATTTAAATAATTGCATTTCTGCTTGATGTGATAGATATGCAGTGAACTAATGCATTGAGAGATGGATGCCTTTAGTTAATGTCTAACTTTTTGCTTGTCTTGAAAGTAAAGGAATGACATAGTCATCCTGCCCAGACAATTATCCAAAGCATCTAATTTAGGAAAAAAAAGACACCATTAGCTCCCTTCCTGTCTTTACTAGAAATAGATAAATACGTCTAACAGTTAATAGAGATTTGAAATGGGTCTCATTGTTTATATGTATTCCAGACTCTTTCCAATTATTATACAGGGAGTAAGCTTTTAATTTAGGTTAGTACTAAGATTGAAAGTAGTGGATAAGGACCTAAGACCTAGCTGAAAGAAGGAAGAATATCCTGAAAACTGAAATTACCTGGTGTATTTCACAGTGCATTACCTTGATTATTTTGAGAAGATGGCCAGTGAAGGTGATCTATTAATGATAGCAGTATAGTGTCTCAGACACTAAAAATTTAAAAAAACATTTAAAAAAACCAAACAAACACAAAAAAAAAAACAACAAACCAAAAAAAACCGCCACCAGCAACAACAAAAAAAAAAAGTAGAAGAAAACCTTGACCATAGATCAAGTATGCAAAGGAATAATGGAATAATGGAACTGGAATGCTCTAGTAATATCTCATCTTTTACCATCATACAAATATGATTAATAACAACAACAGGCTATTTGACTTATTTCCCATGGAGGAAATAATTTTTATATTATAGGTGTTGACTTCTGCAATGTGACATTTTAGACATTAAAGGCTATAAATTTCTTTGTTTATATCTTTTAAAGAGTATGAAAAATGAAGGCCAGAGAGATTAAAGTATCTAACTCTTACTGAAAATGACTGAAACTTTAATTTTTATTGGTTTTTTTGTAATTCCTACTCATCATATATTGTCTTTACTTTGCATAGCAGCATTTTCAATGTTTCTGTGTAAGAGTTTCTTTGTTTGTTTTGGAGAAGGCAGACTTATCTTCAGCCACATAGTCTGTTTACTATGAAATTAACTTGGAGAAACAGTGACATGTGTGGATGTCATCAACAACATGTGGTCTCTTGCTCAGATAATGCCTAAAACTACCACCATGTTCACTGACTTGGCCACCTTTCTGCTTGATAGAATTCACTGTGGTGCTATTGGAATAGTTTTGTTTATGTTTTATAAATGGCATCAAGCAATGCTCTCTTGCTACAGTAGTGACTAGCTGTTAGCCTTGGTCTGTGTCAGTGTTCCCTGAGTCTGCTCTTCCTGCAATTGTCAATAGAGTAAGTTTTTACAACCTCATTTTGCAAAAGTGTCAAAACAGAGTAGCCTTTTTGAGTGTGTTACAGTTGAGATTTTTATCAAATAATTTAGAGATTTTGACTTCAAAAAGTTAGAGCTTCTCAAAAGCTGTTGTGTTCTTGAATGTAAAATATCTATTTAGATGATCCATGGTAACTTTCAGGTAAGAAATTATGTTTCTATTCTCAGCGTTTATGAAAACTCTTAGACATCTGTTTCAGCACGCTACAACATAGAGTCCTGCTGGCTATAATTTGTCATTTCTATTGCTTCTGTTAAGTTTAAAATTGGCTTTTATTGCTTTTCTATATGTTCCTTCTGATGATGGGGCTGTTCTGAATAAATGCAGTCACCAGAAAACGTTATCACGTGTCTGTTTTCCATGTTTTTTATAGCTCGCATTTTATGTATCAAATGGCTATTTTTATACATACACTAAGGCACATTATCTTTTTTTTTATTTAAACTAATTAAAAGCAAAGTTTGCTGAAATTTAGTGAGCACTCCTTTTTTGACCTATTGTTGTCTAGTAGAATTTGTGTTAGAATTAGTTGGAATTCATTTTACCTTCACTTTACATGTCATTACTTATGTTCCCACCTGCTGCAGCCACACTAACCTCTGGAGCACTGTGTTTGCCTTTGTTCTCTTTGTGTTATTCAGACAAGAGCTGATTAACCAAGCCTCTGAAAATACATCTTTCTTAACACTCTATCTACTTTGAGCTTGGGTTACATATCTGTATCTAAAAACTTTACAAGCTAGATAGATATAACAAGTATATTTCTTATAGAAACTTAGTTTTCATTTATAGCTCTTAAGCTCTTGCTTCAATATGAATTAAATCAATTTCTGTCAGTTTAAATCAAATTAGAATAGTGCTACTTCAGCCCTGAGTGAGACCATTCAAGCTAACTTCTGCAATGGTTTAAATAAACAGTTTATTTTCAAGTCTTCATGGAAATGGGTGCAAATATTCTGAGAGTCTTTAAGACCACTCAACAGAAAAAGCTTTGAGGAGTTCAGGGCTCTCTAACAGCAGTCATAAAGAAGATTAAAAATCTCTGCTTTATATATTCTATAAATAAACATTTTCCTTTTATATATATTATACCTCCTTCCTATTACTTCTTTAAATTATTTCCAGCTCAGATTTTCAGTTTGAAAATTTAATTTTCTCTTTGCCTGTTAACTTCTTATGGATCTTGCTTGAACCCAGGCAAGCATTTTGCAACCTCACCACACTTTGACAAGGAGGTCTGTATGGCTATCGCCTACTTAGTGATGAAAAACTTTTTTTTTCTATTTTTGTGTGTTACTATTCTGGCACCTAGTTCCTGTGAATGACTGTTTGTAGCCTCTCTGTCCATGAGGGTCCTGTTTTATAAACAGCCCAGAACTCACACCTGTTTCACATTGCAGAGTCCTAGCTTACTCTATCAGTTCTTGCATGGAAAGTCTTCCACTATTTTGGAACCTCACTTAGATCATTAGTCTTTTCCAGTTCTGTCATATTTTCCCTGAGATAAAGGCACAGAAGAGTACACAGTCCTTAAAGTGTGGGCAAGCCAAGAATCTGTAAGGAGAGGGCATAAAATTACAGTTTGAATATGATCAAATAGTGTTATGCGTGTTGAGCCAGCATATTCCAGATGTCTATTCTAAAGCCTGTTACAAAAGTTGCGACCTAAATGATGACACATCTTTCTGTTACTTTATCCCTGCTAATTTTAATAAAGGCAAACTTTACATTTCAGTATGTTATTTGTACATCCTTCCTCAATTTTTTCGTGTGTCAAGAAGCTGAGGGTAGTATTTGCTTGTGTTGGACTTCATAAACCTTCCAGCCCACCAAGGTTCTTATAGGTTACCATGGCCATTCATTCATTCAGTCCCCCACCCCCAGTGCGATGGGGTACTGAATAGGAAGATCAAAAGTGAAAAAATTCATGGGTGAAGAGAAAGACAATTTAATAAGTGACAAGGCCTGTAGTTTCCCAGATATTCTTTCTTTCCCTACCTTAAGACACATAAGACATTTGTGCCTTTTACTGTCTTTAGTGAAATTGAAGATCCCCATGATATTACAAAGTTAATAGAGAACAGACTTGCAATGATATCAACCATCTCCTTCAACAGCACAACAGCCAAACCACCATTCCATCTGTGGTCTTCTGTATGTCCAGTTTGCTTAAGTAGTCCCTAAATCAACCTTTGCCTCCTTCCAAAAGCAACTGAAAACAAACATTTTAAGATGTTATTCCTCTGAGGTTTTAAATGCTTTCTCCATGTCCAAATATTTTTGGGATTTTTAATTGAGAAAAAAATATAGACACATTTTCTATGCCACCCAAAATAATAATCTTCATGTTTTATATCAAGAAAATAATCTTCCTATATTATATCAAGATAAAATCTTAAATCCTTAAATCTTCCTATATTATATCAGGAAAGCCATCAGCCAGGATTATCCTATATAAAAGAACATCTCCATCATTTGCTTTTCAGTTAGCTCAAGAACAATCTCTAAATGAAAACAATTTTGTAAATCAAGAGCCCACTTGAACAACAAATATGCCCAAATGCTGACAACAAACTACTAAATTCTCAGCTACAAAATATATTTTAATAGAGTATCTATGTTTTCAAATATTATTCTGTTTACATTTAAGGAAACTTCACATTTTAATCTGCTTAAAAGCAAATAAAGATTCTAGCTGTGGGCATCATTCTGTGCTCCACATGTTTAGTCACTACATCGATTGTTAGAAACGGACACAGCATGTCAGCCTTTGTTTGTTTAGTTTTTTTCCCTAAGAGCAATTCATTCAGACTTGGGTTGCAGTAATGCACTATTGATAATTGTTGTCCAATCCAATTTTTCTTCTTTATTTCCTTTTAGCCTATAATTTTCATGATGTTTTAAGAGTACAGAGTATGTTTATCTTTGTACACAATCTTATTAACCAAAGTGCTAAAACTAATCATCATCTTTGAACTTTTCAGCTTCATTTCACCCTGCAGCTACACCAGTGATACTGCAGATCACAGCTTCCTCACTTCAAAGGAAACATGCATAAGAGTAGGTAACAATCCTCTACGAGGGAACAAAGATTGTTCTTTGGAAGAACATCATTACCTGGCGAATTATCAGTGGACAAATGAAAAACTTTGCTAGACACTTAATAGGGAGATCAAAAATAAGGAAGATAACACAAAACTGGCACTTGGTAAAAGATGCCAGCAAGAAGCTTCAACGTTGTTTAAATTGACTAATTTGACTTCAGGAGCACAACTGTTGTGTCCCTAAGACAGAAATGCCACAGCTAAAATGTGCAGTATCCATGTCCAGAGCACTAGATACTGATCACTTTTGTCTTCCGTATGAATCAGAAGAAAAAAAAAACCCACCAAAACTTTAAAAAAACCCCACTTCTTTCCAGTCTTGAAGCTTAGTATTTGTTCCTGATACAAAGAAAAATGTGAAAGCTCAGCTTTATTTCAGTCTGTATTCTGTCATTCTTTTCTGCCTACATTTACTAAAAAATCATTCACATGAAAACTAGCAAATAGAGTTAAATCCATTGATAGATGTAGAAATACATAGGTAGGTAAATAGAAAATGGTGTTTGGAATTTGTCAGATCATTTTTTTCCCAAGATTTTTGATGTTGCTTGTTATACGAGCTAGCTTCAAATATGCTTGTGGCAACCTTTCAAAGAATAGACAGCACCTCCCCACTCCTGACAACAGCAGAACCAGAAAATACTTTTTCATATATGAGGAAAAACTTCATTGGATAAATACTCATGTTTATGTTTGAATAAAAATAGATTTCTATAAATAGGAAACATTTTAAATAATAGGAATATACTAATTTGTAGAAAAATATGAGGGGAGTAAAAAGGTAAAACATTTTTAGTTGATCACAGCAAACTTAGTACATGTTCAAGTCCATTATGGCAGATGAAATATGCTAATTTACTTTTGAAACTTACCTTATATATATTATGATCCAAAAAGATTAATCACATCTTTAAAAATGCTAAGATAAATTAGAACTATTTAAAATAGGAACAAATAGAAAAAATCAATAGGAAGAAATAGAAACACTACTTAATTTAAAAATGGAAACAAAAGAAAGTAAACTTTATGGACTATCAACTGAATAGGAGTACTTGTAGAAACCCTAAAGTTATGACAGAAATAAATGTTGGTAACATTATTGTATAAAAGAATAAAACACTGTTTCTTCTGGCTTGCAGTTGACTTCTGGTACCAGCATTGCTTGGATTCTTTAAGTACCTAATTATATAATTGTGCATTTTATGTAAATGCATATAGCTTTTGGCCTTAGAATGGATAAGCAAGTTTAGAAGACAGCAGGAACAGTATAAATGTAAGTATCCATGAACTGAGCAAACAGCATCACCAGAATTTGAATTTTGACACTCAACAGGCTGTTCTATCAAAACATTTACCAATCATTTTAAGCATGAGTCCTACCTCTAAAAATCAACTATACTTGATCTTAAAAGCAAAGATATTTAAATTTTTTTCTGTGGATTATCTTAAACCTGGGCTTTTCTCTGTTGAAATTATTAATACAAGTTTTCTTAAACCTGCCTGAAATTGAGAGTGTAGTGGGTCCACCAGGTAGTCCTAAACATAGGTTTTACACAGTAATAACTTCAGCAGAAGGTAATGAGTTCACAGAAGATCCTGTGTAACCCTTGCTACTTCAGGTGATTACCAGAAAACTCTGAACTTGCACTGTGCAAATTCCCATAGGATGCATAAAAGTACAGGTGTGGGACACAGGAATCAATCTGATTCTATGTACTCTGAATGCCTTTCAGTATTTTTTTTTTCTACCTGATGCTTATAAAGCTTTGCAATTGTCCATTCTTGGTCAGGAAAGGGTCCTGGAAGCAGTGTACAAACAATTTCCTCCAAAGCTACATAGTCCATAAGGATGCTTTATTGCTACTGTGCATTTCTTTATTTTCTTTTCTCAGTTTTATCCCATATTGCCTGGACAATCTAGCATTTAAATTTTTTTATTTTGCAATGGAATCAAGGGAATAATGCTCCTTGACCTGAATGTTAGCACCTCTATTTTTCTTATTGCATGTTACTGAAAAACTATTTATGTATCTATCTTACTGTTCCTCCATGCCTAAATTTTCAGAAACAATTACAGATTTATGTTAAGACACATAGGAAATACTGTTATTATTTACAGTTACAGTTATAACTGCGGGAATTAAATAGTGGAATGTAAGTGTGTTGTCCAGAATGGCTCCAGAAACTAGAAAAAAACACTGAAGTAATAAAGACACAATGATTTATTTCATGTGATGTCTCAGGACACCCCAGCAATTTTAAAGACTGAATTATAGTTATGGGAAAGAAAATCTGTAAGAAAACTCAAGCATATTATGACCTACTTATAAAATATGTGTATACCTATATTTATTTATATATATATGCTACCAAAAATCAAGCCTCAGGCCTCATGAAAAGGAATCGAGTTCTAGTTTTAAAAAATATTTAGGTCATATTCTAGGGTGATGTAGATCCACAGATAAGTCAGCTGTCTTTCGATGTATTTATGACAATTTATGCAAATTTGTCTAACCACATTGAAAGAATAAATTTAACAAAACAATGCAAGTTTGAAGGCAATCAGACAGAAAGATGAAAAAAACCCGATGTGGTAGCTAAGAAAACTTGAACATAGTGTCCACCAGTATGGAGTGTCTAAAACACCCCGAACATCTGGTACCAAATAAATCTAGGTACAAGTGTGGTGATATTTGCAGAGCCATGGAATATTAGGTGTACACATGAAATTTAATTTTGGAGACTTTAAAAAAAGTTACAATATATCAATGTGCTAGTGAAACACATTTTAAAAACATATATTTGCCCTTTTCTCCTAAAATATGAAAGTTTTTTGACAGTGACCTGACAATTTTATATTTTGATAAATGATGCAAAGATCTCACGTTGCAAAGGATTTTCAGCACCAGAAATCTGTGCAAAAATAGTTCCAAAATATTGATTTTTCATCAGAGATGCAACAATACTAAAAAAAAAATTATGTATATATGTGATTTATCAAAATAAGGGGACTGAGTTTCATAGGAATAAACGTAGCAGTTTGTGGAACTGCTGATATAAGTTTTTATAGTATTGGGTTCAAACACTTTGTGTTGGTATCCATCAGTGGTAGACTGACCTCAGGACAAAAAATTTTATGTGCTGATATTACAACTGTCTACCAAATGTGAAATCATGAGTAGGAAGCAGAAAATGCAGATGCAAAACATAATACCTTTTCCAAGTCTATTTTTGATTTTGCATATCCTGTTCCCCAGTTTGTACACTGAAAATACCCTTATACAGTATATAGCTACTTCCTATGAACTTTCTTCTCTCCTCCTCACTTATTCCTTGCTTTTGCCCACAGTTCTTATTGCAGAGAAATCTCTCATTCTTATTTAGATACAGTTGGAGGCTGTTCTGAATATATCTGTATCATTTTTCTTCCCTCTTCACCTTTTTTTTGTTAAAGGATCAGACCCCTATAATCAACATGAGCATGAGGTACAGTTTTCTTGCTGCCCTGAATTTTGTTCAGGGACAAAAAAAAAAAAAAAAGAACTAAAAAACATGGCAAAAAAGATTCTGTGACACTTGTTATTATTTTCATTGGTAGAAGTCAGTTGGAGGAGACTTAAGGAAAAAAATAACAGAAAGTTACTGTATTTTCCCATTGAGTTGTCTGTTTTCTTTGTGATTCTCAGGATAAAGATTCTGAAGAAAGACATAGTTTAATATTTGCATACCTAAAAGCTACATCTATGTTTTCTGAATGATGAAAAATAAAAAGAAAGGGGGGATCACTATTCCAAAAAAACAGAAAAACACTCCTTATTGAATATTTGTGTATTGGATTGTCATCTAAGCATTTATTTGAAGCTGCATAAAACAGTCACATGTTGCTTGCTCTTCTCAGCAAGAATAGCACCAAAATCAGCAAAGCAGGTAAATTCATATTTCTTTCAGTGCAAGGAGCTTAGTTACCTGAGATAACTGGTTTTTTTAGAATGGTGAACTTTGCCACTTATACTATTACAGACCATTAAGTAAAATACCACTATAAGCACTGCTGCAGTAATGGCCAGCCATGAGCGGGAATCTTAAAGCACTCAAGGACTCTGAAGAAAAGTAGCAACACTGAAACAAATCCTTCCATGCAGTGTGAAATAATTAATTGAATAACATATAATTTGATTGTTTGCTTAGCTGCTGAATCATGCTGAGGTCTCCTGTGTTTGCAGTTCCCTCCCAAGACCAGAAAAAGCAAAAAATATTTTATTTAAAGCTGTTTCCTCCTCTAGTGTTTCATTCTTTAATCATTTTGTTCAAGAGCTCACTCAGTGACATCATCCTTTCCACACACATTATTTCTTCACCAGCCTTCTATGAGTCCTGTGTTTCTGTTAGTCTTTTTACACTTAACTTTCCATCCATCCAACTGACATATCACAAAAATTGGATAACATTGATCATCAAGGTAGTTGTTTCCTTAGGGCTACAGCCTGAAAATTTGCTTGAAGAACTGCTGAGCTATTTGACATGTATTTGATCATGGACTCAAGGACAAAGAATTTCCAGGCTTACATCCAAACTACATCCTGTTTGCAAGCAAGCTGCACTTCATTGTATATCCTGTCATGGTCAATCAAAATTGATAGTCCATCTCTGGTGCGGATATATTCAGCTTCTCAAACTGCCACTTGATATATTCAATGAGATTATATTCTTGCACAATATGCACATAACTGCATGGATAAGACTATCGAAATGGCACACAGATGACATTGAAATACCTCACATTGAAATCTGTTGTGTTTCAAAACACTGATAAGGATGTCATTTTCCTGAAATCTACTCCAGTTCATATATAACTCTGTGTAAGTATCTTGACTTTGAGTACCCTCAAAATATAGTGATTTCCACTGCCAGTAAAATTCCCATGATGTATACAAAAATATATTTGAATTTTTCTTTCTTCATTTGTTGCATTTTTAAAGGATACAGGCAGAACAATGAGTCCCTTTCTAAACAAAGCCCAATGAAATATTTAAATCCTTCTTCAGCTCAGTCTGCCATTTTTAATCAATAAAAATTATTGCCTTGGGATGAATTTCAACTTCAAGATTACAGACAAGTTGCTTATTAATCTATTAGTCTTATGAAAAAATATAACTAACAGAAGAACACGTAGAAGAAACAAATATATCTGTCAATGATGTTTGCTAAATTTCTGGAAAGATCCTTGTGGAAACACATTCTTCCACCTCTTTTGGATCACCATGAATTAATTTGTTTTCTCATTAAACTTAAACATTTTTACA
This sequence comes from Dicrurus megarhynchus, assembly GCA_013399195.1. Taxonomy (NCBI): domain Eukaryota; kingdom Metazoa; phylum Chordata; class Aves; order Passeriformes; family Dicruridae; genus Dicrurus; species Dicrurus megarhynchus. The sequence continues at coordinate 492,808 of VXAD01009553.1, forward strand.
CATGAAAAACTCTAAATCAGATCCAAATAAAAACCACACCCTCACCGCAAAAAAGCAACAAAATTATTTCCTCTTATTTCATTAGTAGCAAAAAGTTACTCAGCTTTTCCACTATACTGCAAGAGTTATCACATATTCCTCTGCAGACTTAAACTTTAAAGATGAAAAAAAATCTGTTCCTTCTTCACACCTTGTGTTTTGGTGTTAAAATTAGTGTCACACTTCTCTGGTGGAATCCCTGAAGCTTATCTGCCTCTCACCTCCAAACCAGACAGTATTTCAGTAAAGTAGCTAACTCTTTACAGAGTTGGATCCCCTCTGTCTTTTTTAGTAAATTGCCTTTCAGTTTGAAATATCCTGCAACCGCAAAACAGTATTGACTCAAATTAAATGTCTTGCTGTATTATCTAGTCTTCTGCATTTTTAGTTATTACTTATTTTATATATGTGATTTATTTTTTGGTGGATGTAGCATTTTGCATTTATCCTCTCTAAGTTCAGGGCTAGTTTTTTGGTTTTAGCAAATCCTTCAGATTCATTAAAGTCATTCCTGTTCATTCACTTGGTACGCTGTTCCACAGAGTTTTCCATTCATTCTTCTTTAGTGCACAGACATGTTTTCTAAGCATAGTGTCTATTCCATCAAGTTTCTCCTGCCCCATAATTTAGGAGTTGAAATATTTAAGATAAGGGCATAAAAAAAGAGTATATTAAGATGATGTCATTGTCTTAAAAATTATCCAGTATGAGCTATCAAAGAGAGCCTTAAGTCACTAAACCTATTGCTTTGCATGACTTAGTTGCCTTACATGGCATTCCAAGGAAGGCCTATCTTCAGTAAACGTTATAAACCTCCAGTATACCCTGAAGTTAAAGTAGTCCTTTGTTACAAGTCACTGCCAAAGTAGAAGCTGCCAGTCCTCTACCTCACATAAGGCATCCAGAATGCATTCATTTTCAGGGGGTGAGTTCATTTTCCATTTTTAATGCATTTCTTCAATCCACAAAGAGTAACCTACCCAACGGGTGTGCTTTGAGAATGCCATGGAAGAAAAATAATTGGGGAAATACTAGACAGGATTTAGATATGAGATCCAACTTTCCTGGCCACACTATAGCTAATGTACTTGTGGGCATTTTGAGGGGAAGATCATCAAAACATTAAGAAGAATTAGTGTGTAACTTTGCTTCTTAAGAGGTTTGCATTCTGCAGTGATCTGTTGACATACCCATGTTCAGGTACCCACTGCCTGGGACCCAGAGGCTGTTTATCTTGTGTTAGACAACCAGCTAACATTATGGGTTCCTCTGATCATTCTGTGACCACACCCATTAAACCAAGTCTTGCACAAACCATACCTGAAATCCAAACTTCCAGGTGTTGAGTATGTTTCTTATTAAGTGAGTAGTCAGTATTCTCCTAAAGGAAGTTAAATACATTTGCAAGTTGCAATCCTTGCTAATTTGCTTTGAGTCTAAGCCTCTTAGAAATATTTTGCCTTTTACTTGTGACTAATTAAATTAAATACATTTTACAGATTTTTCTCAGCTGCCCAAAGGAAAGTTGAATATGATTCAGCAGTGTGCCCTGGCACCCAGGAGGACCAACCAAGTCTGATCAAGGGAGGCAATTTTCTGCTCTGGTGTGGCCTCACCTTGAATATTGTGTGCAGTTTTGGGCACCAAAATATAAGAAGGATATAAAGCTATTAGAGAGTGTCCAAAGGAGGGCCATGAGGACAGTGAAGTGCCTTGAGGGGAAGCTGTATGAGGAGTGGCTGAGGTCACTTGGTTTGTTCAGCCTGGAGAAGAGGAGACTGAGGGGACACCTCATTGCAGTTACAGCTTCCCTGTGAAGGGAGGAGGAGGAGCAGGCACTGATCCCTTCTCTGGGGTGACCAGTGCCAGGACCTGAGGGAATGGCCTGAAGCTGTGTCAGGGGAGGTTTTGGTTGGATAGTAGAAAAAGTTTTTCACCCAGAGGGTGGCTGGGCACTGAAACAGGCTCCCCAGGGAAATGGTCACAGCACCAGCCTGTCAGAGTTCAAGAACAATTTGGACAATGCTCTCAGGCACATGGTGTGACTCTTGGAGATGGTCCTGTGCAGGGCTGTGAGTTGGCCTCAATGGTCCTTGTAGGTCCCTTCCAACTCAGCATATTCTGTGATTTTTTGGTTTACTGTTATTAAAAGCAGCTGTTCCTTAGAAGGGATGCAGGCTTTTTCTGTGTTTAAAAAAAAAACAAATCAAGAGTCATCTTCATTTATTCAAATACAAAATAAAAATTTCAGTGAAATTAAAGATCACTCTAAGTGTTCTTAAGTGAAGATCACTGACAGCCTGAAATATTTCTCTTTTTAGATGACAATATTCTTTGGTGTGTAAATCAAAACTTTCTGGTTTGAAATAAGAAAAATAATAAGAAGAATAAAAAATCTCATCACTAGAATACTAGCAAGACTGTCAAACATCACAGACAACTAGTATACAGAGAAAAGAGAAATCTATATATCTCAGGGTGGGAAACAAATTAGCTTCCCAACCCTCTGTACAGATTATTTTCCTTGCATCTTCAAAATGATGGAAAATATGTATGAGACTGCAATGGACAGTAAATTCTATGTGATACTGTCCTTAGGCATATGTAGTCCTTCAATATAAATAGTTACTCCCATATATTATGTAAAACTAAGAGCTTACTACACAGCAAATAAAAGGAAAGAAAGGGATGCTGATGTAATTTGATAAGCTATCACATTTTCTTTTTCCTAGAATGTCACCTTCAGTTTTGACTAGTACATGTACAAGAACACTATACGTTGAAAAAACATTATAAAAAGGCAAGATCCTTTTTTTTTTTTTTTTTTTTTTTTTTTTTTTTTTTTTTTTTTTTTTTTTTTTTTGCAATGTCCAAGTAAAATGAACTCTGAGCTTCTCATATAACTTTTGGAAAGAGAATGCAACAGAGCTTATCATCAAAACAATAGTATTTAATACATAAAAAACACTGTAAAGTAGTGTTTGGCATCCTCCAAGAGAGAGTAAAAAGAAAAGCTGTTAACCTGAAAGTCTGCTGACAGTGACACAGGAACTTCCCACTTTATTGCTGCTTCTTAAAGCTCACAAAGCACACAGAGTTATAACATAAAACACCTTTGAACTTCAATGCACACACAGATAGTTCCCCTCTTGCTCACCTCTAGCAATTTTTACTTGGAGATAGGATCTCAGTCTTTATGATGTTACACTTCAAAATAGTATGTCATTTAGCATCTTTAAACTTTCAGAGAAACAAACACTCAAGAGCTCATGGGAACTTGTTAAAAAGCAATCCAAAACTTCTGCACAAAGGGATTCACCTACTGGGATTAGTATTTAAAAAACCAGTAAATCAACTCTCAGGATCTCCATAAGACATTCACTGTATAGAAGCACTATTCCTTCATTTTACTCAATTCTGTCTTTGACTTCTCTTTGGCAGAAACAAAATTCCCCATTAAATCAGTTGGTTAAATGTTTTTCTAGATTTTTATGAAAATATAACACAATTCATTCCTTATCACTAATGCCATAAAAACAGACAGTTATCTACCACATATTCTCTTCACTGAAGGTAACTAAAGTTTCAATAGCAGTCCTCTCTGTGGAGAATGCTCTTGCTTTTGGAACCAACTTTCTGATTCTACAGAAATAAGTCACAACTTCTCTCTTTATAATGTACCCCTGATTTGGATTGACTCAGATATTAGAAGGTGTCTGAATGTACTCTATTAGATAATTTCCTCACAGTGACTTTTTTTGTACACTGTCAGCAACTGTTGCTGAGCTGTACTATTTCTAGGCAATTTGAGGTCCACATATGGATTATTGTTCCCTACTTTTTATGTAAGTAAAAATAAAAAGTAACCTTAATAAAACTAATATGTTCTTTTTCCATCTCTTCCTTTGACCCAAATGCCCACATTATTTAGAAAGCATGTGGATCACAGGATGAAAAAGATATTATTAATCAGCCATGACTAAAAATGCATTTTCTTAGATGCTTTCAAAACTCTCAGGCCGCTGAGGTTTTGCCAATTAATTAAAGCTTTCTAAACTAATTTTTTTCACAATTGCTGTCAATATCAGTGGAAGAAGCAAGGGCTTATGTTTACATGCAGGTGATGTCCACCTGTTTGGGCTTTTTTTGCTTTCCACTATGTCAGACAATCAGAATTAAATATTGCCAAAATAGTTGAGACAATGTAAATTTGATTTGTGAAATCACCTGTAAATGCAGAGGATTTAGCACGGGTAACAGAGCATCATGCACCCAAAGTGTGAAAGAGCTCTAGGCAGTATGGTTTCCTCTGCCACTGTAGATCTCCAGGGAAGACTAAGCTTTTAGTGGATTTTTATTTTTTACTGTATAAAATAATTCATATTTTTCTTACTATAGATGTTATGAAAAGGGATGTTCAATGTTTTAAAGATCCAACATAATTGGAACTGGATGAGGATTTTTTTTCCTGAAATCTTCCCAATATCTAGGTAAGATAACCAGGTTAAAACACCAAAAAAAAAAAAGATTTGAAATGTGTTTCTTGCAGTTGCAACATTTATATTTTGCCTTCCTTTCTTTTTATTCATGTCACTGCGACATGAAAGAAATCTAACACTGAATAACACTGCAGTGGGTTACTCAGTAGGCTGCTATAGCAAAAGGAGAATTTCTCAATCGCTTTTTGCTTGCATCCAAGTAACCCTTATCTTGGTTTAATGTTTTGTATTTATTCCACAAGGGTACCATAAAGAGAAAAACCTCTAATATCAAAGCCAAAACATACACCCTAGTCCAACCTTTCATATAAAATTTTTGCAGGTGGTCACCTGCATCTCTTTAACTACTGTGAACTGGGGATGTTTTCATTAAATATGTTCTGGTAAAAAATGAAAGGATAAAAAATGCACATGGATGAGAATAAAAGGAAAATAAACAAGACAATTTGCTTAATTCACTTTGTCATGTGACTATAGAAAATAGAAGCTTTTATTCATGGAAATGTTCACTTTACTTCTTCTGCCCTTTCTAATAGAATTAAGGACATTCATTTGAAATAATGTTTATTGAGCTATTTGTTTAAAAATGAATGCACTTTAAAAATAGTATCTCTATGTTCTACATAAATTTCTTTTGAATAAAAATTGTTGTTTGTAATAAGAAGAATGAGGAAAGGTCAAAAGGTTTACTTGAAATCATGGACACTTCTGTTCTTACAGAGAGAAATGGCTAACCAAAAAGAAATGCAGAGGACAATTTAAATGAATGATTACATACGTGATTATTTATCTTAATCCATAGTTTTGAATTTATTTATCTTAATCCATAGTTTTGAATGAATATATTAATTCAAGAACATTTTTTTAGAAAAGTTATTTTTCTTTCTGTCTACTGTGTCTCAGTTTAAATTAACTGAACTCACACTCATTGAAAAATTTATGACTAAAAGTGAAAATGAATATGCAGCATTTCATAACCCTAAGTAAATTATGTGTTATTTTCCCAAGCTACTGCATTAAAAAAATTATTTTGAGATTAAACAATTAACATGACCTATCAAAAAGTTATACTTTTATTGATATTTGTACCTGCTAAGAGGACTTTTTTAAAATTATTTTTATGCACAATTTCATACTTTAACAAGATTATTTCCTCCCCATGAATCATGAGATCATCTTTGTGACAACAGAAATATTCCTTCAACAGAAAAAATATTCTAGTGAACTAGCACATCCACTTCTTTTCCAGAGGACTGGGTTCTGGTTAAACTACAAGGCACCAGAAAACTGCAGCAAACTTCTTCAATCTGCATTGGGCCATTTTTAAGAGAATCCTATTTTAGCTTTTGCCAGCAGAGCTATGGACACAGTTACAATCCTTTCTCTGCTGTCTTCCATCGGGCTCTCCCACTAGAAACCTTTCTATCACAGAACTAAGAGAACATCTGTGATGAACCAGTCTGTTTTATTTGAAAGTAGTTGTTACAACCATCAATGCAAAATTCCATCTAATCCTTCTAGTTCCAGTTATTTTCCATTTTAATGGTCTAGTTAAAGGAAAGGAAAAGAAAAAAGGCCTTTCCCAAATTAATTTTCTATCAATAAACTTCCCAAATCAGGAAGGCCAAAGAAAAGCTGGGTCTTTTGGAGAGACCAGATATACAGGAACCTCATCAAAGAAAAGATCACTGCAGAAAGGAATCAGAGAAAAATCAGTCACTTTCCATCTTATCAGGAAAAATTATAAAATTTTTGCAGTACTGGAAGAGTATTGGCAACACCAGGAGAATATATCCTATATAAGCCAGTGATAATGAGAGGAATCAGATTGTCTGGAGTATAAGTGGCCTGCAAACCTATGGGTAATGTTTATTAATAAACCCCCATTACTTGTCCAGGTTCACGACTCAAGAGAAGGTTTGGAAAAGACTCTGCATCCTTGCTACAATGAACATTATTGCAGCTTCAGAAATTTATTTATTGACCTGAGATTTCAGTTTCTTTCTATACAGTGCAGAAGTTCACTTTAAGTTTTTGATATCAGTATTTTTTGTCAATAATTTCTCATGGTATATTGAGCTCAAATCTGTTTAGTACATAAAAATATGTATTTTAATACTGAACAATAATTAGCGTTATTATTAATGACTTTGTCACTGGAATCTAATACAGAAAATTATACCAAATAGAAAGAAAACAGCAAGATACTTACTTTAAAAAAAACCTTCTCTGTTTTTTTTTTTCCCACAGATTTCTTCTGTAACTTTTTTTCTTTCTGCTGTCAAACTTTATGAAGATAGCTTCACAGACCATACCACCATCACATGTTGTCTCTATGCAACGAAATATTCCTTATACAAGCTTATAAAAAATTGATGTCTATGATTTTTGACTTGACAAAAAACTTCAGTCCAGCAATGGGGAACTGTAATCCTTAAAATTCACAACTGACTTCCTTAAATCAGTAATTTCCTTATAAACTACCTGCATCAAAATGTACTTGAGAAAATATGTTATCAATGTGCGAAATTAAAATACTTTACACTTCTAAATTCTCAAGAGAGAACAGATTTAATATGTGAAGCAAATCTTGTTTGCTTTCAGAAAAGTTGATTCAGTAGCTCTCTAGGTGTTCTGCTCAGGCACCCATAAGGCTACATATCAGACAAAAATAAAGATCAGGCAGATTTGGCAGTGTGCAACCATCAGAAACATAATTTCCAAAATACAGGATTTAATTTTTTATCTCTTTATTTTAATTTTCAGGATGGGAAGACTAGAGCGATCATTAATGAAAATTAATGTGATCAATACATAGATCAATTAGTTAAGAATAATATTTGGAAGGTGAGGAAACACCAGCCAAAAAACCTTTTCCAAAGTAATTTAAACTGTTTATGATAAGAAATTCAAGGTGGAAAAGTATAAGCCAAAATGACCTTTTGAAAGTAATTTAAACTGATTGTTTTCTTATTAGAAATTCATGGTGGAGAAATATGATTACTGACTATACATTTTATACAAGGTTTTCAAGACACCATAGAGCATGTGGATTTTGCCTAACTTCCAATAAATTGCAGTAATGGTAGTATATTGCCTGGTATCTGAAGAGTGTGCATCATAGCTCCCTTCTTGTAATTATCTCAATGGCATGTTACCCAAAACTTTATAAAAGTCATGGTGGTGCCTTCTACACAAGGAGGAGAAAGCATAAAATTCCAAGACATAAAGAAAGAATATAGCTCAACAAAATGAGCTTAGTTTCATTTCCAAGAGTCCTATGTAATATCAAGCTAGATAGGCTTATATGCTCCAATAGTTCTTGGCAATTATTGTGAAAGCTGATTTATCTGGCCAAGTATACCAGGAAATTACCATCATTTTCTTCAGATTATAGCCTCAGGAGTTTGTTAGCCCTGAATTTTTGCAAATTTGGGTTCAGAAGTTGAACGAGTATCTCACAACAGCTGAGTTCCATAAAGTTTAAGTCACAGTCTTTTGCATATTTCAAATTAAAAACCATAAATCAGTATTCTAACAATAAATTGTGTACTAAGAAAATGGACAGAGAGTCATTATAAAGATTTCTGAAATACACAAAATGTTTTGAGGATGTTCCGGACGGCCAAATGGCTCCAAGTGAATAGGCTACTTTGCTAACTCCAATTTGGTGTTGGGAAGGCCATCCCAACTATATGGATTTCCCACATAAAATATTTTTGAGCTAAAAATGTCACTTTGAACATGTTTGAATATTTGTCTGATTTTTTTGAATTTATGATCTCTGATGATTTCTAGCAGGAGGAGTGGGGATTTTTGGTTAAGAAGAATTGAAACATACTCATCAGAAAAAGCCTACAGTTTGCTTTGAAGTCCGTTCGCAGGTTTGTCTCTTGGTGTGCATTTGAAATTCAAATTACTGTCAAAATTACCTCATGTTCTTACTTAGCAAAATCTTTTGTGCTAACAAAATATTTCCTCTGCTTTACTGTAGGTCCCTAAGGCAACTGTTTCACAAGATGCCATAGTATAACTGTAAATACCAGGATGCCAAGCATAAATATATGGTGGTAAATGGATTAACGTTAGATCTTGACTGTTTATTTCCTTTGGGTTTTATTATTTTAATGAAAGTCTGTCCTGTCATGTAAATTTACCATATTCTTTGGCATCAAAAACTTTGGGCTACCAAGTTTGTTAAGAGTCTAGGGTCCAAAGGGTCCAGAGGTTCCAAAGGATCCAAAGATCCAAAGCAAGATTCATGGGAAAGGATGACAGAGACAAGAAAAATATGACCATGAAGAAGTCTTGGAATGCAAGTTGTACTAGCAGAGATATTTCTGGAGCACAGAAGAGTCCTCTGTGATGCACAGTTGCTATGTTTGGGGCTAAAACCCCTCTCTATCCCATTTTATAGCAGTGATGACAAGGGACTGAAGCAAGGAGCTGCACAGGTAGTCTGTATCTTAACCACGCAAGTGTTCAGATAGCTTGTAACATTCCTCAAAATGTTAGTAGATGTTATATGAGACCTTTAACATGCAGCCCATCAAAATAATTTTTCTAGTTATCACATATCCTCAAAATATGAATGTGCCTCCCCTGACCTCTGTGTTCTCTGCTTTCCAACTGCTTTGTGAATTCTATGGAAGCACATGGCATTATTCTTTAAATACAGTGAACGAGGGAACCAAGCACCTGCTAGTGACCCCTAGACTACTTTTAATGATCTCCGTAGGCACAGTTGTGAACATTTTGTTACCTGTGAGAGAGGTCAGAATGAACTTGCTCACTGGGCCTAATTTAAAGACCAAAATATGTTTAGCAAAAAGCCAAGCTTCATGGTAACAGAATTCTTACCCTAAAAAAAGCACAGTAGGATTATATATAATAAAGATCTTCACCTTCTTCAGTCTGTCAGCTAGCCTCTACTTCCCTCTTTCAGATTAAGTTGGAACCTTTCTCTAGTAACTTAAGAAATATTTTCCTGAACTGATTCTGTTGGATAAAATGGTCCTTGCCTTGCCCCTTTCCATCTTTTGTAAGAGAAAAAGAGGTCAGAGAAAAAATCTGATACTTTTCCTGTATCTAGCAAGAATGTAGCTTTCTTCCTGGTGTGAACACTTTTGTCCTTGATCTCCACCTTGTTATTGTGAGGTATCTTGGGCTTTAAGAGAACTACATTTTACCTTTCTCATCCACGGCTCTTATTGCATAACCTAGCACACTCCTGATTTTGATCTGCTTACCCATTGCATTAATAACCCTGCTTATCAGTACAGATGCATTGATAGAACATTCTATTTGACTTCCTGGATTATTTTTCTTTGCTCATCAAATGAAGAGAAATCATGAAACTGTACACACTGAAACCAGGATTAAGATAATAGCTGTTACTTCCTGGTGCAACACTTCCCTTCATAGATTTCTTTGTTCTAGCATACTGAAGCAAAAAACCCCGCACCTAAACCTCAAAATCTGTTTGATAGAAATAGAAAATACACTAAAAATGTGCATATAAGTGTTTCAACCTTTTCCTCTGCTAGAAAGAACTAGTATGTGGTATTAAGTTAACATATTACATACTTAAAACCAAAATAAATAAAATAAAAAGAATGCAGCTCAACACCAAATAATACATAAGTGCTGTCCTGGCACTAATTTTCAAAAAGTATTTCTAATGATCATTACTGTCTGCAGTAATTTAAGTCAACAACAACTGAAGAGGCATTTAGTGCTAAAACCCAAGACCTTAAATGTACAAGCACATTTTCAACAATTTCATGTTAGACCAAAAAAGTTTTTCCCATCTTCATTTTCTGAACATTCTGCTTCCAAAATTTTGTTATTCACATTCAGTTTCACAATGACAAGATGTTAAAGGAAGCATTACAGCCATAAGAAAAAGGAAATGGAAGTACAGATAATGCCTAACAGCAGAACTTTGAGAAAATATGAAGGGTAATTAACAGGAAAAAAAAAAAGGAAAGTAGCAATTCCTTGTTTCACTTAATATGTAGCACTACTACAGCACTGTAGCAAAACACTGCATGCTAACAGTCAAGTATTAGGCTGCCAGCCATACGTCCTGCTTCATAATATAAATTCTCCCTATCTCCAAATGCAAGAAGAACGAAAGTGAAAAATATCAAAGGAATTATAGGTGTATTATCATAATTTATAATTAACATATTTTATCACAGTGTAAGCTGTTGAAGCAAAGAAATCTCTTTTTTTTTTTTTTTTGTTAATGTTAGGATACTTAGCATATCCAGAATAGTCGGAGGTATGAAAATTTTTATAATATTTTTGAAACAAATATTAAATTACGAATCTATTTGGGAGATTAATATAAGAACATTTAATTCTGTCTGCCAATTTTATCCAAATTATTCCCTGAAATATCAACCTCTGGTCATTATTAGAGATATGGGACTAGAACAGGCTTCTACTCTGTCCAAGCGTGGCACTAGTTAAGTTCTTCTGACTCACTGACAAAAAGATGGGACAGGATTCAAAAGAACTAATTGAAAAAGCCTTTCAAACCACTTGGTCAAGGTAGTTTTTACAAAACTGTGTGGACTATTACTCTTTCACTTTAATCTATAATGACATCGGTTTACTTACATCTTCAAAGCCTATGTTTGCTTTTTCTTTTTTTCACCCTTTTCAAGGGCTTTCTTCTTTTAAGAGATATGAAGTTATATGAAGTTCTGTGAATGTATCAAACACAGTAAGTCTATGCAGAAAAATGTGTTTGAGCATTAGTTCTCTCCAGTCTACATTGTTTATAAGGAAAGATAGCTCATATACTGCTTGTTATTAATATCCAAGAGAGCTGAACAGCATAGAAGGAAACTTTCCACTCACACAAACCTTTTATCTTGACTCAGCTGAAAGTTACTATACTATAGTCTCAGTTAATAGATGATCAAAGACATAACCTAGTGTGAGGATTAAAGAGATCTCTGCTGCGACCATCTTCATATATTCTGCACAGCAAGGTATTAATGCAAGCGAAGATAAGTCCAAAAAGTCAATATTGATTTTAAAAATGAAATCACCTTTTCATCTAAAATAGGTGAATATGACAAAATGTCACCATGCACTTGAAAAACAACAATGAAAAGATAACAGCAAGAAATTAATTAGTTTAGAGAAAAAGTGAGATTTATTATATCAGGTTTTGATTTAGGAAGCTATTCCTAGTCAGCAAAAGACTTTAATGTATGTTTAACTAGAAACATATTCATAAGTTCCATGAGCTTTGATGTGGTATAACACATTCTTAAATTTTAATATTAAAGCAGTGATTAATGCCTTATGTTGTTCTTGCTAAATTCAACAGTATTTGCCATGAATTTCAGAAGAAGAATTACACGACTTGATTCATTCTCATAATTTCCCTTATAAATCTAATGTCTGCCTACTGTTTATGTTTAGTCTTATTCTGCTGTTATTTTTGTTATTTGAATAGGAAAATAAATTATTATTGCAATCTTTTGCTGTCCTAGCTTACTTCTAGACATTAAGTTTAAAAAATAGGGCCTGACAAGTATATGATCTTGAGTACGTAATGCTGGCTTGCTAGATGATCTGTGTTTTTAAATAAAAGCCTGGAAGATTTTTCATTCCAATAATTATTTCCTCCTTCATGTGGTTTATAAAAATTCCTGAACAATTTACTCATAAAATGGGAGGGAGAGGGTGGGTCTGAATAAATGAGACTATCAAATGTTTATGTTTTATGTACATATCAAGGACAGAAACTCAAATATGTATATTTTAGGGGGACTACACTCTGGAAATAACTGTTGTAGAGAAATACTGCCATGTTTGGAAAGAAAGGAAGTCAGATTGGAATACCAAGGGGATGCTGCTATGGAGAAGTTGACATGAGATGGTTACACTGTGGAGGGCTTTATGAGTAGCACTGATGCTGTGAGCGTTCTTATGTCATGGCAAATGAGACAATGAGGCAATGAATTCCTCACTGTAAATGGGACATGCTGCTTTTCATTACTGAAGAAGATGAGCAAATGGACAGACAACTATTCTGTAGGAACCACTGCACCGGAAATACATACAAATCTTAACCTCCTTTTCAATGACTTGGTCACAAAGCCATCTTCTAAGTATACTGTCTGTCAAAAGTTTATATTCTAAAGGGTTTAAGTCTCCCAGTCATATTCAGATGACTAATAAAAATGTTCTAGAACATGTAGATCCTCTTAAATTTTTATTTATGTTTACGTAGATTAAATATGTGTGTGTGTGTGTGTGTATGCATACATAATATAAAATTTTTGTTGGTTATGGGTTGTGTTGTATTATAACACTACTAAGGATGCGATTATTCAAATAGGAAAATAAAACAACTGCAGTGGTACTTCTGTCCATGAATACATGTGTAATGGGCATTTCAACTTCAATATGCAGTAATGATAGATGTAATACACGAAGCAAATAGGCGTAACTAATAGTAGTTGAATATACCTAAGAACATTGCTACAAAATAGACTATATCTAGGCCACCTTTCGTTTTAAAAGCTAGAGGAGGTCAGATTGGCAGTAATATCCTTTTTTTAATTAATCACACTTTGTTTCTTGAAATTCTCAGTGATGTGGCAAGGTTCCAGAAAAGTGTAAAAGTTGCTAGAATTTTCCCAGTGAAAAGCTGTGTGAACAATTTGCATGTATATATTTGAATGCCTTTCTTCACAAGATAGTACAGTTGCTAGACACTGCCAGGGGAAATTTGTGTACAAAACATGCTTCTGTTTTGTACACCAGGCTGCTTACAGTCCTAAAACAGAACACCAGCTGATTTTTCTGCTTTGATTGGTGATATGCAGATTAAAATATTGAAGTTTGCATGTTGGTAAAATTATAATTATTCTGGCTTCCGTTGCATGTATGTTGACTGAGACTTCCTAGGCTGCTCTTCTAACAGAATTCACATAATTTGGAGACTCTGGTATATGCCCTAAGAAGTCCATTATAGTATAAGGCACATTAAATCTATTATATACTATTTTATCATTCCAAGGAAAGCTTATGGTTTTACACAGTTACTCTGTTTGACTTGTTTTATAATAAAGATGCATAGGCAGACGTCTGTTCCAGATTTAAATGGGGCAGCTTAAGAAGAAGGGAGTCCATCTGTTACTGTTGACCTGGAGAAAGCCCAAATATAGTTAAATTTTATATTGAAATGAATGGAGATGCTTCACATAATTGGTTACTGCAGGTAAGTTGCTGAGAAAGAAGTCTTCATTTTAAGTTATTACAGTTATTACTAAAACTATTGTTTCCACGACATCTTGAATTTCAATGATTATAAATTGACATTTTTTAATCCTCTTTTGTGTAAGAGTAATGAAATGGACAGGTTCTGTTTCTATACACATATATGTGCACATACTGCCTGATTTTTCTCATGAAACTCATGTTCATAAATCCCTACTAATTGCACCTCTGGACAATATTTTTCTGGATCAGAAATACCAGCAAAGGAAGTCCTGAAACAATTTTTTCACGTAGCCTCCTAAGGTAACATATTGATAACTTTTTCGGGACAGTTAGTACCTGCATCCGTCATGTTCTGCTGGTGGAAATCAACAAAGCACTAGGAAGCTTCTCTAGTAAAAGAACTTACTTCAAGCCATGTTACAACAGCTATGGTTCTTAATCTTTTACTGCAGTATTTCAATGTAGTTTTCATGTTTTGAGTAAAAGTTACAGACTAAAAGACCTCTTCTGTTAATGAATCTCTGAGAAAATAGCTGATTAACTAACCACATCAACAGAAATATTCTGGGGGCTTTCCCTTTCCTGTGCCGTGACCCATACCAAAGCTTATATAAATGTGATTTACTAGTAGAAGTCACAAAACTATCAAACTCCAGGCAAGGAAAAGAACTATCTATCATATTCCTTTGAAAACAGTTTTTTAATATAGTTCTGAATGCATGATTTCCATGAGAAGAGCATTTGTGATGTTAGAATTGTAGCACTTCATTTAAGACAGTTTTCTCTAAAAAATCACCTGAAATTACCCTTATTTCCCATTATATAACCTCCATTTTGAGAAAATTAAATAAAAAGTTTCTGCCTAGCATTAATGATATAATGAAATCACTGGATATTTAATATTTTGTACTGCCTTTACATCTTTCTAGGTACTTGCAGTGTTTTCAGACTTCTTCACATATTTTGGACCTACTTCTCTGTTGGCTTTGGACTCAAGCAAATCAGAAGAAAATTATGAACTCTCCAAATTTGTAATTCATTTTGTAATCTACTCTGCACTCTGAAAGTGACTGAAAAAAAGAAAAGAACAATGCTGAAGTTGTCAGAATGTAATGAAGACTGTGTCTGTGTTGTCTTGTGCAGAATTTCTTTTTTATACCTCTCGTTTTCCTCCTCCTTTGCCCTAAAGTATGATTCTAAGTGTGGCTGTTTCCTCTTTGTGTATATGAGAACAAAGAAATGTCAGTGTGTGGCTGCACAATAGAGATACCATAAAACGAAAAAAATCCCTTAAATAGTGTCATAATAATGAACTAATTATTTGGATTTAAGCAGAATAAAAATATTGCAGGACTGTGTGCCAATACTGAAATGCTCAAATTATGGGAAATATGGACAACTAGAAATCAAAAGATTTGCCTAGATAAGAGCTTGAAATTTAAACCACATATCCACCTACTCAAAGCAGGACTAGGAATCCCTAGATGATTACCAGGAGATTTTAGCTAGTCTTTAAGTGAAAATTCTAATTATAACATTTCAACAGCAACCATAGATTATTTAGTTCAGTGCTTAGGAGTATTTTCCTAATGTCCAGTCTGAATCTCTTTACAGGAATGTGAAATTATAATTTCATTTTCTTCCTGTTATGAATGAAAAAGAAAAACAATTTTTGCCTTCTCTTTAAAGACTGCTATCACATCTCTTCCCAGTTTTCTAGACTAATATACTTACAGAAAATTGCAGAGTAATTTTGCACTTATTTCAGTGGTAACTTAGGGAATCTGCCTTTTTCAAGTATGATACAAAAATCTTACAGAATCTCTGAATTTAAATCCAAGGATAAGCATAAAAGATATATATTTGGAAAAATCCCAGTATTGTGCATGAAATTAGACAAATGCCTAAATGTTTTTATTACATAAACTGTATGATGATAAATATTGGGGAGGGGGGGAGACTGAATAAATGAGAGAAATTTGTTGTTTAGATGAAATGAACAACCAGTATTAACAGGGTAAAAGGAATTTCACCCTTTTTTCCATCAGCACACTGTTGAAGATTCCTGTACCTCTGTATGTGTTTTCACCGCCTATGAAATACATATTTACTTCTTTAACACCACATGTAGTGTCGAACAGTAGTGCAAATGAGGGACAAGAAGACAACTAGTACAAGCAGTTATACAAGAATAGCTCAAGGGTTATATCAATAAGTATTTTATTTTCTAGAAAGTTAAAGTACTATACATGTGAGTATCAATCTTACTGAAAAACCTCTGCATAATTGTTTGAACGGTTTTCTGTTTTCTTTTCTTACTACGAGACCACTTCATTCACCCCAGTGTTAATCAGGAGGTCCCTGAAGTGAGCTAGCTTAAATTAACAAATCCTTTATTTTTTCTTTTTTTTCTTTTTTTTTTTTTTAATGAAATAAAACTTTTTTAAAATCACATACCAAAATTTCTTTTAAAAAGTTCCTAAAGAAAAATATTAGAATAGCTAACTTTAAATGCTAAATATACTTCTGATGCAATAGCCAGATTAGGAGTTTAACCTGAAAAATTTGGACTTAAAATGCCTTAAAACAGTATTTACTACTTGAACTCTGCTGTCATATTGCTATTGCAAAATGATATTGCTAAATAATTGGCATTGATATATTTTTATAAAATACTCTCCTAATACTCAATTATGAAATCTTGTAATATTATGAACCAATAATTTTGCAGACGTGAAAAAAAAAAGAAGAAATTGTTCTGGCACATACTAAGTGTTGACAAATATTACCTCTCTTTGAAATGGTGATCATAAAATTATTATTTGCTGACATAATTTTAGCTGATGTTCAAAAGCCCATAGTAAAAACTGGACTTCATCTCTTTTAAACCTTAATTAAATGTATATTAAATGAAACACATACTAAATAAAAATTTCTGTTTTAAAGGATGCATTAAGTTGCTAGGAGTTAAATGAATTTGAATAACTTGGAGGTAATTTATCTTGCAAGTTGCAGGAGATATTGAGTCATTTGATTTGTCTACATTACCAGGGTGCATCAGACTACTTCAAAATAATTTGAAAGTCCCTTACTTGGCTGTTGATGCTGGTTGTTTAGAGAAGACTCTGCTGTACTTTCATAAGTCTCATCAAAGGAATTTCACTGAAGTATCCATGTAATGATAAAAACACTTCCTGTTTTCTAGACACCTAATAAATAAATATATTTCCTTATAATATGAAGTTAAATTTAGTGATGAAAATTAAGTTTGACTATTGTTTTGCATTATCAATATAATTTCAAGATTATTGAGAGCACAGGGTGGAGTTATACTGACATGTGACAGATGAGGTGGAAATACAAATGTGAGAGCCATTGAACACCATGAATTTTTATAATATATCATCATTATGGAAACACCTGTGCTGAAGGACATTGTGCTGATACACAGAAAATATCTTTTCTGTGGTTGATAGAATATTCATTTTTCCCTGCAATTGTTAGAAAAGAGGACAAGACTGTCTGCTAGATAGACTATTTGCGGACAACATTAAAAGCGTTCTACACTGATAAAACATTACAGAATTTTCTAGCAGAAATGAGGCTGGAGGAAATCTTCCCTGTCTTTCAAGTCATTGAACTGAAAAAGAGCCACTTCAGCAACTATTTTTGAATGACTCTGCAGTTCTAATCTTCTGCCTGTCTGAGAGATGAAAGGACTGAAGGTATCAAAAAAAAGTTATTAATGAAGTACATGGGACAAAATGCATCCTCAGAAAATTTCCAGATGATACAAAGCTGCTACGGTTGATACACCACATGGTCATGCTGCCATTTGGAAAGACCTCAAGAGCCTGGAGAGATGACTACCAGGAACTCCATAAAGGTTAACAAAGGGAAATTTGAAATCTTGCACCAGGGTCCACTGTCCTGCTTGGGTTCAATAAAGAATTTTTGTGGACTTAAACAAACATTGTATGCAACTGGACATTTTGAGCCCTCTGTGTTGAAAACAAGTCTGTCAAGTTCTCTACTTTCTCCAAAATATCCTTTACAAAACACCACAAACTAAGAAACAGGGAAGAAAATTAGAGACAGCCATATAAATAAACATGAACGTTCTTCAAAGCTTTTTAGAGCTGAGTGTTTGAAACTATTCCCTTTTTGGGTACTGTATTGATCAAGCAATGATATGGCTTCTTGGATTTTCAGATACTTGTATCACAGTATCTGCAGAAAGCAATGTAGTGAAGATTGTTTATTGTTCCTGCACTGTCATTGCTGGATATGATTATGTGTTAAGTTAAATATTTTCCTTTAGACTAAAAAGTGGGGCTATTGCTTCAGAGATGGAATTTCCTTTATCAGTCATCAGTAAAAATGACATACACCTTACTTTGGACATGTTCAGCAAAAATTTCCAAAAATTATTTCTTTTAAAGGGCATGAAATTGAGAGAGAACACCCTTTCTCAGATATCAGAATTTTACAGACCTGGAGCAAAGTACTCCCAGCTGTAGTACAGAAAGAACAGTGGGCCAATTGCTGTTCTGTTTTGTATACCTACTATATTCAGCCTTGATTGATGGACTGATCAGGAAAACATCAAAGAGTTACAGCTATAAGGACAACAGAACAAAAATCTGAAAACAATTTTATATTTCACCACTGATAGTGCTTAGTTATTAAAGATGACTATAAAATAAGACTGAGGAGAATGAAGACTGCCTAGCTTAGCACTACATATATATGTTGGAAGGAGGAGGGTAACTGTACATGAGGTCAAAATATTACGTGTACTTATCAAAAATTTTAAAGGGTTATAAAGCTCTGCAGTCTAGAATTCAAATGACAAAGATTAACATGGACACAGATGACTGTAAATATCCACGAGTCTAGTACGTAATTTAACAGTGACATACTTTTTACAGTTTCATGCATTGCATCGAGTGACATTAATTCTGTGAACAAGTATGTCACAATTTTGGGGTTTTTTGTCTGAGGTATTGTCCTACCATAATGACAGGTACTTTATTTATTATTTTTCATTTAATTTGTTATAAAGATGGAATTGCTTTTCAAGGGTTTTTTATGATGCTCATTGTCAAAGAATCCAGTATTTCTCAAACTTGCCACTGGTTTGTGAGACAGCTATCTAAAATTATCCCACACTCTGATCAAAGCACAGATGTATTGAGGTTGTTTCTCAAATAGAATCATTGGTCCTAATGTGAGACACCCAGGAGGTAATTTTTAAAATACTTAGTTCTTCTGCTGTTCATAGCACTGCTTTCATTTTTGCATCATAGGGAAGGGGAAGGATATGCTTTGTGAATATTTCAGATGTTCTCAGTGTCACATAAGCACTTTCATCAGAGGCAGCAATGAATTCCAGTTTCCTGCCAGGAATCAGTAGGAGAAGGAGAAGCTGACCCTGTTCAGCTTGTTCAATAGTTTCATAGCCCAGAGTACACAACTGCACCTAGCAAGTCAGTGAGATGTGTTTGACTCCTTTTAAATTGAGCCTTGGAAACAGGTCTTTCCCAGTTTAGTGCTCTAATGACTACACATTTGACAAAGGCTAGATTCTGGACTGCAGGAGCCTGTATCCTGATTGAACAGAGATGTTACTCTTTGAGTCAAAAGTTTGTCCTTCAGTGTAGTAGGCTAGATAGCTAGATAGCTGTGGAGTTACCATAGATTTCTGAGTATTCTTCTGATGTGTAGAGCTCCACTGATTCATTATAAATTACTTTTTTTGGGCCCTTTCTTCCCAATTTGACTGTTTAGGAAACTTGTTCTCTTTCCTTCACTAGCATAAGACATTGTGCCCCATGACTTGTAAATGCCAGCAGATTCAATCTGTAGTTTTGTGTAAGGTTTAAAATCACCATTCTAAAACCAGAATATATTGCTTTAGATAAACATACAAACAAAAAACATCATACTTCTTAAAATTCTGGTCAGGACTGATTTTATATTTAAAAGCAAGAATTGTCAAGCTAACTATATTTGGTGTTATCTCTTTTGCCCAAAGCATACTGATTGATAGTGCCCTGATTGTGATTTTTACAATTTAAACACCTCATTCACTCAGAATCGGTTTATAGGCATAAGTTAAATTACATTTTTTCATGTGGCAGAGATCCAGCATATTTTACAACTGATTCACAATAAAAGCTCAGAATACATCTCATCCACATGCCACATTTCACAGAGTGTTTACCTCATTACTGCCAGTGGAGAAAGCCCAAGAGCCGAGGAATTTTCAATATACTATATTTCAATAACTTTACACAAACAGATTTTTGACTAGTATAACATGTAGAATTAATGCATGTTGATAGCCAAAATATATCATTAATGCGTTCCTAACTGTTCCATTCTTATTATCCTAATGAGCTAACTTCTAGGTTACTGAATTTCCTTGCCATCACACAAGCAACTCTAGCATCACACATTTATATGACTCTGTAGCATGACAAGATTATTCTGCTGATAGGAAGGGGGAAGAGAGATTAATCATGTACCAAAATATGTTGACAGAACCATTCTCACTTGGTATGAAGGTTATTTGAAAAATAGATACCTTGGCTGAGTCAACCCTCTTGTTTTCAGTTTGTATTTGTAAAAGTCAAGCCTAGTTCTGCTAAACACATGTTCTGCTTCTACCGACTTCAATGTTTAGCATTTTTTCAGGATTAAAAAACAAGGTAACAGAATTAAGTATTAAATCCAACACAAAGTTTCATGCTTTGGTTTTTCTTTCTCTTATTTTTTTCTTTTTCTTTTTCTAGTTCGAGCTTTCAGCAAGGATTAAAATCTTCTTGAATCTATTATTCATGTCATATTTGTGTGTGTATATATATATGTACATATATACAGACATCCTAAATATGCATAGATAAGCCCTTGCTAAATAATACACTGAAATTGCACTAGCTGAGGAGTCCAAGCAAGAGTATAAGCCACTTCTGATTTAGACAATTATTTAAACAGACATTAAGGCAAAGTAAAAAATAATTTTCATTGTAAAGGACTGTAACATCTAAAATCATGTCTACTCTAATATTCTCAAACAAATTTCTCTTTGCAGCTTTTTCAATCTTGTCAGCTGACTGAAATAAGCAGCTGTCTCCAGCTAATTGACAATAATGCCCATAAAAACTGAACAAAATTGTTAAGAACACAAAGAAATATGGATTTTTTTTGCTTGACATAATTTGCTAGTGCAGATATACTGAAAATGTGTCTTATAACATAATACATTCAGGATGTTACCTTTTACAGATGATCAAGTTTCCTTAGGTCTGTGATTTCTTTACTGATGAATTTGAAAATATAAACATTGAGCATACCAATGCAAAAAAAATGCATGGTTTCTTTTTAATTTAAACTGCAAATTATTGCTAACCATATATCTTTTATTTTTTTCAATAACTTGCTTATAATACATTGAGTCACTTCATGGTACGCAATGGAAGTGTGTTTGGGTGGCCTCTGGTTTAGATGCTATGTCAGTAAAAGAAAGGAAATGGAAAAAAACATACAGTCCTCTCCAGAACAGTGGATGCCAGCCATGGATAAATTAAAAAGATTGTACATTCCTCTGAGAAAAATTAATGAACAGAGCAGAGCATTTAGGACTGTTCTACATGAACTCACACCTGAGTAACAATATCTAGTCAACAAAACTGGAAACACATCTCAGAGCTTATAAAGTCATCAGAGACAAATGCTTCTTTAAGCATTTTTTATGACAGAGGTGACTCAGAATTCCTGTCTGTTTTAATCCTTTTCACTTCTTATTTTCTAGTTTCAATATTTTCCAAACACCCTTATTTTCTTTGTCCCATAAGATTTGCAAGGAAATTAGAAACATTTGAATATGACTCCAGTTTGTTAAGCAAGCCTTTGAATTGCCTCTTCAAAGGACAAATTTTCAAATAAGGGATGCTGTCTACAGAGAATATTTAGTTCCATCAGATCTATGTTTCATACCAAAATTCAATTATGGAGGGCAGGGGCAAAAATTCTCCCATGAGCAAACAAGGTATTTTCAGAAAAGTTAATTCCATCTTCTTTAGAAATACTTATCATACACACCGTGAAACTTCACAGGTCACTGTGTTGAGCCAAGCTATGAAGTCCTGAATTATGTTCACATAAAGCATTGTGCAAAATAAAAGCAGAAAGACTTTTTCTCAATACCTGTTTCAATACCATATAAAAGAGGCATATAATTTGTAGCTCGTGTACTGAGTTTCTACTAACACTAATTCCATGCTAAAGGAATTTAAATAACTCTTTGTGCTGTTCTCTGAAATACTCAAGTCACTATTTGGCTACAGAATGGCATGATTATTTAAGTAGTATTGAAATAATGAAATTAGTAGCAGCTTATTACACTAGGACCAATCTAAGAACTTAAATAATATCTCTTCTGTTGCAGATTTTGAAAAGATTTTTTTCAAAGCAGTAATTTTCATAATAATATACAAATTATAGAAATAACTATAAGTCCTTAGATAAGTCAGACATCACTTTTACTTCCATTTGTATTGAAATTTATAGAATTAATTTCTAGTGTCACTTAAATATCAATTACTTTTAAGGACATATAAAGTGTTATCTTTTTTCAGTGTTTCTCATAAGAACAGTAGCCAAAGAACAGTCATTCAGAGATTTATAAAAAGAAAACTGTTGAAATTAAAAAAAAAAAATCTTTAAAATGAAACAGATTGTTTGTGTGTGCTTTTCAGGGAAGTGCTAAACTGTATTTTCAAAATATATCCTGCCTGCAAAGCTCTTAAAATAGTACGTCAGACGGATCTGAGAACTTCACACAGTTAATTGCACAGAACTGAGGAACTTTTAGGGGAGAGTTAAAAATGTCATCTATATTCTTGTGAAGTGGTCTTTGCTGTATTGACTGTAGCATTTAATTAAATAAAATTGCTGCTAAAAATCTGACTATATATTTTCTAACAAAGGTTGCAACTTATTAGAATAAATCAACCCTGAGAAGCTTTCTTTTCTCTTTCTGTTCAGATCTTTCTCTCCCTCTAGCTTTTATTGCCAATATATTATACTCTTTTACTTCAAATGTAGGATACTTCAACAGTCCTTAAAAATGCAATGTGACAGAGAAAATAATGTATAGAATTTTCCCAATATCATATCCCAAAGAGCGCAGATGTGGAAAGAATCCTAGAAAATGTGATAAAAATTGTTCAATTTCTTTTACTCCCCCACCTTATGAAATCTTTCTTCTTTCTAGAAGTAAAAATTATGACAGTGTTTTCCTATTGTAGAATCCATTTTAAGCCCATAAATTTAACTTACTGACTTCCTTCTTCCTGAGATATTTCTCTGGATACTGAACCTAATTCAAAAGGAAATTATCCTTGCTTCAGAATCTTCATTGTTACTACACAGGTGCTATAAAGGCAAAACAACGTTAAAAATTAAGAAAACATTTACCGTGCCTGTTGGACCTCTAACCTTTTTTTTTTTTGCAGATGGGAGTGGACTTCTGTGGAAGTCCTGCAGATGTTATATTCCAGTTTCCTAAAGGTCACACCCAAGTGCAGTCACAGAAGTAGCTCCCGTCAATGACATTCCATTGAAGATCTGACATTTGGAAATTTTTGAACTACCCATCTCTTTAAAATTCCTTGTAGAAAATAATTATGAGTCATGAAAAAAGCTGTTGCAAAAATTGTCTGTATTTGGACTTAAACAGTAGCATGATGTTATATATATTACATTCTATTTCAGATCCCTCAGGTCTATGAGTATCCACTCTTGGTCCTGGAGATGGGAGGAAAAACTTGTCTGGATTGGGAAATTATTACAGTCTTCTAGGAGAAGTGCAGCCCACAAATGATTAAATGTTCTAATCTTTGTGACTTTTCCCACTGCAGGAACACTCAGGGATATAGATGAACTGTGAGAAAGCACAACTCACAGAGAAGACGAATAAAGAAAGGTAATGGTGAAAGCAAAATAAGATTAGACTTCAAGACAGTGTTTCTAACCTTGCAATACCTGAAAATCTTAGATGTGTAGGAAGTTGACACTGACACCTTAGTAAATAAAATGCTAGCAATTCCACTGGTGGAAGAAAATGGCATTACTCTCACTTTGCAAGGCTTTAAACAATGTCTAGGTTCACACCAATTACAGTAATTTTCTTTCAAAAATGTCATTAAATGCCTATTAAACATGGAAATATTAAAAAAAATCTGCAGAAAATAGTAGTTTAAAAACTCAGTGATAATGGTCACACAAGTCAACTTTGCATATTAGAAGATATGAAAGTATTCAAAGGAAGGGCACAGTGAAATAAAGCAAAGAAATATGAACGTAAATGGGGAAATTTTATCTATAACTTTATGAGAAAATTTGATTCTTATGTGATTGGGGTTTTGCAGAACCAGGAATTAGAGAAGGATTTTGTTATGATCAATAAAACTTTAGAAAGCTTTTTATATCAACACCTTATTAAAGTCAAGGATCCTCATGTGGGTTTTGTTGATATTGTTACTCTTTGGAGAGTTGTGAGTTAGGTGACAATGCAATCTCACTCTACCAAAGTTCTGCTGCCTTTTCTGTGGGACCGATGAATGAAATATTCATATGTTATAATTGTCTTCTTAGATAAAGTCCAAGATCATTTCAATTAATCACATAATAAACGAATAATCCTGGAATATTTGTGAGCATTCCACAGAATAGATGTTTGCACAGGAAGCAGAATAGCAGTAAGTTTCCAGTCTGGCAATTGATCCATTTTAGTTTTGCTATCTTAATGGTTCAGGTTATAGTTGAAACTTAATTCTATGTGAGCATCATTTTAGTAGGCAGTGTATTATTATTAGAATAAATCAAGTGTTCAACAAATAAAAGGAATATACAGGTATTCAATAATGAGTTTATAACTGTCTATTAAGCTATACATTAAAACTGGAGTGTATTACTATTCCAAACTTATCCTTTGTATATTGAATACAGTAAAAAAAGCCAACAAACATATGAATTATAGAAAGAACTCAACCATAATTGGCCTGCTCATTTTTTGAAAGCTGTACAGGCTTGACAGATTTGTTCTCCAGTCCCAACTGCCAATTGTATGGAAAATTTTTAGCTGTTGGCTTTGCCTCAGGAAAAATAATTTAACAGATAAATCTGTCTGAAAATTCATACTTTTCAGTTACCATGGACTATATCTTTTCATTGTCATATAGACAAGATCAAAAAAGATTCAGACATTTAATGGTTAAAATTTATTTTAAAAGTTATTTTCAAGCAGTAAATGAGGAGCAAGTTCTTAAAGTCTTTGCTAGAGCTCCTGGAATGATTGCAGTATGATTCTTGTTGAAGAGAATAAACATTGGCATCCAGCTACATAGTCTTAGTATGATTCTTCAGTACAAAACTCTACAGTGAGTTTCTGGAAAGTTCTAATTAATTGTAATGAAACAATCAA
The DNA here is from genome assembly GCA_013399195.1 of Dicrurus megarhynchus. Lineage (NCBI taxonomy): Eukaryota > Metazoa > Chordata > Aves > Passeriformes > Dicruridae > Dicrurus > Dicrurus megarhynchus. The sequence goes on from VXAD01009553.1 coordinate 518,089, forward strand.
CTTTGCAATTTCCTTAAATTTTGCATCTATTTTTTAAATTGAAAACAAGATTACCTTTCGATTGAGGACCATTTTCTTCTTGAAGTAATCCAACTTCACTGGTGTTTGCCCAAATGAGTTTTTTATATAAGGAAAATATAAATTGATACAACCACATAGGGAGATGCTTAATTAAGAATTTCCTAAAAAGATGTTATCCTTTTAAATATTTTTTGCATTTTCCTGAAATATCTGCACCATTTACTGCCTCATACTTAACTCTAAGTCATATGAGTACACCTACTAAGTCGTACAAATTTTTTCAGAAAAAGCAATTTTAGACAACAAAAACATTCAAGATTATTCTTCCTGATAATAGTGAAAAAAGGAAAAATCAAAATTAAAAGCCAAGCTCAGTGTCTGTGGTTTCATTTGTTCATAATTGTAGTAGATTTTGTATAAGGCCAGTTTCTTTTGTTAAAAGCCTCAAGGCCACTATTATGTGCACCTTGAAAAAGGTTTTTCCATGTTATCTATCAACCACCTCAACTTTCTATGATAAGTACACCAGGACATAGTGAGACTTGCTTCTCTTTACATTCACCCTACCATAGTTTCTCCCCCTTAATTTCTTACCACTCACTGTGTGCTTAGATACGAGTCCACTCACATACAGACAGTCTTTTTCAATCTGTACAACAAGTATCATAGAGTCAGCATGACTAGATGAAACCACTAAAAAAAAATAATACATGCAACAAATGATCATTACTTGCTGGTCAGTTGGTTGCTTTTTCATTTGATAGAAAGTTAACTCCAAATTTTAGCGGGTTTTGGTTTTTCTTAATCAAGTCCCTACTGGTTATCTATTTTTTTAATTTGCTATATTTTAATTAAAGATTTTTTTAAAATTAGAGAAAATTAAATTATTCTATTGAACTGATATAGTTGGTTTTCTTTCTAAAGACCTAATTCCTACACAGCTTTTCAGTTATCACTGCTGACAAACACCTCACTGAGTTTGGCCCAGGAAGCTCATGGTGTCTTGTCCCACTGCGTTGTCTATTCTGGGAACAAATCTTCGTCTCTTGCCTGCTACATCAATGGCAAAGTAATGATAAAAGCTTAGGAAAGATGGTGGCCATGTCACCAGCACAACAAACTATTTCAAAATAACTCTCTCATGACTCACACTCAGAGATCTCCTCTAGGCCTTCAAACAACCTTAAAGCTTAAATTAGGAAAATCACCTGACCAAAACTGGTAATGAACGGTACCAGTGCTGGTCCTGTGAGCATAGCTGCTCAGGCAGCACAAACTAATTATAAACATGTTCCTTGGAAGTGTATCCAAGTGAATGTACTGCTGAGGAGCCCTATGTCCTACAATATTGAAAAAATATTTTAAATGTGTTCACAAAAAAATTTACTTATCTCTAAAATTTACTTGTCTCTAGGTATCTAAACTTTTGCTGCTAGAGAAGCACTTTGGGGTCAATGTCAAAGTTTGCTAAATCAGGAATGCAAGCTTTTTTTCTCTCCATTTTTGAAAGGAATGTGGAGGATTTGTCCTCCACCTCCTTCATATTCTTTCTATTCAGCTCTTCAAAGAGTTCCTATAATAACATTTATTCCTTTATTCTGAGTCACAGCTAGTTTCCTCACTTTTTTGCTGTTCCATAGAGCATCTAGAGAGATGGGATTAGCTATCAATAGGTACCATTAGGTTCCCCTGTATAGGTGACATTTACCTTTTCTTCAGAATATGAATAGAGAACCTGAGTTCAGAAGGATGCGGACCTCTTAGCAGAGCTGCACTTTCTCTGCAAACAGAATCCACAGTAGCAGTTTTGGTCAACTCTCATTTAAAGCTGTGCCATTTTTTTTCTTTTTTTTTCTCTCATATCTTTTTACAAACTAATAACCTATTGAAGAAATGCCCATTGAGCTATGGCAATCATGTAAATAAACCAGTACTTCATAAGTCCTTCATAAGTGTTTCCATTCACCTGTATTTTGTCACAATATGAAAAAATAGGAAAGGAAAGGAGCTTATAAATAATTTTTAAATAATAAAATCAAATTAAATCTTAAATTTAGAAATGTATTTAAACCATAATATTTAAATTTTAAAAATAAGAAGATCATACTAGATCATCAGGAGCTTTAATACACTATAATCTTTGTACATTTCAAGAGGACTAGACTTACATTGAAAAAAAAAAATCTTTATTTCTTTAGTTGAGCACTTTGCATACTAAAATGTAATAATTTTCTTGGTACATACTCTCTTAAGATGTGAGGATTTGTGATTAAAACCCTGTGTAAGATGAAGAGATCTACTTCTTAAAATAAGCACAGATTTTAGATGTCCCTCCTATTTCATAACAATAGGTGGATCCAGGTGTCAAGTCCTGGAAATATTCTTTTGGTAGTAACACACTTTCTTTATTCAGCAGTTGTATCAAAGACTCACTCTTCCGTGGGTGTGCATGTTCTAGACCAATAGGGGTTATAGGGGTTATACAACTTGAATTTTGCTCTGCTCTGTGTATTTTCTTTAGAGATAGCATAACTTTGGTTCCATGAAAATACTCTACTTTTAACTGACCAAGAATCAATGATGCACACAAAATTTTCTCTTCTTAACTTGGCAGCAGTCCAAAGGTTCTTAATCTATGGCCAGAGGGTGCAGCTGGCAGTTGTACAATATGGTAAAGAGCAACTATAGTTTATATAGCTTTCTGATATTTAGCTTTCTGATAACACTTCCGAATGTGTACCTACAAAAATTATCATAGAATCATAGAAGTGTTTGAGTTGGAAGGGACCTTTAAAGATCATACAGTCCAAATCTCAATTTACTAGTTTTATCTTTGTCAACAAGAGTAACATCTTGATTTATGTTACAGTAGCATATACTACTACCAGAACTACATTCTTGCAATTTCACCTAAATAAGATGTAGAGACATTCCTGTAGTGTATTTCTAGATGAAGATATTTCAGTACAGCATTTGAAAAATCTGAAGAAAGGTGTTTGGGATTATGTTTTCTTTTCAAACTTCATGGAATAGTCCTTGACAGAGGATTATTCTGTTTGTGTCGCTATAGGCCAACACTTACTGTTTGCAACATACTGACAAGGACAGAGAGATGCTTTCTATTTATTTAAACCTTTAGTTTTTTATTCATATATAAGATGAGGAATTATTTGTAAAATAAAAAATATGCTAATTTTTTTTTTTTTTTTCATCCTTCATTACTCTAAGGGAACTAAGAACTGTACTAAGATGCAAATCCTACCTCACTTCATTGCATGTTGCTGCTGGGATGCCATAATGACATGAAAAAATTAACTATTGTTGTACATATGTTCAGTATGTTTTCTTCAGAACACCTTTTGCATGCTACAGGATAGGGCAGACATTAGATCTTTAGAAACAAAACAAAAGATGGCAACAATAGTCATCTTCACATATAACTACCTACTTTCAAAAAGTAGGTAATACAGTAACACAATTCTACCTCATCAGACAACCCCCTCCCTAGCAGCCCAAAGAATGAACTTTGAAGTACTAATAAGCTTTGTGAAGTTAAGAAATCTGGGAGATGACAGTCTAAAAGGGATCACAATGAAGACTCCTCCTGAGAACACACAGCTAGCATTCATTTCTCATTTAAGACAAAGTAAATGGCTTGGTATCACTCCATGAAATTCAGAAAAATCTATCTTTTTTGTCACACTTACTTTAAATAATAGTAATTTTTTAAAAATTCACAATCCAATCTCTCTTTCAATGGAAATCTCCAGTATAGAGAGAGAAAAAAAAAAAAACAAATAATGAAAATAATCTATGCTTCCTGAACACTCCCTACTCATTTGGCATGGCAAGGTGTGGGAGAAAACAACAAAAAATACACAAAATTCAAGCTTTCTAGAACACATTGTAATAGTAATTTTTGACTCCCTGTTCTGCCTCTCTTATAGAGCCTCACCTGTCACAGACCAAAAATCTTGGAGCTCCCAAAGATTCTGGTGAAAGCAGGGATCTCAAGGCATCTATACTCTTTCCTCTCTTAGGCCAAGCCATACAACTCACAGGCTGTCAGGGTTGCAAGAATTTGGAAAGTTTGCTAATTGTATTGCTCCATACTGGTGAATCTCACCTAAATTTTGTTAAAATCTCCTTAAAACCCATGAATGTCTACTTGGGATCTTTTTAACATGCTTGACATGGGAATGAAAACAATTAACAATACAATTTTGAAGATAGCAATGGGCTTGAGCTGGCTTCAACCCAGACATTCCTTCCTGGCTATTGGGGATTCCAGCATTGTGGAAGTGAACGTTAGAGAGACCTGTAATGGGAATCATATTAGTCTTATGAGTGAATTGTGTCTTGCAATTGCTATATTTTTTGAAGTGTGACTAACATATGTATTTGTATTGTATTGTGTTTCCTATGTATTTTGCTAAATTAGAAGTCTCTTTTAAAATCATCTGTCTTCAGATAAGTAAATATGATATGAAATATTGCAACTTCCACACACAAAATATCTAAAATAAGGTGGCCAGAGAGTATTGGACTCTGATAGTGGCATATAGCTACAGGCTTCTTTCAGTAGAAAATGCACCTACTGCCTACATCCAACCATTTGAAAACTGTACTGGGATATTCCAATATGTATATGTCATCCCTTGAGCTGCTATATTAATCTGATGCCTACAGTTTATCTCATTGTACTATGATCATGTTATAAATAATACCATTTGATTTTCCTTCAAAAAAAAAAGTAGTTAGACTAGCATATGTGTTTCTTGTCTTTACATGGCTTGCACCCATTAAATGTTTTTCTTCTGGGAGTATACTAGGAAGGTATGTAAAACTCTGCACATCACACCATTTTTGTATTTTGAAACTAAGGGAGAAAACTGACAGCTACATCATAAAGGTCCAAACAGAGTATCAGAATGATAAGTCTTTCAAACTGAGAAATAGTTCCATACTCTTCTTTATTGGAAAGGAATATAAAGGAATACCCTAAGTGAAAGGGGGCACTGATATTAAGGAATACTTACTAGACACACATGTACATACTGTCAGGCAAAGATCACTCTGTTAATTTACTTCATGATATAGTATTTTATTTTCATATTTTTCCCTCTTCGTACTTTAATTATAGCAGAGCATCAGCAATAATATAATATTTATGCTTGGAATATTTATGTACAGCAGAGGGTGCCAGACAGTATCCAATATTTTCTCTGCTAATAATTTCTACAAGTAATGATTTAAAGTGATGGAGAATGGAGGTTAATGTAAAAATATTTCTAGGTTGCAACTATGTTTCCTATAGAAAACAAACAGAAAATCAAGTCCTCTTTTATATGTTTTAAATTGCTACAATCAACATCAGAGCACAGTGCTAACAACACCAAGGTTGTAGGTTTGATCCCCTCAATGATCCTTGTCAGTAGCTTCCAACTCAAAATATTCTATGATTCTCTGATCTATTTTTCCAGATGTGTTAAATAAACCTTTACTTCTTTCTCCATTCTCTCCTGCAACTAGGTACAGGCATTAGAAGGAACACTTCATAATCTTATAACAATTTTTTTTTCTGTAGAGAAAATACTGGATTCAAGTAGATCTGCACTGTAGTCCCAGCTGAGACCCCGATTATCTTGTCATTCTTCCTGAAGATTTTTAACTCTCCGTGAGGTCACAGGACTTTTTCAAGTAATTTTCTTGGAGATAATGTATATTGAATGCTTGGAAATATCAGTGAGACCCGCTACATGCGAGTTAATTATTATTACCCTTGTATCTTTACTGTTAGTATTATACTTATATGACTGTGAATTTCTCCACTAAAAGCAAGACTAACCCACGAATAAATAACAGCTTTAATACAGTTCAAATCGTACATGCTGAAAAAACATTACTAGTTAATGTGCCTCAAACTGGATTGATAAATCAGTTGAACTATCACAAACTTTAGCCTTGGTTTTGTAGTACTGAACGTGTATTTAATATATTACTCTCTTTGAAGCACAGTAAACAAATATTGATCTATGGAACTGGGTGTGTAATATAACACATCTTCATTCAGAACTATCCATAAGAAAAATTTTAGGTTTTACTTTAAAGAATTGGTTTCTAAACCCGAAAGAATTTTCATAAATGGGTGAAAGAAATTATCTTTCAGTTCCAATATCCATTCCTTGTCAATCATGGAGCTGATGGAACATTTGAAATGCAAATCAAGCTTTCTGTTTCCACAGATTTTAAAAAAATGAATAAAATATTGGACTTATTTTACTCTGCTTAATATTTACCATTATTGACTAATATTTATTGGGACAAATGTCAGTCTAAAACTAACACAGCTCCAAAATTGATCTCAGGAATTATTCACTGTAAAGTTTAATTGAGCATTATTTAACCTAACTGAACTGTCTCCCAAATTCACAGGTTCAAAAAGTTTATTCTTCTGATGGCTAGTTTTATTTTGAACTCAAACAACATTTTTTGCATTGCATACTGATTCATTGTGTATACTTGCACATAACTGAGGACATTCTTTCATGTGTGAGTGACCTCCAAACACTACATAAATTAAGCCAAATATAATTCAAATATTTGTAATTTGAATTTATTTTGAACTGGTAATTTTTTTTTCTTATTACCTCAAAAGTTTATAGTTAAGTATTACTCATATTGCTAATGCAAAATAATGAGAACTCCCCGCTATTCCACAAAATGTCATAGGTAAGTGTTTGTGCAAACACATGTACATTGAATGGTTAACATAATCATAAACAGGACCAGTTGTGTTATTTATTGTATTTGAAATACCAATATTCCAATAGTAAATTGGAACTTGATGAAAATTAACATTTTCACTCTCACTTTTTGAATTTACCTATGTCTGCTATGGTTGAAAAAGTACATTAAAAAACCTGGAGGCATACTGAAAGTGTGCATATCTTCCTGCATAATTGGCAGGCACAATACCACGTTACTTTGTACTGCACAAATTTTGTTTTTGTGAATTAGCTAGATGCTATTGTCACTGCAGATATTGCTGTGCCACGAGTTACCCAACAATCAGGGCAAAAGCCAGGGCAAAAACACACTGCCTTTAACGTGTTCTTTTGATTGCCATGCAGTCAGGCAGTCATTACTTGTCTGAAACCTGTTATCCAAAGTTCATTCACACACACGCAACCATTCTCCCAAATGTTAGGAAAACGTGCTGTCACAACCAGCTCTAGCTCTTCTATTGATTCACATTCTTTCTCTAAGCATTCACCTTCGTGAAAATTTCTTTCTTTTTTCCTACCTTTTAGACAAATAACAGGTTTAAAGGTAGAGAGGTAGTTCTCACAGCACGTACTGAAATGTGTACATGCTTATAGCAAAGTGTAAAACAAAAGTATTTTCAAGCCAGAGAGTTCCACAGAAAGTTATTTCTTCTTTGGGTGATGAATACTCCTGGCCACCGTTATAATGCTAACAAGAACTGCATATATGCACCAGTGGTCTCAAATGAACTGAATGAGGCAAGGAAATAAAACCCAAAAAATCTGTATTGCTTTTTGTTTCCCATGATTTTAAAAATAATTGGTAGGCATTACAGTTAGAATTATAGACTTGCTAGGTTTGCTAGAGCTATCTGAGACCAGAAAGAGTGCTTTATAAACAGGTCTGTTCCTTCACTGAAAATGTCAAAAAAAGAAAATGACAAGAAACTCAAAGTTTTATCCAAAAAATCCAGGGAGTTGAGTTTCAAAATGTTAGCATGGTGACCATGCCAGCTTCAAACCAGTGGAAGAGAAGCTTGAAAACAGAAGTAAGCATCAAGGAGATAAGCACAGCATCCTGGTTCCCTGGCAAGTACACGAAGAGGGTACCCACATGTGAGAGCGGTATTTTAACACTTAAGTACAATTCATTTCTGACAGGTAAGGATACACTAAGACTCTTGATAAATCTCTTAAGGGAGGATTTAGGGAAGGCTTTCTTTTTTGAATGGAGAGAAAGACATTAAATTATACAAATGTATTTGAAATTTATGTGACTAAATAATGCAAAAAACCCAGGGTGTGAAGTTACATAGTCTATTCTTACTTGTCAGACTGAAGTTAACACAGATTTTTCCTATGCTTTTGATGAAAACATATTCTTCATTCTTTGCTAAGTTCCACAAATAGAAAGACCTGAAAAATGATGAAGACATTTATTGAAATGATGAGAGCTGCAGTGTGAAAATAATTTTGTACAGTGAAAGAACTAGTACCAACTAAACTCATAATTACCCTTCACACAATAGTGTGAATTGAGTAGTGTTCTGGCAGTAATGATAGATTTGTTGCTGCTTTAGTGAGCATTTTATCTGAGAGAATTTGCCTTTCTAAGTCACCAAGTAAAAGTGTTGCTCAGCCTTTCAGTACCTTCCAGACTGATATTATTTAGCAAATAACTGGACTCACATGCGTGTCCAGGCATAATGACTGAAGTAATTTTGAAAATCAACAAGGTGAAGAGCAGAAAATGTCATTTTTAAAAAAAAATTAATTTCTTATTATTCTTATGTAGGTAGGCACTGCAGGAGAGAGGAGTTCAAACTAAATCTTCAGACACAATACCAGATATGCACCAGAATTTCTTCCAGTTACCGTAGCAGCTGAGCCAAAGATTTTGGGTTTAAGCCATCTTTACACAAAGAATAAAATTAACAGTAATCTTTGGACTGGAATTTTTTATTTCCAAATTTTGTTCCTCCATCTTGTACAGCCCCCTTATAACTATAAGCTGTGAGCGAGCTGGTTGAAAGGAACAGAAATGCCTGTCTACTCATGCACTGGGCTGAGAACAGCAGTTTCTGAGGAAGGGATATTTTGGCAGTTATGGCAGCTTAAGCTTTAAAAGGTCCTGTTTTAAAGCCGTGTATGGGAGCATAAGCATTACTCATTTAAAAAGCACATTTAAAGCTAATTATCCTTGCATTAGGAAAAGTTTAACAAGAAACTGTATTATAAAGTTTTTCTGTACATTATCAGAAATCTAAAATCCCATGCATAGGTTAGGGAGAAAAACTGCTCCTTTTCTACAAAGTTTTGTCAGCTTTGAGCTTTAAACTGAGCAGTCCCAATATCTTTTCTATCCCTTGCAGAAGCTATGAAAGAGGTAAAGCTAATTATTTAGAATGTAAGTTAACATTAGTCCCAGGATTTTGTAGGGATTTCTTCTGTTTTGGAACCAAAGCAGACTAAAACTGCCTCCCTCTACCCAACTACTTCTTTGAGAAGCATAAATAATTTCTGTGGAAAAGATCTCTGACAATCCTTTTTTCATTTGATTTCATTACAGTGCAGAACAAGATTTCCAGAATCAAATCAACACAGGATATTCGAATTTAGAGAATAGAAATAAAGGAAGTGTTAAGGGCTTTTGTTTTAAACCTAGTAACATGCTATATGGCACCAGGTTTGGTCTGTGCCACTGTACCCCAGCAGTCCAGAAAAATTATTTAGCATGATAGCTGAAGAAAGCTACTTAATTAATTCTAAATCTATGGTTAAAATATGGACCATTTGAGACAGTCAGTTACAAATTGTACTGAACAATTTTGGACAGGCAGAATAATAACTAGTATTTCTAAGCTCAGGTAGGCCTGCATACCATCCTAATATATATATTGTGCAAGATTTTCTTAATTTTGAAATATAAAAGTTTGATTGTATTTGTGAGCCTATAAAAAGTTTTCGTGATGAAATAGTAACCTTAATAGACAGTAGTAAATGACATAAATACTGTGTTTTTTCAAAGTTTCCTTCTACAGCAGCAAAAAGTCAGATAAATTCAATTATTATGCTGGTAATTAATTATTTAGCATTATCTGCAAGAAAACAGAAACCTTTTGCTTTTGAGAGTCAAATCTTTGAGTACACATTAGAATATGTCACAGAAATACTCCAATCTCTTGTAGAGTCAAAAATGAAGGTGTCTTCAATAACAAGAGTCACAAGTAGAGACACTGTGTAATAAATACCATTATCAACTTAGAGAAAAGGTGCAACTTTTTTTCCACTTACTTTATGGAGTTTACATTGTTTCCTATTTCAAATAACATTGAATTATATGTTTCCTATCTATAGCATAAATGTCACTTGTTGTTCATACTGCAGAAGTAATAGTGTGCGATGAAAAAATATTTGTGTCTGCTGTGTTGTTTTATTCCTCAGTCAGTAACAGGACATCAACTAATATGTCCTCAATAGATTTAGAACTTCTAAACAGTGCTGAAAATTAAATTATTTATCACTGACTACACACAACACACTGGTTTTATCTAGTTTTAAGTTATTTAGTGTAATCACATGGCTCATTTAAATTATGCAGCTACTATATATTCTAGAAAATAGTTGGAAAATGTTTCCTCAGATTAAATGGTCACATTAGAGAAATACATGTTCCAGATACAGTAATAAGCCTCCAAAACATGAGTGTTTAAATCTCGAGTAGCAATGTACTAATCTTTAGTATGAGATCACAATTTAGTCTCCAGATAATTATAGAAAGTCTATTGGACTGAAATGATTGTCAAGAAATTCACATTGTTCAAGCTCTGAGAAACATGAAAGTTAAAAATCTTAAATTTAAGAATTCTTTCTTTTTATAATATTACATAGTATTTACAATTAGGAAAAAAGTGTTGCTAATGTTTTCCATTTAAGAGTGCACAGTTGTCAAACTATCAGTATCTCTCACAGTGAGATAATTGTGAGCAGCAAAAATCCAGCTGGCTTACATTAAACTATTCTGTGTTCTGTGTTAACAAATACTGAAATTGTACTGCATCTCCTGGGTGGCAAATCATTAAATTTCAGTGTTATCTTCCATTTTTTAATCTCCTTTACTCAGGAATATGTGATGAATCAACTGTTCAGATTTAGGCTCTGTTATTCGAGCATAAACCATAACCGGATGTGATGACCCTGTTGTGTTTGCCATTTCTTCATTCATATTTGTTGTTTAAGCCAGTGGCAGATCTGTTTTCCATTTGGGTCTGTTTTTACACAGTTTTTTTTTATCAATTTCATAGCTGGCCTTGCTGAGGAACCAGAAGGTCAAACATCTTGTCAGAGCTTGCATTGTCTGTGGCTCAGTTAGGTTTATAATTTGCACTGGGTAGCTGGTTCCTCTGTGTTTTGCACTAAATATTAGATAGTGGACACGCAGATATTTTGAGATGCCTGAATATACTTATGGACTGTAGCAGGAGAATTTGGTACTAATTACTTTGCTACTATTTTACATTATGTTTCTTTGTGTCTTGTCTAACTCCACTTCTACTGACCGGTAATTTGTGTGTACATGTATTGTTCACGCAATGTCGTCACATTAAAATTAAATGTAGTCACATTAAAATTGAATGTAGTTACATTAAGAAATGTGGATCTAGATACAGAGATTGTATAAGTCATCTGCATTCATCCTTTGCATGATTTGAGTTTTGAAAGGGTAAAAATTGGATATTTACATAAGAATAAATGTCTCCCTACTCATCCCAGGAACAGCAATATCCTTCCTGACGTTCAGCTATCTCTGTCCTTAATTTCTGATGCTTCAACAAATTTCTTATTCTGTAGGAAAAAAATGAAGGTAGTCAGCAACTTAAACCCCAAAATAATTGAAGGAAGTATCCTTGACTTTTTGGTTTTTACATTCAGTTTATCTTTTCATTATCACTTTCTGAAAGCATTCAGTTGTCCAGAGTTCACTGAGTATACATTTGGTTTGATTGCTTGAGTATTTGCTGAAAGTAAATTTTAAACTGAACATCTGATTATCAAATTTTTCGTTTGCCTTCATGCTGGGTTGGTTAGCTACCATGTATCATATTATATCTGGATTTTGATTCCCTGGCATACATTGCTACACCTATTATAATCAAACACAGTTGGAAATTCAAAGTGAAATGCTTAAGTTAGTCAAATACATGTGCTACTGCATCAAACTTAGAGCACAAACTTGATTGTAATATTCATAATTCACAATTAAAATGACACATTCAGAATTATTTGCTAAAGGAATTAATGAATCACTATGAATAATGAATAAATTTGAAAAATGAATCACTCTCAAAGAGAGAAAGGCAAAATTCATCAAATTATCTGTTCTGAATTACTTCTGATTTTCGATATTAAAACATCATGATAATGATATAGCTAAATCAAATAAAAGGTAAAGAATTGGCTGTATGCTATGAAGATAGTACTTGGAATACTTGAAAGGGCAAGAGCAGATGACAGAGGCTGACAGCAGAACTACAGAAAATCATAAACATTCCTTGCCTCTAGCTACAATTTAGAAGTTTTAGTGATTATACCGTGTACTTATTTTTAGTGGAGGATGGATGACGTTTCATAGTCTTGTATACTTTCCAAAAATTTTTATCTGATATGTAATTGGTTAGAAACGTATGCATTATGCACTTTTATTTGAGACCCTGTAATGAGTGTGTAAAGATTCCTTTCCCAGAATTGTCTCTTGCAGAGTACAAACTAAAAGCATGGTAATACTAATTACCTGTTATGTCTTGTAATACACTATATAGCTGCCCCCCAATACCTAAAGGGAGGCTACAAGAGAGCTGGAGAGGGACTGTTAACAAGGACATGTGGTGACAGGACATGGGAGAATGGCTTTAAGCTGAAAGAGAGTAGATTTAGATTAGATACTAGGAAGAAATTCTTTGCTGTGAGGGTAGTGGAACAGATTGCCCAGAGAGGTTGTGGATGCCGCATCCCTGGAACTGTTCAAGGCCAGGTTAGATGGAGCTTTGAGCAATTTGGTCTAGGGGAAAGTGTCCCTGTCGTTGATAGGGAGATTGTAACTACATGATTCTCGCTGTCCCTTACAAGCTAAACCGTTAAAATACCTTTGAAAAGTACCTAGTGGAAGATAAGAGATCAATTATGCATTGTATAGTCCTCAATAAACTTTACTCTTCAACAGACCTAAATTAGACTCATTCACTCCGCTGCCTAATACTTGTCCACAAATCACTACTGAGCTAAAAAAACTCTAATGTTGCCATTGCTATCTTCAACAGAACCAGCTAAACTTTTATGATGGATGTCCCGGTTTGAGACAAATTCAGAGGAATGTCTGAAATGAACATCCTCTGATAGAAGGCAGGTTACAGCCACCCCTCCTCCACCAGGTTCAGGAAGAAATTCCTCAGAGGAAAGTGAAAAAGGAAAAACACTATTTAATTAACAACTAAAATGCATGCAGGCAAGGGAAAAAAAGAATAATGCTAAAAGATAAAACCTCTTGCTGTGGAGAGAACCTGGGTAGTTTCAGAGTCCTTTGTGTGAGGGGATCTTTCCTCTCTGGAGCTGGGGCCCCACCAGGGGCCTCGGTGGAAAGGCCTCCCAGTGAGGTTCTGATGTTCTGGTGTTGCTGAACAGTCCAGAAGAGAAGAAGAAGAAGCCAAAGCCCCAGGTTTCTGTACTTTTGCTAACGAACAAGAAACTAGCTGAAAAGCAAAAGGAATGTGACTCTCTTCCCTGCTGCAGAAGCAGAGCAGCTGGGCAGGAGAAGCCAGCGAGCTTCTCTGTGTTTTGAACACAAACCGCCGAAAGAATTCCACTGGCTCTCCCCCCTCTCTCTTAAAGGTACAGAAAGGCACGGGGTTCATGTCTGGCGTAGGGCAGACAACAGGGAACACAGTATCATACAGTCACCGCAGGACAACGGAACATCTGAATAATGGGCAACTTGGCCAGAATCCATAGAGACCTGTGGCTCTGTCAAATTTATGGGTAGAACCAGAAGGGGAAAACAAAATCAGAACATAAATCAACTACTTTTTAGCTGACAATGTGATGGTTAACCAAAAACATAATGCTTTAAAGCAACCCATGCCCAGTCAGCTGAGCCTACACAGATGATAACTTCATCATCAATAAAAATGATATACAACATCCTGTAGAGTTATTCAATCAACAATTCCAGGAGGTCGTCTTTGATATAGAGTATGAAAGATGTGGGAATCCTTTCCTAGGATATTAGGTTTTATTGAGCAGCACATTTGCAAGTATTTGGTATGAAAATGGTATTCCTTCATACACATCAGGGAGCACATTCAGCACAACACACTGAGATTTAGCTGTCTGATTTTCATTAATGTTAATAGGAGTTGCATGGCTGCATCCCAGCAGATTTAGTTAAATTGTTGTCCCTTCCAGTTCACATCCACACACCAAATCCCTTTGCAGTGCATCCTGACTACTGAACTAGTTTGTCACAGATGATACAGTATCAGGAGCTTGCACTGCACTAAATGACTGAATTGTGGTAGAGATCTCATGGAATGAAACTTTAAAAGAATCTTTGAGAAATATAAGCCAAGGATAATGCAATGTAAGAGAGACATCCCCAATAAATGTGGAGTATTGTACTTTCAAGAAGAGTCATTATTTAAGGCAGTGATTATATATGTTACCTTGGCCACTGTCTAGAACAATAGGCTAGGGCTAGGATGATCTGCCCTAATGCTCTGCCACTTTGGATAAATCATTTCACTTTCTCTGTTCTGGTTTCAGTAGTAGTAAAACAGAAATAGTTGAACTCATCTCTTCATCATATTGCTCATCAGAAAACCATATAAAATAAGTATTATTTACCCCTAGATCAACTGAATGTACATCTTCACTGATGTGATAGCCTAAGATCAAAAAATCAGATATATTTAATGTCAAATATACACAATCATTGTTGAGCTATAAACAGAAGTCAAACTTCTCTCAAAACATATTCATATACAGTGGGCACAGAGTTAGGTTTAAGGAGATAGTCAAAACAAATAGCATGAGCCAGGTATATTTCTGATTAGTGAAGTGAACGGAACATTGCCCACAAGTTTTTATGTGATGCTATAGATCTGCTGTAGAAAAACTTCATCGATTGAATAGCACTTTGACCTATCAGCTTTCATTATTCCTCCTTTGTTAAACTACTTCAACTTCTAACCTAATTTGCATAGATTTTTAACTGCTTCTGAAACTGCATGGATAACCATAGCTGTTGCTTACATGGGAAATTTACAATAATGAGGCAACTATACCCAAATTATTACTAGCAAGTCATGTGATTGCCAACTGCTTTCTTTTTTTTGTTTTTTCAAAAACTGGATAGATTCAGAAATGCAGTACTGTATCTGATGCAGTGTTATCAATTCTTAGAGGGACAGAACTATATTTCTGTGATCTAGGATATAAAAGTTCATCAAAGTATACAGCATTACAAACTGAGCTTGAAAAAATATGTAAGCTTTGAGCATTAGATACTCCTGCAGAATCCATGACCCTGAATTTATTTATTAGGGTCTGGATGCAACTTATGAGCCAAATTATGTGGTCAGACAGGACTTACCAACATTTCATGAGTATGGGACCATCTAGCCACTACTAATGGCAGACTTGAAAGGAATATGTTGGCCTCACATACATAACATGCATTGTATGATATTCCTCCCCCTACCGACTTGCTGTCTGGAATTGACTGATAAACGCAAGGAACTATGAACTTTTTTTTAAGAAAAGAAAACTTTACCCCTATTCAAGTGTAGAGAAAGCTTCTCTTTCTCTTATATCGCTGACATCCCCACACACACTTCTTCAACAGCAAGAGTTATGGTCCAACATGTGGTTGATCTCCAATCAATTTCTTCCACTGAATGGGTTCACAGCCTCTGTCAGAACATTACCTTTAGACTGGGTTTGTAGCCAAAGCAGCTTTAGTTTTTCCTTTTTCATGTCTTCCACTTGCATTCTTCTTGTATTCATTGTATCTTTTGTTCATTCCCAAAATTCTCATTATGTTCCCGTTCATGTGAGCAAAACAACAACCAATTTTCTCATCAAACTTGGGCATAATTCAAACTAAAACTACTGAGCTCAGCAATGTCATTTCAGGACTGAAATGATTCTTGCTTCTTGTGAAAAGAACACACTAGACTCCTAGAGAACCATAAATTTGAAAGGTAGCACTGAATTACACCTTATATTCAGTTGCCTACAGTCCACTTTCTATTTTTTATTTTATTTTTATCTGGTATTAGTTATCAGAGTAAGGTCTCATTAGGATAGCAAGGATATGCTTAACCTTCCCTCTTTCTACTTGAAAACTCATTGCAAGGAAATTAAATTTATTGTAATGCACTTGATATTTAGTATCACGTTTGGCGCATCATGTCTATCCTTTAATTGCATATGGAATATGCTTTATGAAGCAAATGAAACACCTTGAAAAGGTGCTATCTTTACAGTAATCTACTCATCACAGCCACCTTTAATAGAGTAAAATGTGATAATATAAATTTTGCAAAATTTTAAATATATATGCAGACCTCCTACTGTCCCACTAACCCAAAAAAAAGTGAAGATTATTTGAACTAAAATCCTCAGATACTAAATCATGTGCCAATGAAACATGTACTCACATTGTTAGAGGCAAACTGTGAATTCTTGAAAGGATAGATAAAAAGAGTATCAAAATACCTCTTCTATTGCATTTGAATGAAATCTCTGAATACCAGCTCTATAAGAAAGTATGTTGGGAAATAGCAAAGTATTTTGGCCCTGTGCCTGTATATATCATGTTTTGATGTCTGTATAGCATTTTTCCACCTCAATCTCCACCCATTTTAAAGATCTGATTACATTTTGAAGCAACGTCTTCATTTAAGGTCAAGAAAAAATCTCTAACATGTTAATCAAAGTGAATACTTATGGTCATATCTCAATTCTGACATTTAAAAGAAACTTCATGCAAATGAGATATGTGACTGAATTACTAGAGAAGGTTATCAAATGGTGAATACAGAAACAGAATGAAACTCATTATATTGACTGAAGTCCTTCATGTGAATCCTCTAAAGTGAAAATTAGACTTATATTTTTAAACTCTGAAGCTTAGGAACCCGTGGGTGTATGCTCCTTAGTGCATCCTGATGTCTATACTACATAAAAATTAAAAGTATAACATTAAACAAAATTTCCTGTCATTGCATTTTCTGTGCTTGTAGACTCAGAAGTGAAGGTCTGACAAGTTGAACGAATTTCTCTGATAACCCTGAAGATTGACTTTTAAAACAAAAAAATCTACATTATTTTATGATGGGTTCCTTTTTAATATTTGGCTTTACTACTTTCCTCTAATCTGATTTTATTCAAAAGTAATATTTTCTTTAATTCACAGGCCACCTCTTTCAATAAATACTTAATCAAATATGAAAGCTAAATTTCTTATTTCAGAAATGAATATGTACTGAAAATGAAGTTATTTGCAGTAGTCAAAAAAGGGCAACATTAGTGAAGAAATGTAGGGCTATACATGGATTAGATAACCTCACATAGGTGAGGAATAAACACAGTGCAGGTAGCTCAGTGTTCAGCTGCAGCGAGGGCTGCAGACTGAGCTGTGGGTGATGGGAGCTGGAGGCAAGAGGCCATGAATTGGTACCAACCCTGTACATAACCAAGGGCCTGGGGACCCAGCCAGGTGATCAGACACTGAGACACAGCAGGAGGCTGTCTCAAACTTTCACCCCCCTCAGACTGTAAGGGAATAAAAGCTCAGGTTTTCCTTTGCTTGAGGTCCATCCTCAGAGGCACCCAGATCAAGCTGTTGGTTTTTTGTTGAACCATAATTAATTTCACGGATCAAAATAATTGCTCTGGGAAAATGCTCTGCTCTGGGAAACCTGAGGTCGAACCCATAAGGAAATCTGGTCTGACAGTGAGTGTGGGCTGTGTGGGGAGTTGTAAGACCCCAAAACTTGCTCGACAAGACTCTTAAAAGAGTTTACCTTTTTTAATGGACTCTGAGTTAGACACACAGGAAAAACACCAACAAGATATTCTCAAGAGGTCAAAACAACAGAAAACTTTACTGACAACTTCAGAAAATCACAGAACTTTGGCAAAAGTTCAGATCAGAAATCGACATAAAACATTTCAGAAAGCACTAACTTAGCCCATTCATCTTAGCAAAACCCAAGCCCATGCAATGTTAAATTACTCAAAACTCAAAAAATTGCTCAAAAGAAGAGGGAATTGGAAGAAAGAGAAGAAAGAGAGAAAATATATAGAAAAGAACAAATTCTGGACTTAGGGTGAAAAAGCAGCAATGACACTGCATTTGCTCTTTGATAAGACTGACCAAATTTCTGCAGTTAAAATTTGCAAACTCTTGCATCTTCCGCAAAATTATTAATGATAATATTCCCATATCCTTTTTCTGTTGTCTAATCTTGCAGAATACCTCCTAATGAATTCTCTCACAGGTGTCAGTGGTGACAAACAGCAGGCAACAGCTCATACATATACTCAGTAGAAGATACACTCAGTAGCAGAAATATTTCCTACATCTGGAATCCAAACCAATTTCAGATAGAAAAGAAAATAATATGAACCAAATAAATACATATTCTTAATCAGGCACCTAAAGGAAGACTTCCATAAATTAAAAATCCTTAATACTCCTAATTTCTCAGGTCACTGTACTCAAGCATCTACCCTTATTTGAGCACACAGCCTTCTCTTTAGTGTTGCATGTGAACCAAAGAACTACATAGAAGACTCCTACATAAAACAGTTAAGTCGACTAAGACCTAAGTTCAAGGTTTTTTTCAGTTTTTTCCTGTAAGTATATTTAATTTTTTATTTGTTCTGAAGGTTCTATCAACAGGTAATAATGATTGCCACTTTTTTCTCTAATTTAATTACACTTAATTTACTTCAAAGTCAATTGTTTTTAACTATGGCCATATCATCAGTAGTCAACTAGTTACACTAGGCGTTCAGTAATATTTAGCCTTATTTAGAGACAACAGAAAATACAAATTCAAATAACATTAATGTCAGTTCCTTAAGAGCACTTACTATAAAAATATCTTTCTGTTTCCTTGAGGTATCATAGCTTTTAAATAGAAACCTTTTACTCCTTCAGGAATACAAAACATTATTTCTTAACCATACAGCTACGATGGCTGGAATTAGAGGTAGCACACAGAGAGAGGTTAACAGAAGCTGTAAACCTGTAGGGCTATCAGAGGGTTCTGACTTAAATGTTAACACTTTCTTCAATATACACTCACAGAAATTATACACAATTGGAGATTGTGAATGTGTATACACTGGATTTCAGCCTGATCACACTATATACATTTATTAGTTATTGTTGTACCAAAGGAATTAACTTGTGTTTAGATATATTAAAAAAAGGACTCTGTTGTAAAAACAATAAAACCTATTTATCAGTAGATTTACACTTAAATCTCAACAAAAAATATATTAACATGAGTAGGGTGATAGGAAGTTAACAAAGAAGTTTTTGTAACGTCATTGAACTGAACACATAGGAAATAGGAAAGTCCTCAAAAGCAGAACCCCAGTATCATTAATAATAGATCTTTCTGTTAATGCAACCAAAAATATTTTTGTTGTATTGAAAGAGTTAAAGAAGTCTATTTTTTCCACTATTACAGAGTTTCAGAGAAAGTAAAAGCTATTATAGTCTTAATTTTAAAACAAGAAAGATTTGTAGAAGGCAAAAAACACAGTCAATCACTTAAAAGACAACAACAACAAAAATATATAATATTTCCAGGAGTCACTAACTTCTTTCTCTGGATGAATCTGATTTGCTTATCTGTAAATTTACAATACAAAAATACTTCCTATAAATTTATAAATTCATTAAAAGATGACAAGCAAATTCCAGGTGTGTGTATCTATTTTCCCATTCTTTTCAGACAAAAAAGTAACAGATAAAGCCAATACAGGTATGATGGAGGAAGTTAATTTAGATGACAGAATCACTGGCAGACACACATTGAGACTTTAAGACATTATTACACAGATGGCTAAACATTACACCAGTATAGACATGTTCTCACCAACTCCACAAACTGATAAACATGTTCATCATATATAGATGATAGAAACGTGGCCCAATACTCCTATTTCACTCAATATATAGAATGACATAAAATCCTGGCTCTAATTAAGTATCTGAGGTATTCCATTACTACCACCATTTTCCTTTTAACTGCTAAAAGCCTCACATAACCTTTGTCATCATGATTTACAGTTATAAAAGGTTTTTTGGTCGGTGAAAACCATCTACGAAACTGATCATGATATTTCTTATAATAAAGGCAGAAATATCTAATGTTTTTTTCTGAATGTACTAGTTTTGGCTGGGACAGAGCAAGTTTTATTCACAGTAGCTAGCATGGGCCTGTGTTTTGGATTTGTGCTGAAAAGAATGTTGATAAAGCGGGGATGTTTAATTATTACTGAGCAGAATGTACACAGAGCCAAGGCCTTTTCTGCTTCTCGCACCACCCCATCAGCAAGGAGGCTGGGGATGCACATGAAATTCAGACTGGGCATAGCTGGGACAGCTGACCCCCACTGACCAAAGGGACATTCCAGACGACATGACATCATGCTCAGTAATAAAAGCAGAGGAAAAAAAAAGGAAAAGAGGTGGGGAGGACATGACATGACACACAACTTATAGAGATGTGGCATTTTTCTTCTCAAGTTATTATTTTCCTAGAGATGACTAAACATCTGTCTGAAAATAGTGAATTAATTCCTTATTTAGCTATGTTTGCACATATGGTTTTTGCTTTGCCTATTAAACTGTCTTTATCTCACCCCATAAGTTTTTTGCATTTTCATCCTTTCAATTCTCTGCCCCATTCTCCTGGCAGAGTAGCTGTGTTGTGCTTAGTTGCCAGCTGGGGTTAAACTGGAACACCAGAAAAATTCTGAATTTGTGAGTTATATATGCTTACTTTTTTTTTTATACAAATGGCAATAACAAGACATATTAGCAACAGTCAGAAATATTAATACCTTCCAAAATAGCAAGAGGAAGGTCAAATTTGAGTCTATCAAATGGCAAAATCTTCATTTGATATTACTTTAAAAAATTAAAGCATGTAAGAAAGGAAGCAATAATGAGTCAGATCACAAGTAATTAAACTGTACGATCCATGCACACAGGTAGCTGAGAAAATGACATGTTGGGATATTTTATAGTTTCAACTTTTACAGTTAGATATGGAATCCATACATTTTAATATGTAAAAAACGGTTTCATATAAACAATTGATGAATCAAAAATTATTTTATTCACTAGATCCATACAAGAAGAAAGGTGAAGTAAATGGCTTTCCAAAAAGACCTGGCTGCAGCTGCACAGGTTATAGTGTCTAGCAAAGTGATTGTTTAAAAAATGTGAAGTATTTTGGGAGTCAACAGTTACCCAAGAAGGTAAGATTTGGTAGAAGGAACATCATGTTTGAAACTTTCTTACTTTCATATTTCTTTCCTCTCTGCAAAATAAAATGATATTTCATCTGAGCAGCACATCTGACATAAATACAATTTTACACAAATGATGAACAACCTTGCTGCCTTAGGAACCAAATGGACTTTTCTTAATTGCTACAAGAGACATATGATATTGTTATGAATGGATGATGTGGGTTTAAATAAGTCCCTGCCTTTTTCCCAGGCCTCTGGCAGCAGGCAGTAGCTTTATTGAGGTGGCCAGCACCCTAAGACACACTCTCAGTTGTAACTTCTGTAATATTGGCTGATTCTGTCAATTATAGAATGAATTATTTATTTAATAGACACAAAATGAACAGACATAAGACTTAAAAGAGACTATTACTACAAAGGAGTACGACAAAAAGAGGACAACTAGCATTATACATGTGGGGCTAAAGATACCATTAATTTACTGCTAGTTAAGGAATAATATAATTTAGGATCCAATGTTTCTTACCATCCAATTCCTGATGGAGCACACATCGAAATCCTTTCCCTCAATTCCCAGGAAAGTAACCACTGTGTCCAGGCTCCTGGAATAAGTCTCACACGCTTTCGGGTCGTGTGGGTAGAGGGCTTCTCAGGGTGTGTGTAGGAGTCTTCTGCCTCTGTGATAATCTGTAGTGCCTTTATAGTGAAAAACAGGCCTTTTGGTCACCTATGTTTTTTCTTTTATCTCTTCCCACATCTGCTTTCCATACCAAGATGTTGATTCTTGGTTAGGCTGGCAGACCTTTTGGTGCCAGGAGATGATATCCACTGGGCCTTGGCTGCCTGGGTTATCTCTCCTATCTGCACTGGCCACCTGTGGTGGGGAGAGGGGTGATATGCCCTGCCACAGATATTCACCTCAAACTTATTCCAAGATAATTAGAGCAACTTAGAACTGGTTCAACTGATTCATAGAATCATCACAGAAATATAGAATGGCTTGGGCTGAAGGGGACCACAAAGAACATTTAGTTCCAACCCCCCTGCCTTGGTCAGGGACACCTTTCATTAGACCAGGATGCTCAAAGCCTCATCCAGCTTGGCCTGTTGGATATTCATTACTTCTCTGGGCAACATGCTCCCTGAAGCCTTCTCTTCTTCAGGCTGAGCAATCCCAATTCTCTTAGCCTTCCTTCACAGCAGAAGTGCTCCATCCCTCTAATCACCTTTGTGGCCCTCCTCTGGGCTCACTCCAACAGGTCGACATCCTTCCTGTGCTGAGTACCCCAAAGCTGGATGCAGCACTCCACATGGGATCAGAAAGGTGGGGCAGAATCACCTCCCTTTCCCTGTTGGCCACACCTCTTTTGATGCAGCCCGGGAAACATTTGGTTTTCTGGGCTACAGGCCCACTTTGCCTGCTCACATCCATCGCCTTCTCATCCACCAGTCCTTCTCGGCAGGGCTGCTCTCGATCTGTTCATCCCCCAGCCTGTGTTGTCACAGCCCGGGTGCAGCACCTTGCACCTGGCCTTGTTAAACCTCATTGGGTTCCCAAGGGCCCACTTCTCGAGCTTGTCCAGGTCTCTCCAGATGACATCCTGTCCCTCAGGAGCGTCAACCACACCACTGCAAACACAAAGAATAACAGTTTCGGTCTAGATTTTTTCAGTGCTAGGTAGCAGCTGTCCTTCATGAGTTAAAAAAAAAAAGCAAAAATGACTGACTTTATTAGATTTAATTAGTTGTGCACCATTGCTACTGTCATGTCATAATATAATTTTTGACAATTTACAGTATGACATGTCAGTGGAAGTACACCATCAGCTAGATCAAATGCACTGCCCACAAAAATAAAGACAAAATTGCATTACAAAATACTTTAAAATTTTAAGACAAAGCATTTCAGAAAGCAAAAAGGGATGATATAAAGACAAATAATTTCTGCACAAGTTTTCAAAAAATTATAGGATTTTAAAGATTGAAGATTTTAATGAAAACAAAATTTTTCATTAGGAAAAATCCCGAACTTTCTGACACAAAAAAATCAAACTGCTCCATTGAGGACCAATTTAGGATTGACTCTGCAATCAACAAAGTACATGTTGTTTTACACACAAGGTAACACACATTAATTAGCTGATATAATATTACGACTAACAGATGGGATGCATAAAACAGTGCCAACAACACTTCAGCGGTTCTTATTTAATACATTCACCTTTAGGAAACTTATGAAGATTCAAGGATAATGTCATTACCTTTTCCTTTTATGTCTTCAAATGCCCTGCTTTGATACTGATGTTTAACTGTGAGAATGATGTTATTCAGGACATTGCCTTCATTTGTTCAGTCTAGTTGGTAAATTATGTCTGCAGTATAAAAATATTGGTTACTGAGAGCAAAAAAACACATTTTAATATAATACTCTAATTTAAATTCATATCTTCCTATGAACATTACTTTCCTCTTCATTTCAAATATAAATGCTGGTATAGATTTCAAATGCAGAAGGGAGTCTTAAGTGTGAATATTTAATAGATTGTGCTTAGTCCACTGCCCCTTTAAAAAGTTTCTGATTTTTTTTGAACAAAAAATGCCATGATTTTACTGGCAGCTATTGCTGCATTACAGATGGTCAAGGACATATGTGGTTAAGACAAAATGAAGTGAATTAACATAAACGGACTAAAAGCTGTAAATAAGTACTTTTCTCAAAAGCTTGAGATAACATGTAAGCTCCATGGATGTTTTCCAAACATGTTTATTGCATTAAAATATTTAGTAGAATAGTTAATGCAAACATTTGAATTTTAGAAAAGTAGAACTCTGAAAAATGCCTGCAAAAGCCTTGTAAACTATGATCTTACCTACTGACTACTAGGAACATCAAATACATAAAATAAAACCTGGGGGTAGAGATCAGACGTCTCCTTCCAAACTGCCACCTGCAGACTAAATGCATCTTTTTCCTGGGCTGCAAGTTCCAGGTCCAGCTGGCAAACTGCACTCAATGGAGTGCTCCTGTCCTTGTTTTTTGCTAACTGGAAAAGTATCACAGCATCACCAAACTCTTGCATCCAAACTAGAGAATAGGCTGCTTGAATTATCACTGTGTTGCATGCAGTCTTGCTATCAACATAAGGACCACACTGTATATGCGAGTCCTTGTATCCTAAATGAAGAATTCTTATTAGCTCCCTTGCTACAATACTAATATTGATACTTTAAATTACACAGAATTAAAATATACCAGCAAAAACTATCTATTGTCTACCCTTTTCTCTGGTGATCTCTTTTCCCCCTCCACTGCCCCACTGGGTTTTTTAAGGTACTTGACCAGTCTAGGGGAGAAGGGTGTATAGGTAGTCATCAACATCCTGGTTCCAACAGATTATGTTATGAAAGATGGAACTATCTTTATTTCTCCCACACAGAGTGTTTTGTGCATGCAGATACCTTTCTTTTGGGAACCTAATCAGGTTTAGGTTTGAGCTGGGCATTTATAACAGCTGTGGATTTGCAAAACAGCTAAGACACCTAGGTGTCCAGAAGTCTAGTTTCAAACAAGGGTGTGTACATTTTCAGCGTGTTCAGCAAATGTCCAGTTTTTGCTGTCTCTTAAATACTGTTTTAGACAAATTTTCTTCTGTTGAATCTACTCACAAATAGGTTCCTATTCAAGACAGAAGTGTAAAATTTTGTGGAAATGTCTTTATCTCATCCTGCAATTGAATCACAAGTTATAACCAATTGTAAAGATTGTCTCAGAATTATTTTTTTATTGGTATCAACTTGTACTGTATTAATTTCCCTGGATTATTGCAATAAATTCACAACTATCATTGTTCTACAAAAGCTCTGCATTTTTACTCTTATGCTCCTTTAACATGATAAAACAATGTTGATTAAAAGTTTTACGTGCTTTATAAAATGGAGTGTTTTATTAAGACATAACACAACTGCAGGGATATAATAAACTATTTCTATTAAGTTGGTCCTGCATGCTGACTTCTGTTAAAAAAAAAAAAAGCAAGGAAATGAACATCTGAAATTATCACTACAGTTTATAAATTTTAATGAAATGCTTTTTAAATCAGCTTTTTGAGCAATTCACCTTGTTTTTCAAATACAGGAAATTTATTTCAACATAAGAATTGTATGAGTGGAAGAATCAGTATTCCATTTGGCTGAAAAGCCTCTTGAAACACCATTTAGAAACTTCAGTTTAGGTAGAATTACATAATGTTGAGTTAAATAACTGCTTTATGTATTGGTTTGGGTTTTACCCCTTTAATGCTTATCCCATGAATGAGGATAAAGTAGTAGAGCATTTAAAAGAGAAAAGGAAGGGGTAGAGGTACTACTTGTCCTTCTTAATAGTAAAAAAATCTTTATTTTAAAGTATAAACTGTACTGTAAAACATTAATTTTAATTAATGATTTAGATCATCTTGAGCAAAATTAAAAAGTAAGGCAGATGATTAGACATTTATTCAAGGTATATTTTATGTCTTTTTCTTAATGAAAAAGTATATATAATTGGCTTAAAATGGAAGGCAATACAGGTCAATAGATATAATATATTTAATGAAAGTCCCAGTTCAATTTTCTGTTATCACCTGTTCCCTTATTTTAAAGTCCTGAAGTCACAGATCATTACAGATAATCAGAATGTGCAGGACTTTTCCCAATTCTGGCTAAAATTTACTTCTATTTGTGCAGGTTAGACTTTCAAAAACTATTTCTATATGAGGGCAGAATTTTTCAAGTTTTTTACAATTTCATTGATTTCTGTGTGAAGAATAGGTCTGCACTTTATACATTGGCAGGAGGAAGAGAGCTTCAGAGGGACAAAACTATTGGAGATTACAATATTCAGGTATAAACAACAAAATTGGTGTCCCCTTAGCTTTTTCCAGTAAATACTTCGTTATGTAAAACTCTGATTCACATTCAAAATGATCACAGAATTTATTTTAATGCCACTTTCTTGCAAATTTTTCTGTATTATGGTTGCTAACTTCCTTTTTATCTTGTGTATTTGATTCCTTCCAGATGGTATTATATCTAAAAAATAGACATATCTTTCAGATACAAAAGTTACAAAAGTACTTTCATTATATAAATGCAATAATTATGCACAGGAAAATTAATTACATATCTAAAGACACATGGAAATATTTGCCAGACACATGGAAAATATTTAGGTTTCCTAAGCATCCTGTTACGGAGGTAAAATAGTTACTAGAAACACAAAATAGTCTAGGACAAATTGTTAGTTTCCTCAAGACCTAAACTTCAATTCACACAAAATATGAGCTTTAGGAACATTTGTTTAGACCACATCATTCATGAAGCTCAGACCCATTAAGATACAACACTTTTAAACTGAATTGGAAGTTTATAAGAGGCAGAGGTCCCCAAATATATCTAAAGTCTGTAAGAACCTCCATTTTTCATATGTGGTGAATTCCCCAATATGTGCTTCAGCAAACATGTCAGTTTGCCATGTGAGACCTACTCTAGCCCAAAGATCCCAGAATCAGACCTTTCTCCCTCAGAGCAGGGGGGAAAGCCCAATACAAGGGGCAGTCAGTGAATGTTGGCCCTATATAAGCACAGCAGCTTCCAGAACACTTTATCTCAGAAAGGAAAGTCCCAAGGGAGTTCATTTGTTTCTAAATCAATCCACTTCCCCACAAAATTCCCTTATTTCTCTCTTTACTGCCCAATGAATCTGGATTTTATTTACTCATTTGTGATTTTTTTTTTCTAAATTATTTAGTTCAGCAGGATGGACTGACAATAACTGCCCAATGCCACTGGTGGTACTGTGAGGGTGAGTGGGGGCTGAGGGGGGTGAGAGAAGCAGGTCTGGCTGCAGCACAGGGGCCCCTTGTTCACCCAAACTGCAGGAAATCACAACCCTCTAATCTCAACCAAGTACCATCACAGCACCAACCCACAGGGCACGGGGCACTTTGCTGCTGTTCAAGAAGCCTAATTAAAATTGAGTTCTTTATGAGTGCTTTGCAATACTTTGCAGGCTGCCTTCTGCATTGTGTTTTCTGTGGACTCCTGGCATTTGTACTACTGCACAGCCAAACCCATAAGAAACAGGAAAGTCTAATTCTAAGATTCCTAAATGTCTTTGTGTGCAAGAGCATGGGATTAGTTCCTCAGTCATGCTGGTTGAGAACTAGTTAGTTCCCTTTCCTAATGGCTGCACAAGTACACACCTGCTCTTACTAGGAACAATTTAAGAATTCAGTTCCGTCAGGTGAACTAACAGCACTGAAAAACTTTTAGCCTCAGATATGCCCAAGATTTGGGATTGTCCAGGCAGAGTAGCTGGACAGGACATCAGGAGCACCAGAAGGGGTGCTGCTCTCCAGCATGGGCAGGCATGAGGCAGCTGGGCTGTCGCCTCGGTCCCAGACATGATCCCACAGCCAGAGCCAGGCAGTCAGGGGAGCCAGCTGCCAGCAAAGGGGTCGGTGAGCATTGGGGAGGATGGCAATAAGACGTGTGTGAGATCAGTGCAGGAAATCAACCTGCCCAAGGACAGGGCTAGGGGCAGACAGGCCTGAGATGTGTCTGGAGCAGGGACTGGGGGCCCTGGCAGGGCTGAACTGGCATCCTGTGCCATGGAGCGGGCCCTGACCCATGCCAGGAAGGGCCATTACTGCATTGAGAGCCCCGAAAAAAGGAAAAGGTGTTGTGCATGTCTCTGATGATCCTAATGGAGGGTTTGAAGAAGATTCCAGGTCAAAGAATTGTAAAAGCAATTTATTCAACTGTCAGGATTTCTCTCCTTCAGGTATATGCCTTTTTGACGTAGATAATATTGTCAGTCAGACAATCCAGCTTCTTTTCTTTTTTGCCACTCAAAGACCACTTGCTGAAATCGGGACTTGCCTTACTTGCAAATAAAAATCTTAGTTTTTTGATAGAAGTTTTCAGTAAAAATACATAAATATACTACCTTCAAAATACAACTTCAAATAAATATATTACCAACAAAATACCAACAAAATGCAATGCTCAACTAATACATTACTAATCATTATTTAAATGCAGTGTAACAAGGTGTGGTGGTGCATCTGCTCTTGTGCATGGTCTGTGATCTCAGGAGTTCCTGATAAGCCTTGACCAAGCAGCTGAGGGGTGAAGTGTCCCTTGATCATACCAGGAGCTCTTGCATGGTAAAGGTGGGAACAATTCTGGCTGTAACATGAACTCAGCTGCCTGAGTGGGGAACAAAGGATAAGTAGCTATCGTCGTTAGCCTTGATAAATCATTTTCCTGAATTGTCACCCAAGTGAAACAGTACCGTTGTTATGAGACCCTCTGAAAAAATTAATCTTAGTCAAGTGAAATGGTACCATTGTTACAGACTTTTGAGCAATTTCAGGAACTATTGACTTGAGATGGATCCAGGATGAAACTGATGACTAAAGGCAATTATCTTGCAAAGCAATAAAGAGCAGTGCTATGAGGCCCTTTGAGCTCTCCTGGATTGCAGTGGGCTGTGCCAACACCTTCCCCTGAGTGGGACACTTCTCAGAGCTTGAAAACTCTCAAGTTCACAATGCTTGGAAGACCATCACTGATGACGAGGCCGAGGCTGACACCCGCATACACACTCCAGGTGCAACCCCTGCCTGCTGAGAAACACCAAGGCAATTGATGTGAATATTTCATTGAACCCAAGGGGAATTTTTGGTAAGTATCTCTACATACATAGGTATAGATGCATACATTTCTGCCTCTGTGTGTGTGCATGAATTCTGCATGGTGTGAATGTTGTGATCATGAATCTGTAACGAAGTCACTGTCACAACTGTAGAAAATCCTATTGAATCCATTTGGTATTGATGGCAGACTACTGAATCTTACAACAGTGTGGAAAGGGAAGGGTTAAACTCTAGTTCTCAATTACCCCACAATTCTGTTTTGAAAATAAATGTAGAGCCTGCATTACAGATTATTTCTAAGAATTAGAAAAAAAACTATCATTACCGAGAGAGCTGTATAAAGGGCTGGCTCAGGATCTGTTGACTCTGAAGATACATGTTGCAGAGGCTCCTGATTCATAGCTTTCACAGAGACTCCTAAAGCAAGCAGAATTTACATCTGCTATGAACCTAAACTGCTATCCTTACATTTTTCTCTACTGCAAACAAATTAATTACACTGCAAATGAAATTAATTTTTTTCTCAAAGAAAAAAATAAGAGTTTCCAAAGCAGGATTTGAGGAAGCAAGACAAGTTTCCCGTTAACTAGTAAGGCAGGTCTTTAAATACCATTTTCATTAGGGAATGTTCTAAATTAACAAAACTGATTTTGCTGAAACTCAGAAGATTATCATGTCTTACATTCCTATTTAAAATGATAAGTGGCTAATTGCATTTCTTTTTGACAAGGCAAACCTTTAAACATATGTGTCCAAAGAAATTTATAATGAGTTTGAAAAATGAGTTGCTCCAATTGGAAACATTATTGGTAGCTATTCAAATACAATTTTTACTTATAGTGTAATTTCCACTATTAAATTAGGGATCCGGACTTACGAACACTCTTTTCTGTGTTTGGCATATACATAATTTATATCCTCACTTGCTTCTGTCCTTAAACTATGCCATGCTTCTCTCTTTATTATGGCCTGAATGACATGGTGTGACTTAATCTTTTGTCTAAGCCATCCCACCCACCTGCAGAAGACAAATAGCTGATGAAGCTTCTCTTTATATTAAGCTTTAAACTTTGACCCTGGTTTAACAGCTCAACAAAAAAAACAAGCCGAAAGGCTTTGTGCACCATACTAGGAGATATGAGTCTATCCATGCCTTTCCTAAATTCCTTGCCTTTATCTTCCTAGCTTCATATGTGTATGTTGATAGACTACCTAAGATTGATGAATACCCTGACCACTACTGTGTTACTTCTGCATGTAAAAGTACTGCCTTACTGGTAACCAGAAAAACTGTGACACAACACAAAAGTTATAAAAATTAGGATATTATTACATAAAAATCCTGTAATAAAATGTTTTGTCACATGTAAAATACTTTTATCTTCAGACCTGATATGACACAGACTGCTGTGTCATATCTGGAAACCCGTGTCCATTTCTGGTTTCCCAAGTACAAGAGAGAGGTGGAGTTACTGGACAGACTCCAGCAAAAGTCTGCTAATATAAAAGACTGGAGCATCTCTCAAAATCAGAGACAAATATTATATCGTACTGCTCTCACCCTTTGACAGCTCTACAGCTAGGAGTCTCTTATTGCCTTTAGTTCTGAACACTGTTTTGAAAAATAAATTATAATTCACAATAGGTTGAAAATCTAATATTAAATTATTGCTAAAAGATAGAAATTGTCAAAAATAATATGCAACCTTCTGTATATGTTTAACATAGTATGGAGGAGAGCAAGATGGTACCAGTGCATTTTTGGCCCTAAACTATTTAGAAAATCTTGAAAGAACATGTATTTTGTGTATCGTGTAGAATTTATATTAGCAAAAGATGCTTTTATACATGTTCTTTTGATTTTCTTATAGCTTCAGAATCAAACAATTAGGATAGGGTGATATATGGGTCATGTTAAATAATAATAATCAGAACTGCAGAAGCAATTTCACATGTTACTTAATATATGTGCACAATTTTTATTGCGTATTTGAGATTTAGACATTTTTAAATTCCAGTTCTGTGGCAATTGTTTTTCATGTGCAATATATGTATGTGTACTCATAACTGTCCCAAAAATGTTCCTTGTCTTTATCCCAGTGGCTAATTGTGTAGTTACATCAGTGTGGAAAAGTTTACAAAAACAGACAACTCTTCCTCTGCATACATATCTTTCAACTGCTTTTAAAGAGGACAATTAATTTGCATAAATTTAAGAAAAATAGTAACATACAGAAAAAAGATAATTAATATTCTTCATGTAAGGAATGAAAAACCTTATGAGGCCTGAAGACTGTGTTTCATTTACGATTTAAAAATTTTTTCAGCAACATTCAGACTGAGCGGGGCTATGACTGCTTTTTTAAATACATCATTGGGTAACCACTTAGGAGGAAAAAGAGCTATAGAAGACAAAGCATATTGTTGGCATGAAAATAAATGTGTAAGCACTAGCTAAGAAAAAAATTATGCTAGAAATAACAGAAAAAAATCTCTAGTCATCAAGGAAGTGATTCTCTGGAACATTCCAAGAACAATACCTGGTGACCCAGCAGAACACTCCTTATCCTCAGTCTTAGTTTTCATGTTTAAAACATTGTGGGCTGTGGTCTCACAGCCCTCCCCAACAGCTGTGACTTCTTGCTACATTAGCTAAAGGTCACTTTAAAGAGTACAGAGGAATACAAAGGGAAAAGAATTCATGCTGTAAAAAGGAAAATATATTTTTAGAATAACACTGAAGCTGAAAACTTCATTTTTATGGATTTCCATTAAAAAAACCCTGGATTTCCAGTTTTTCAAGGTTTTTAAGTATTTTGCCAGTTTGTCAAAAGTAATGCTGTCCTTGAGGATTTGCCCTGCAGTTTTATAGCTAAGAGTCTTTCTTATTTACAACTGCTTTAAGCGGGTCACCTGGTAGTAGCATAAATGGGTATGAAGCAGTGGTGATATTTAGTCATTCCTAATAAGAATGCCGACTAGGAGATATCTGTTCCAAGGGGTCAAGAAAAGAATTATATTATGGAATATTGAGCATGGAAACCACAAGTTCTCAATTAAGTTCTCACCATTGCAGAGGAAAGAACTGTGGATTATCAACAAGATTTATTATTCTGAAATGCTAATTTGGAAATCTCTGGTAGACTATTAGGTGTTGCCAGTGTTACAGATGTATTTACTGGGACAAGGAATATGTTTGTGGGTAAGAGAGCAGTTTATCCTCCATGCTATACCAGCTTCTGACAGGGCTGCATAGCTGTTTAAGCCTATGCATCAGTAGCTGACACACCAGTCTCCTCTTTATAAACAGCATTTCTTTCATTGTAATCACCACTATTTATCTTTGGTTGGTGGGTTGCATATTTCTATATAAGAGGACACCAAGAGGCTGTCCAAGAGGATACTGAGAACAAAAAAATTGGAGATTGCCTGAGCTAAGGCAGCTACATTGCAAAAGCACTGCATCATCTCAATCAGACCCTCTATGTAGGAAGGCACATCAGGGGATCGGAAATGGAGTTAAGGAGCCACTTGATGCAAAAGCTGCAACATTCCTTAAATCGTCATGTAATCCAGGAAGGATAAAGGTTATATGAAAGCACCTTTTTGTTCCACCCACACACATTTCTCTCAAGAAATATGAAAAGAAAGTTAGCACCACAATTAGTTTCTTCTAATGTACAATATCTGCACATTTCATTCCCTGGGGTCATTTTCAAAGAATACAGTTTCCCCACCACCACCATCTACTTATATTTTCAGATCTAGAAATACGGAATAAGAACTGTAGTTGCAATTCTTAACTTAATTGGCATTCTTTCAAGTGCAATTATATCTAAAAGATTGGCCTTTATTCTTGCCACACTGCTACTTAAAATGCCTGATTTTTTTTTAATACACTGACCATATTCACTCATTTTAAATATCACTCTGACAGTTCTATACAACAAAAATCACTGGGCTTGAGAGGTTCATTCAATTAACGGTTTTAACACTTGGAGATTTTTTAAGTAGATATTTTCCCTATAAAAACTTAAATTGTTTGGTTCTTTCCCCTAATTAGCATGAAATCAAGGAAAATAAAGAACTGAAAGTATACTTCATCCTTTATCTAGCCCACTTTTGAAAATACATATTTTCTTTATGTTCAGCTATCTTTAATTTACTCAAAGATTACTTATTTCAGAGAACAGGGTTCCTCGGGAGGTCGCTTCTGTTTTTTCCAACTGAGGGAAAGAAAGGTAAAATGTTGCTACTACTCATTGTCTGGCAGTTGCTGGCAGTCTCTATACCTTGATCAGATTAAACATAAATATGCTATCTCTGTGCTTCTTGAGTCATATTTGCATCAAAAGTTTCTTTAAAAGGGAAAAAGAAAGAATCTTGCAGCCTTGAATTTTGAATTTTTTTCCTCTACCCTAGAGAATATATTTAATATAAACAGGAATTTAAACTGGAAGACAATAACTTTAACAAGTTACAGTATTAAAAAATAAATTAAGACTCTAAATTAAAAAAAAAAGACATCCTTACAGACCTTAAATATAATTTAAATACTTTTTTTTCAGTTGGGAGAAATAGTCTCATTTGGTTTTATTCATGAAAATACAAACAATAGAAATTTTTCTGAAATATAAAAATATAATAATTTTCTTTAATAGCTCAAAATAGTTTCTATAACTAATGCTCATCTATGGGTACAGGAAGTCAAAAGTCAGTAATTCTGCAAAGTGTAAACTGAAACATTTGCCTCATAAGTATGTTAGTTCCTCAACTTATTAGAATTCTTCATCCTATTACAGCATATTACAAGCCTCCATAAAATTCCAATCAAGAGTTTCTTAGGGAAGAAAATAATAAAACCAAGAAATAATAAAACCTTAAGCAGCATTCTGTTATCTCTCTGCCTTTGCAGGGTAGAGGCAAACATATACACCAACAGATGAGAAGGAACCTGAAAGTTCTTCTGACACAGACTGATGTATGTTTGTGCAGGTGCTATGGTAAGTTTAATTTAGCATTTCCAAATACTCAGAAACTGAAAGAGAATTTATCTAGTATGTACTAAGTTGTTGCAGTTTTATTTTACAACCTTCTTTTCATATTCTCTTTTCAAAGATGCTTTATTCTGGCATTTTTGTGACACATTGCCCAGTGCAAAATTGTTGTAATGGATGTGTTGCTTTTAAGCATGGGGGTAAATGATAATTTTAATGGACAGCACACATGACACAAGGGATCATCCATAGAGGTTGTTTGGTTTGGAGCAGATTATTCTGCATCATCCAGCAGTACTAAGAAATTCAAATCTAAAATCAGGTGAAGTGAAGTGAAGTGAAGTGAAGTGAAGTGAAGTGAAGTGAAGTGAAGTGAAGTGAAGTGAAGTGAAGTAATCTGAGGGAGGAAAAAGGAAATGTTGGGGAAAGCAGGAGTATATTTTAATGAAAAGGAAAACATTCTTTATTTAATAAAGGGGATTTGTTAAGTGTTCTGACAATTGCAGCATGCTTCTAACATACTAAAGTTGTCTTCCAAATAATGTATACAATGATGAGTAAGAGGTGTAGAATGACTGGATCTATTCCACGTGCCACCATTCTGTTTCTTCTTAAACTGTTTAGGGACATAATGAAACTGTCCTAATACAGTACAGCAATTTAAACCCAAAATATCACTTTGCTGTTCCATAACACACACTGTATTTACTATGAAATTCTTAAACTCTTTCTTCTTGTAATCTTATTTAGTTCTCTTTTTGTGCTGCTTAAAAGAATTTATTCCAAGGCACTCCAGGCTGTTTCAAACTATCTACTGTTTCAGAGATTTTGACAGGGAAGTGGGTAAACTTCCAAAATAGTAAGAATCATTAAACCTATCTGTTAATCTACCTAGGAGCTGGCAATACATGGTTTTCTTGCAATTAAGTATGTTTGTTCTCAGGAAATTTGTATCTTGAAAAGCCATTGTCTTTCTTGAAAGCACTGTTTACACTGGATTCCATAATTTAATCCCAGTTAGCCATGTAACAGATGTGTAAAAACTTTACCTCATCATGATTCCAAATCTAATGCCATACCGTCCTATTAGGATATTGCCCTTGTTCCAGCTAGGACAGGGTTAATTCTTGCAGGAGCCAGGAGGTGATGTGGCTAGGACCTGGAGATTGTTCTATACCACCTCACATCATTGCCAGGGGCGGGGAGAACGGATCCCTTCTGGGTCCCTTCCAGGCTGGCACAGAGTCATGGGTGGAGCAGTCGGGTATTGCTGTTTCCATCGGAATCATTCGCCTCTTTCTTGTACCCTCTATGGTTAGTACTGTTGCTGTTACTCTTTCTTTTCTTATCTCGTTGCTGTTTCCATGAACCTGTTCTTATCTCAACCCATGATCTTTACCTTTCCTGCCTCCAATTCTCCTTTCCAGACCTCTGTAAAAGAAGGGGGAGGGTGGGAGTGAGCAAGCTGTGCATAGTTTCAGTGAGAACACCAAATTGGAGAATACCATTCCTAAACCATAACAGAAATCTTTATGCTCAGAGAATGAAAGGGTCAAGAGGAAAGGCTGGCTGACTTGTAAAT
Source organism: Dicrurus megarhynchus (assembly GCA_013399195.1). NCBI lineage: Eukaryota > Metazoa > Chordata > Aves > Passeriformes > Dicruridae > Dicrurus > Dicrurus megarhynchus. The sequence goes on from VXAD01009553.1 coordinate 553,712, forward strand.
ACCTCAATACATTCAGCTAAGTTTTTCTTGAATAGTTTCTCAGAAAATATCAGAAAGGCCTTATTTTAGAAAGTCAACTAGTCTAACACAATTTCCCTCTTCTTAATTGTCTTTCATTCTTTAATTTTCTTGTTGACATGCCAACAAGAACAGACTTCACATCCTAGATGACATGATTCAAGTAGTCTGACATAATGCCTTCAAGGATTTAAGTTGTCTTAGACTTCATAAACTCAGAAAGAACAGTTTAAATTGTCAATAGGCAGCAGAGAACACAGAAAAAAATTATTTATACTTAGTAGAAAAAGTAAAATGCAAAGTGTAGTATTTTTATTTTCCTTTAAAAACAAACACATCAACTGAATACATCAATTGTGTTAACAAAATGGATTAATTATTATAATGTGAAAAAGCATGCTGAGAACCAAAACAGGCAGACAATTTTGTCAGTCTGGGGCATTTTTTTTCAAGTTTTATAATATTTGACATGTTTCATAACTGTTCAAGTCCTGTAATCACACAATCATAAAAGTCTGTAGTTTTTAACTTCTTTATTTACTGTAAAATTAAGCTCTGAAATTCTAATCATCATGAAAACAAACTTGAAAAAAGGGGCTATGAGAGATAAGAAATAGGATTTCTTTGAAAACAGGTTTGAAAAAGGTCTAAACTTTTCCTATCATTTTGAGTGCCATGAAAAGTAATTTTTTATTTTTTTTTAAAGAATGTAGGGACTTAAGATCTTGAGCACCAACTCAGTGATGTTAAGGAAATTTCTCTGTCTGACCACCCAGAACCCACACTGTCAGCCACTCTCTCACCACCTGAGCTGGGACCAAGGACCCCTCACAGCTACACGCCCCACACTCACACAGTCACACCAGGTTCCCTTCCTGGCTCAACCCCCGGTTTCCCATAGCAGAGTCTCAGACATCCAAATCCTTCAAATAACTTCATCATAGTGCAATAACTAGAGAGTAAAATAACAGCTCGAGCTGGTGCCTCTGAGGATGGACCCAGAAAAAAGGAACTCCTGGGGTTTTTACCCTCACAGTCTAAGTGGCAGAAGTCTGGGGTCCTCGGCTCCTGCAGTGTCTCCCAGTCTGGGCTACAAGTCCCTGTTCCCCTTTGTTATGCAAAGGGTCAGCAGTTTTCCCAGCCCTTTGGCTCAGGCTTGGGTTCCTGGCCCCGCAGAGCTCAACCTGCAGCTCACACAGCAGCTGCTCACCAGGCTACCTGCACTGAATGGATTCTTCAACAATGTGAATACTCGTAAAGCTCTTGCCAAGTACCTCTTACAGGCAGGTAGGTTTGAGGTTCCCTTGAGCTTTCAGGAAAAAATTCTGTCTAAAATATGTGGATCTTCAAAGTATCTCCCACCTCATCTCAGAGATTCCTGGTCCAGTATTTAACTTCCCTCTTTTTGTCTGTCCAGCAGATCCAGGCAAAACTCAGAAGATGAGGCTTTACACAGTTTTTCACCAATCCTTCTTTATTTCATGAAACTCTTGAAGGCAACTGCATGTAGTGAGCTGCTCTAGAATACTGAAGAGATGTAAAAATTTACTGCACTGAAACTAGCAGCAATAAAGTAATAGTTTACTGGTATGAAGTGATTTTTCCTCGCTTTATAATTTTTAACTAAGAAAAAGGATTCATCACATAATATGTGATCACTCCAAATATTACATTTTACTGAATAGAGGTGATGTTGATGGTGATAAAGTGTCCTCAAAAGTGGTTTCATTTTGTACTATTTTGAAAGTATTGCAATTTGTCATAGAATAGCACATTCACTTCTAATTAAAAAATGTGATCAGCTTGGAAACTGAGCACTTTTAATCTAGTGGTGCATTTGAGAACAAGAGGAGGCATCGCTGAATGTTTTTATTGTGAAAATATTCAACTTGTCATATTTAAAAACATTCTAACTCCAGAGAACATTTTACATATGCAATAACTGCTGTCATTGCTTCTGTTACTATTCAATTGTCTTATCAAAAATATTACATAATATTTAGTTAAAATGCCAGTCCAAAGGTTACCCATAAAGAAATGCAAGAGGATTTGCATAATAATTACTCATCAATCCAACTGAAGAAATAATGAGTCTTTTAAAAACCTGAAAATTTTAATAAGGTTATAAATCCAACTTTGCTAGCAATATACTTTTGTTTTCTTCCAAGGGTGCTCAAAACCCTTTTAGAAATAATAGTACAGTATACTCTTAGAAAATAAATCATCTGACCATAATAATTCCAGTCTTGGGAGATTATTTTACTTAATTAATAATGATAATAATCCATGCGTCTCTATTATTTCCCTCTATGATTAATCACGTGTTTCATGGGCATTATTAAATTAAATCTCCTAATACCCTGAGAGATGAGTAAATACTAGTATTCTAGCTACAACATGCAGCAAAGAAGTTAGGTATGGAAAGGTGAAATAACCTGCCTAACACAGAGTGAATAAGGACAAATACTAAGAAATTCAGAGTAATTTCCACTCCTAGAATTTTGAGATATGTTTAAAATCCTATGGTTTATATTTCTCCATGGTATTTTTGATTTGCTTTTGTTTCCATGGATTTTGGACTTCAGTTGTTTTTCCAATAGTTCTTTTTAATGGTTGCTCTCTACAGCCATGGAATCTAGAAAATTTTTTTTCTTAAACTAGACAGAGAAAGAAAAAATTCTCACATCAAAACTCATCCCCAGTGGCCTAGACTTTGAGGAGAACAACAAATTAGTTAATATTCAAACAAATAAACAAACAAAAAAGCAAACAAAACCCCTAAAATAATCCAATGCATCAGAATTAAAACCAAATAATTTTCTTAATTTTTTTCTTGATTAGGTCCTAAAGGTGAGCTTTTACACCCATACTCAGGTGCCTACACAAGCAACTTGACTTTTGCCAGCTAATTATATGCACAGTGGTTTTCCATTTTCCATTTAATAAAGCCTCAGAACAACTGAGCACCCAGGTTATTTTTGATGTGTGTAATTAGAGGGTTCTGGGCTGAACTGTAGGTTCCAGTTTTGAAAAATCTTAACCTATGTCTCCTGACTTTTACTCTTGGCTTAATAGAACATTTTTCTTCTTAACATTTTTATTTATATTGCACATGTCACCATAGCAGATTAGGGCAAAATAAATTCCACAATAATTCACGAAAAGCTGTGAGTTCTATTTTAGGATTAAGAGCAGTTGGTTCATTATAATAAAGTGTTGCCATGTTAGCTACATAGTCTAGAAATTGATGAAATTATTTTTACAACAAAATTAACACTTTTGACACATACAGTACAGAAACCATAACAAAAGGAGAAGGTAAATAAAAACTGTGCTTCCTGAAGCTGTAGATGCTTTGTGAGACCTCTGTTTAAACAGTCCTTCTTAATGGATTTCTTTTTTCATAATTTTCTCTAATTAAATTCGCTTTTCCCTTCTACAGTGTAAACAAAACACATGTAAATTTAGCAGGTTCGTGATAACCCCTTTGGCAGAATTTCTCAGCTTTATGGAGTCCTTCAGCCTCAATATTCTCTTCAGAATTACTATTGTAAGTTTATGTGAAATGAGGAGCAGATAGCTTAATATTTTTGACCTCCAGCAGAAATTTGAATGGAAACTACAGAAGCTCAAGCCCAATTAAGCACTAATATAATTGTCTTCATATAGCAGAAATAAATTGTCCTTTCACTGTAATACTTCTATTTTATACTTGAGGGAAAGGCCAAAAAGGGATAAGGAATGATTGCTTCACTGATCATATAGATCAAATATGAACTTTAACATGCAAGTAAGCACATATCTAAAGGACTGTGCTGTTTGATTGACTCCTGGGCCTGGTACTGCCATAAACATAAGGTCAGTCACTTTTTCAGTGTCTGAACCAGACATTAATTTTTCCTTTATGAACTGTACACTCCATTTGTGTACTGCACAGGGCTAAACCTCATTTTTCTCTGTTTCCTAAATAATTGATACAGAGCCGTTATCAAAACAGAACCCTTTCACAAAAGGGTTTTCCAATTCAGTCACTCCACAAACAGTTTAACCTGCACGTGCAAAATAGCGAGATAATTTGTAATCCATCAGGGTCATTTTCCCCTTTAAAATAAAAAGTATATAAAGACAATATAATCCAGACAAAAGCAGCAACATCAGGTAGTAAAAAAAATAAATAATCTTTATATTAGAAATCATTATAATTGCTCAAAATCCATATTTTTGATTTTGTTTGGAAAAATATGCTGCATATAACAACAGTACAAAGCAAAGTTCAATTCCCGTAATCAGTATTTAAACAGACTTTACTTAGGGATTTCAGCGCTATCTTCTAGGGTTTTGAGGTGGGTTTTCCTTGCATTTCAGGAACTTTTTTGCAGGTGGGTGATATTCTGAAGCTATTTATTTGCTTTTTGGATGCACTTTTCAGTGAGATTAGAGCTTTTTCATTTTCTTTTTTATTTTTCTTTTTTATTTGGGACTCTATGGCAGTGAATGGCAACCAGTATTAGCTCAGATGTTCAGAGCATGGTGCCAATAATGTCAAGGTCATGGGTTTGATTCCTTTATGAGCCATTCACTTAAGAGTTAGACTTGACGCATCGTGGGTCCCTTCCAAATCAGAATATTCTGTGATTCTGTGTGATTCTGTGAAATTGAACTGAAAACAAAGAGGCTGTCAACAGGCAACCTTTCAAATAAATAGGGGGAAAGCACACTTGAGTGAGTGACACATTTATCATCCTGTTCTGATCTTTCGGTCATGGGTTTCTTCCTTTGTGTCATTCCATGCTCTGTTTTCACATTTTGCTTGCATTTGAAGAATTGTATACTTCCTCCAAGCTTGGGGTTTTACCAAAAGGAAAAATGAAATACCATTATTCCTCCATTTTACAAAAAATTCTAATTTCTCTGCATAGGCCTCAAATAGGCCATTGTGTAATGCTGTAATGCCACCATACAACTTGTAGAAGTTCTCACCTTCTACACAGGCATGCTTAGGTGAGCCCAAAATGCTTTCCAAGACATGCAGAGATACATTCTACATAATGACCTCAGACAACAGAATTAAGCAGTTTAACTTCTATGAGTGATACCATAAGGAAAATTTTAAAACTGCAATATTTAAGAGTTTTTAAATGTCCCTAAACAATGTTCTAACTACCCCATGTTCTCAGTATCCATACTGATAAGAATTCAAGTAAGGATTTAGTTTTTAGCTATATATACATATATCTGTTTTTCTCATTTATGTTAAAGGTTCTGCAGTAAAAGTTAATGTGTGGAAAGGTAACACGTGCAACAGCTTCAATAACAATAACTCTTATATTCCGCTAAAGGCTAAACCACTGTCAAAATGGGATTTCATATTGTGATTTCCTCTTCTTTCAGATAAAAAAAACTTTCATTTCTGTAGCACATTTATTGTCATTTGTTACAGCTCTGCTGCATGTGCTACTGGGGATGTTTAAGCATTATCTGTTACAAGAGTAACCTTGTCAGCTACAATGGGATATATGTGCACATGCTTATAAACTATTTTATTGTGATTTAGCTGTGCTTTATTTTACCCAGAATAAAAGGAAAAGGTGGAATATATAATTATCTTACAGATGTATCAAGAAATTGAACTAGATTTTTCAAAAGCTTATACATTTCTAAGTGGTTTCACTTAAAAAAAAAGGCAGACATATATATAGCCAGATTTTCCCTAGGGGGGTAATATTTATTAATAATTATCAATATCTTTATCTTGGAATTGTGAACAGATGATTCAATCCAATAAACAACATTGTACAAATGTACAGGGAAGACATTAAATTCTAGAAACAGACCGGGGCTGTAGAAAAGACAGTTTAGGTAAAAGACCTAGTATTTAATGAATACAAGTGGGTTTAATTAATTAATTATTAATTAATATTTTCTTTTGCATTTTTTTTCTTTGCATAATGTACCCATTTCTTTTGTTAATTCTGATCAAGACTGATGGGAAAAGAATGGTAATGGTAATAGCAGATGGGCATGGAAATTTCAGATACTGTGAAAAGAGGAAGGAGAGAAGAAAGTCTGTCAGCTGGAACTGGTCCATGGTTGTATTTCAGTCCAGTTTTAGTTTATGGGCACTGAAAATTTTTCTACTTCTATTACCGTTGCTCTTCAATGTCACTAGAAAACCTCAAATGCATTGAGATTCAGCTTTTTTTAATGTGGGTAGATAAAGACAAAATCTGCTCCCACTTTACCAGCTCTTACCTTCCCCACAGTCTTTGTACACAGACAAATAAAGATACCTGCCAAAATGTATAAATAGAAAGAATATGTTTTTCATGACTACCTAATATCATTATGGAAGAAATTTGACGTATTTAAGACTTCATATAAACTACAGAGAGTGATTTTGACATGGTTTTTGTGGAAAACACAATTATTTCTTTTTTTTGCCTACTGCTGACATTAAGAGAAATAGCCCTTATCCTCTTCCGTGTAATCAATATAAAAATATTGCTGCATGTCTTTTCCTATGACCTACAGCAGACGCTCTTCACTCTGCAAACTTAACTAAGCTTGTCTCCAGCACCAGAAAGCCAAAAGTCTGTCAGGTATATATATGACATATAGGTGTGTAATATTTTATTTCTTCTAAAATCTTAAAATATTCCACAGTGGTAACTCTTGCAGCCAATTCTGTCACAGAAAACAAGATATGCCAGGCAATCAAAGACCACATTTCATTACTAAAGCATGAACTATAGAAATTAAGATAGGTTAATTAGAATGTCTGTTTTCACATGTTGACTTCAACATAGCTGAGATCTTGGAAACTTGGAAACTTTCTGAGTGAGATTATGTGATTCAAGAAAGGAAATTGTGTAAGAATAATATCACAGGACTGTTATACTAACAATCTTCATTAAAATTTTTTCTGAATTATTCCTCTATAGCTTAACACCATTTCTCTGTCATGAAGACATGGCCAGTTGAAAACTAATCCACAAGCAAGAAAACTCCTGTCATCTTCTACCATGGCATTTTCAGAATATCTATCACGTTCACAAAAATCTTGTATCTCTTGACAAGAGTGATCTTTTCCAAGACATGGTAGATGTCCTGCACAAACTCTACAACATCTGTCAACGCCCCCTGTTAATATGAACAATGTAATTTGCATATTAATATCTCAAGTAATGGCTATATCATTACCCATCTGAAATATCTACCAAGATAAAATGAACTGTCAGACTTTCAATCCAAACATACTCAAATCAAGAGTCATTCAAAATTAACTCATAAATGTGCCATCAGCAAGCAATATTTTCTCTAAACAAAGAACCACAGCTGTGAACATGAAGATAGATTTATAGTGTGACAGTATTGACATAAGTTCCCTAAATAGTTCAATATACTTGAGTACCAAAATTACTCTGTATGTAAGACACACAGATGATATTTTCACCGTCTGAACTTAAATTTTGGAATTTCTCAATCCAACAGAAATTCAGTAATTAAGATTCCCCTATGAAACTGTCTCTGGAACACTCTTAAAATGATGACCTTTCAAAATATTCCATGCCATATCAAAATGGGAACCTAAAAATTTATATACACATAAAAGCTTAGAATTAAAGATGGAAGGCAAAATGAACAATGTCAGGAAAAAGAGCAGTGCACACAGAAAAGTACTGCAGAATTCACTCTAAAGTAGCCTTTGTGATTGTGAAAACGTATCATGAATTATGATGAACAGTTCTTTCAAAATGTCACCTAAGCACTTAGTGGTAAGCAAGAAATTTAGAAGGAATATTAGGAATTATCAGTAACTTAATACAGAACAAAACAAGATATACTATTTTATAGGAGTATAGTAGAATTTGAAAATGTCTAGGCAAGCATGACAGAGATTATCAGAATAGTTATTTTTGACTCAACTATAAACTCTCTCAGACCTCTAACTGACTACTTGGAGTTTGTGGGATCACTTAGAGCTTATTGTTTCATCTACTTTTCCCATAGTCAGCCACAGCTGGCTACCTTTAGAGACGCAATACCAGTTCACAGGAAGTTTTCATCTATTCTCGTATTCTACCTTCCTTCTTCATTGTTAATCAGTATTTCAAATTTGGAGGGTAAAACTCCATATTGAAGTGATGACAAAATGATTGTTGTTTGTTTATATAGATGATAAGAATAGAAAAAAAATCTCATAACGTGCAAGATTGAAAATCTGGTTTTACGAATTACTAAAAATCAGTTTGGAAAGTTTCGACAAACACATATATTTAGCTATTTGTTTCAAAATCGATTCTCGATTCTCACAAAGCTTTAAATGTTTTTGGAAAAGGAAGATTACTAAAAAATATGAATGGTAACTCAAGTCTTTATTTTAAAAATTCTTTTTTATACCGTGAAGTCCAAGAAATATGATCATTAGTATCTAGTATTCTTGTAATTAAACATTGTTGTGTAGCTATAAAAAATATTAAAATATACTCAGTTTTTTGATGATTTAGTTTCTGAAAATATGTAGTAGTTAAGGCAGAACAGTACCATACCCATTTATTAACCTAAAACTTCCACAGCTGAACCCACTGAGATAGACTGTTCGCAGATGCCAGCATAATACCCCAAAATTCACAATTGAAAGCTGTTCAGTTTTACTTAGCTGGTTTGTTAGATATTCCTTGATAAGAACTTACCATGAATACTTTACAAAGTATTAAGGGACATGGTTTTCAATTAGAGCTTGACGATTTTCAGTCTGTGAAATTTCTGTCACTTAATAAGGTTTGTCCTGCCCTTGACATGCAGGAAAGAACTAGAATTTCTTCTGTAGTAATAGGCTATTGTATATAATAGCTGATATTTGGGTCACAGTTTGATATGGCCCTGTGTACATAGATATGCCTTACTGGTCCTGCTCAGCCTCACCTGGAGCCTGCCCCCTCACCCTCTGCCCCCTGCCAATGTGCCAAGTACCCCATTTCAGCTCAGCCTGGGGGATGTCCTGCCTCTTCAGTGGACATCAGGCCTACATTGTGGGTACTTGTGGCCTGGATGTTCCTGTCAGAAGCCTTTGGTCCTACCCTGTCTTTGGCCCCACCATCTTTTGTCCTGGCTGGGCTCCCTGGATGTCGCATGGGCCTCGTGCACCATTTGCTGTATCAGGGTCTGGGCCAACCTTGATTCCCAGCTTACCTTTCTTAAGGAGCAGCCAGCCCTCACTGCTCCCTGGAACTGTCAGAAAACTTGAAAGCAAAGAACTTGAATGCATGTTGCCAGAATTTTTTTTCTAGGTTTTGACCCTAGGTATTGAAAGAGGAATAAACCCAGTCTAAGTCTTTGTGTTTATATTTTCAGTTTTGTTCTAGTTAGCTTATAAAACTAATCTGGGATTTATTGAACTTCTCTCTTGATCTTAATTTTAAAAAATAAATCACTACCAAGTAAAGGGCCGCTGGATTAGCCACAGATTTATGTTCACCTCTATGTGTTTACTTTCAGCACAGATTATGCACTACTATGTACCTAATAGTGCAAAATACACATACACTGAATAGATGCAATCTTATATTCAAATATTGAGCTATCTGAAGTCCTGAACTATCTGAAGAAAATGTTAAGTGTGGGTATTTAGAGGGTTTTCTTGTGGAGCACGATACACCTAGAAGTCTGTAATAGTGTGCCCATATTCCAGAAAATCCTAATGCCAGCATTTTCTCTTTTTTTGTCTAGAAAATTCCTTTTTCAATTCCTATTGCATTTTTAATTCTCCCCTTAAGGAATTTCTCCCAGGACTCTTTTAATTCTGCTTTTGATTTACCAGGTTCTACAAATTCATCACATACTCTTAGGATTCTTATATTTCTTACATTTTTCCTTATAATTCTACACTTTACTATAAGCCATATAAAATTTCTTTATTGCAAATACTGAATGCACACAAGTTGAGAGTATGGAGATGGAAAAATAGCTCGTCCAGCATGTTTTTAGGTAGCTCATGCTGTTCTCCAGCACATAGAATTTCTGCCTATTTTCAAAGTAAAATGTAAGCCAAGCAGCTTTTATAGTGTCTTTCATGTGATTCAGGGTGTAGTCTCTGTTGCTAGGCAGGTAAACCAGTTTCCTCAACCTTTACCTGGTCTAATCCAACAGTAACAGCAGAATATTTTAACCCACCATCTTCATTACACATAGCCTGATTTTAGTCCATTGTTCATTTTACTAGTCTTTCCTTTGTATATAACATACTTATCCCCATTAACATATCCAGAAAGATTTCCTGTGCTTACAAAACATAAATTGAGTAAATTGTCTCCATCCTTCAGATAATGTCATGAACCCAATTAACCCTCCATGCAAAAAGTAGGGAAAAAAGTCATTCTGGACTTTAAGTATTATTTGAATTTCTGTTTCTGGCTGGACAGACTAGTCTCATTATTTCAACAGGAAGGCTTTGTTTAGCTTTAATTTTGTAGATATCCAGTTTCCCTGGCAGCTACTGTAAGACTGCTAAAAAATCCCCCAGTATTTTAATTCCATACTTTTATAAGTATTCCACAAATTCTCTTTATAGAACTATGCAGATTGCACCTTTCTCTAAAGATGAGACCTTTTCCTTTCAACCTCCTTGCCACTCGTTTGTCTAATTATCAGTTAGATGTCATATAATCTACAGACAGGTTCTGAAAAAAAAAAAAGAAAATTAAGTGGGAAAAATTTTGGGTTTAATCCTGCTGGGAAATCTTTATTGATCCTAACAAATGTAATTATCTTCTCTCCAAATAGAATAATTGAATAATTAAAAAAAATAATAATGCCATACTAATTATGATTGGAAGAGAGGAACACCAACAGGCCAGTAGGCAGCCGTATTATAAATGTACTTCTATAATTAAGCAGTGGTCATGGGATTACAGTTACAGGGCAGGTGGAAGACAGGCTACTTTCACACATAAAGAAAATGGCTAGATGAATGCAATACCTCTGCATAACCTATCACACAGCCTTCTCATTGCCTGCTGCAACAACTGACAACTCGGAAGGACTAATGCTGCACTAGGAAGGAGAAAAAGACATCTTAACCTATTTCTTCATGTCTTTGCTAACAGAATTTATGAATACTTCTGTAGACATTTTCAAAAATACAGTAAGAATATTAGGTATACAGTTTTCAAATAACCAAAGCTTATGTTAAAATAAAAGAAATTAAGGGTATGAAAAAAAAATACAGAAAGACTTTCCACAGAACAGCAGAGGAATGACTAGATTGTAAAAGACAGATTGAGAAAAGAACACAAATCTGGTATATTTGACTACATCAGTGAAATACCAGGAGCTAGAGGTGTAGTCTTTCTGGACTTCTGTAAAGTGACATAATTCTGCACAACATCTTTCTCTCTAAACAGGAGGGAGGTGAATTTGATGGGCAGACTGTTCAGTGGATGAGGGATTGTTTGGATGGTTGCATCCAGAGGGTAGAAGTCAACAGCTCGACGTCGAGATGGAGATCAGTGATAATTGGTGTACCTCAAGGGTTCATATCAGAACAAATTCTGTTTAATATCTTCATCAAGAAGCTATACAATGGGAAAGTGTGCACCCTCAGCAAGTTTGCAGATGACACCAAACTGAGTGGTTTGGTTGACATGCCTGAGGGAGCTGGACAGACCTGAGAAGTGGGGCCATATAAACATCAAAAGATTCAACAGTGACAAGTGCAGGGTCCTGTACCTGACTTGGGACAACATCTGAGATCAATTTGTTAAACTATGGGAGTACAAAATCCCATATATCAAGGACAAATGAGCAAAGAATTGTTTTCAAATTTATTTTTCTATTTGATATAAATTTCTGATTTTACATTTTTTGACTTGGAAGAAAAAGTTGCCTTCCTTAAAATCAAATTCATTTTTTTAGAAACTCACATGAAGAATTGGTGACATTTCAGAGGCAAATGTATTTGCTACTCTCAGTTCACTGTCTTCTGACAGGTTTTTGGTGTAGTTTCTAGGCTTATTTTCACTTACAATGCACCACACCAAATAAACAGGGGGTTTTGGTAGAGAATCATCCATGGAATCCCACTCGAATTGTGCAGGGACTCTTGCTGTTCAGCATATTCATAAATTACCTAGGGAAGATGATGAATTGGGATGTAAGTCTGCTGATGGTACTAAATTAGTCCAGGTAGTGAAAATGAAACCTGAGTGCAATACTGCAGAGCATTTCATGCTATTGAGTGACCCCGTAGGAAATGTGAAGTTGATAAGTGATGGGTGTGTGGAGGAAGCTGAGCCCCCAGTTCTGTATGTGGAACATCAGAGGATTGTTCTGGTTGGCAGGTACCTCGGGAGGCACGCAGTTCAACCTCCTGCTCAGAGCAAGGTCTGCTCTGAGATCAGAGGTCAACTATGAGATCAGTTACTCGGACTCACTACTGAGATCATCCAATCATTTTTCTTGCCTGTTAGGTATTCAAGACAGGATTCACTGTTCTCCTGCTCCTCTTGGGATTCCAGGAGTGTGCTTCTTTTATCAAACAATGTTGTTATTCAAAACTAATGTGTTTGTTCTGTAGTCAAAAGGGTCTGATACAGGAGTGTTTACAGCAGGTACACTGCAACTTTTCCAAATGTTATCTAGGATGCACAGAATTTCATGCCACTGTTTTCACACTTCTATTTTGATATGAGGGAGGCTTTTGTCTTCTTTTTTATAAAATTTTATCATTCAGTAGTATAAAGGACATATTTGCGACTGGTTTATTTCTATGCAATGCTGTTTATTAGTCCAAGCATTTCTTTTGCAAGCACATTTGGATCCAGTATGCATGGTGCCTAAATTACTGTCAGGTCTCAAATATTAAGTTATTTTTAGGAAGTCTTACCTGAGGAAATATCTGTAAGTTAAGGTTCATAAAAGTGGAAAAGCTGAAAGGAGCTTTGATATGACACAAAGTGAAACATTACTGTTTTTGCTTTCAGCAAATACATTGTCATTTTCAGCATCTTCAATGAAATCTATGCCAATTAATGCAACCACTTGCATAAAAATATATAAAAACAAAATTCACACCGGACTTTATATGAAAATAAGTGACTGATGTATGTCAAATTAAAAAAGTACTTCAAAATGGGGACTAAATGTTGCTTGGCAACAGAATGCTTGACTAATGCTGGGGGTGTCTATTTATGCACTTATTAAAACAGTGCTCCTTATGAGCAGGAGAGAAAGCAGTGCAGTAAAATACGAAGACCACAATAATCATTATTTAAAAGTCCCACACTCTTCTGTTGCTAAAGAAAAAAACCCAATAACTGTGAAATTACAACAGCCTTAAAATCACAGTCTATTTCCATTGAGATACAACTGCATTTGTGGCAGGTATTAAGGTGGACATTTTAAGAATTTTATTTTCTTTTAGGTTTTAGTTTAATTTGATAATTCAGTTTACAAAAATACCTCAAATAACCAACAAATATTTGCTCCACTCAGATGTAATACAGACAACTTCTTTGTCTTCCAAATTATCTAAAGACAAGGAAACAGAATAAATCCAATATTTTCTGTCCAGCATTTAATGTAAGATACATTTTTAGACTCTATGCCCACAATTTACATTTAATTTCTAGGCAGAAACTAAGAAATTAGGTCATTTGCACTGTTGGAATATTTGCATTAATCTGAGAAGGTGCAGAATCACCAGTAGCTGACATGAACACTGGGTGAAGCTCTGTTACAGGTCCAAATACAGAACAAAACATTTTTAATGGAAAATTTAATTAATTTTAAATTGCCTTAGCTCATAGAGCAGAAAAACTTCAGCACACATTTTTGTAAGACCTTACCTTGCCTTCCAGAATTCAGGATAAAATTTTAGCCCTAGGGCACTGGGGTAGCTACCTGTGTAGAACTGCTAAAATCAGAATAGTTCTCCTAAAATGTATAATCTAAATTTACCTCCATAATAGTGAGTTTGTGTATTTCTAGGTGACTCGTTGAAATAACTTAATAGGATCCAATTTAAAAAATCTAAGAACATTCCCCTCCTTGGAGTGTTTTAATTTGGGTTAAAAAAATCAAAGCTTCCATTGTAATGAGATTGTGTGTGACTTTAGAGTAATGTTCTTCCATGGAGTTGTAAAATACATCAAAAGGTAATATATTCCCACAAACGGTAAAAAGATGCTTTGTATACCATGACATAAATTTCATGTGTGCTATGCCTCTACACTGTCACTGTAATGGACTAAGGATTGGTATCAGAAGTTCTCGCTTTGAGTTTATGTAAGGAAATCTGGTCTGCACTTCTTCATATTTCTTCAGTATTTCATCATATTTGTTTTGTGCATGTTTTAATTAGGCAGGGAAAAAACATTTAAATGCATTTCTGGAGAACTTAGCAATTCAGGGCTGAAATGGAAAAGCCAGTCTTATCTAACATTACATCATAAACTCTTCTAGAGTGATACATACCTGAGGTAAAATATTGCAATACCTAGAAGCAACAAGATCACTAAAAGCCAAAATTTTGATTTCATCTCTAATCTTCCTTCTTTCCTGTTATAGGCTTATATTAGCCAGTGTTCAGTATTATTTTGATGTATTGCAGGTATTTTTGATGCTTCAGTTGTTAAGTGACTATATGTAAGTGCATGTATATACAGCAGAACTACCCAGTCGAAGATTACATACATCAGTCATTCCAATAGCTTCACTTCCAACATCAGGGGGGAAACGAAACCATCACAGGGAAAAGCAATAATCTGAGGTTGCAGCAAGTGTTTTGCTCTAAATACATAACTTTCTTGTCATGTACACTAACCTCTTCTTTGAAAGGAGGAGGGATATTTTGCCTAGGTGTGTTACCCTCCTCCCTCCTTGGGTCATTTTTCAGATGTTTCTAACCCTGCACAAAGAGCATCTGCAAGCAAGGTAGTTTAAAAGTATAAAGCAGTTATTTATTGGCTGATGCACACAGAGATGTCTAGGATTTAACAAGCTGCTAGACTAGGGACTAATATGCACTCTGGCATGATAAGACACCCAGAGTCTCCACTGGCCAGGCAGGCACCAGCCTGGAGGGGAAGGGCCAGTTTCCAATGCCCCTGAAACAGATCTTTTTTCACTGACCCTGCTTTTTCCTCTAGGATTTTTTACCATTTCATGCTGATGTTCTTCTGCTTGAGACCTTGAGCTTCTAATCATCCAGTCCCAACAACCCTACTCTATTCACAGTTTTGCCTTTCTTATATTGCATACTTCTACTCCACAAGGTTCCTCTCAACTTAGCAGTTCCCTTGGAAGTCTGAGCCAAGGTTATCAAGCTATACCATATCCATTCTAGGTCCTCACAGGCAGCTGAACCCTGTGGAGAGTGAGGAGGCTGTTGCAGAACGGATCATAGAGAGAGATGGGAACAGGTGTCACTCAGTGCATGACCAAAGACAGCAGCAAAAGCAGCACTGAACCCAAAAATCTGTTAAAACTGCACAGATTTCCAAAGTGACTCGCCTTCATATCATCCAAATCTTCAAAACAGTCAATTCTATACAGCATTCTCCACCTTGCTGTCATCTACCCCTGCACACACACTGAATCTTATTCAGAGTTGGGGAAAGAGCTTGCCCAAACCCTGGATTTTAGCATAGCAGATCTCTTACTGGATTCTATTACTTTATTATTTCTGTTTCAAATAGTGTCATGTTCAGTACAGCATCAGAGATTAAAGTCTGTATGGGAAAACATGGTTTCACTCCTTTCACTTCAGAGAAAAGACAGAGAGAATATTTTTGTTCTCTACCTCCCATATGGAAAAGAAAGACAGTTTGAAAGTAGTTACATTTTTCATGCTTCCACCTTTTTTACCTCTAATCGGAAGCAGGGACAGGAACAAATGGAAATTCTTTTTTTTTTTTTTTGGCAGAGTTCTCAGTCATCTCTGAGATGACTACATATCTGGAGTTTCTGCAAGCATCATCACTGTATTTCTGATTTAAAATATTCTAGATAGGAGTTAATTATTTTCTAGTTAGTTCTACAGTGCCCACTCTTGAAAACTCATTTAAGCCTGACTATGAGTTTAGTAGAGGGGAGGTGAATGGACCACATTTCCCAAATGAGTTTAAAACAATTACATTAATTCCATTAGGTAATTTCCATGCTGATTCACCATACCCAATACAGGTGAAAAATGAACACTACATCCCAGATACACTTGCTTGTCTAAGTTTGAGTCAGAATGCTGTCCAGAGACTGAGGGAAATTCATGCAGCTATTGTGTAGTTAAATTATGCTCATTAGACAAGAAGCAATTTTGCTTGTTTGCAGGAGTATATAAGATCCCAAATGAACTACTACAACAGACCAATTAATTTTCCATACCTTATCCCTTCCCAGTTTTAGCAATGCCAGACACTTCAGACAAAGACAGTTGTACAGATAGTACTTTCCCACAGGAAGACAGCAACTTTAGTTCATGTGTTTAGCTCTTCTTATAGGCAATCAAATAATTTTTGTATTAAACTTTATTTTATGTACACCCAGTTAGGGTTGTTTTAGACATGAATAAGTGTTTATTGACTAAATCAATAGTCTTATCCATGTTACAGAGCACATAAAATAGTTACAAGCGTAAAATCAGTTGTTAGATTAACCACTTGCAAAGAATGCTCAGGCTTAGATTTAAACTAATATTGTCTCATTAGGTTATATTCTGATTAAGAAATAGACAGGAACAGAAGGAAGTAATTTTTTAGAAAAAAATTAGTCTTCCACTTCCTTTCCACACTTTAGATTAATTAGAGTTTACCACTAAAAGACCCAGACAGTACAATTAAGTTTTACAGCAACCATATTAAGCTTTTTAAAAATTGAGCTTTGACATCCCCATAAATCCCAGGGGTACTTACAATCAAATTAGGCTTTGTCATTTGAAATAACAGAATGAGATACAAAATATGCCACACACTCTCTGGTACAGGAATCCAGCTAATCAAGAGGGTGACCTAGCTTATTTCTACTTAAAAATACAACAGCTGTACAGCATTACTCTATTTCCATATATCTGGAAACACCTCTCTACAGAGAATGCATACTTGTAAAAGTTATTTCCTGTGCCTTCTCCTTGACATCAGCACTGAGCTAGAGCAGAAGCAACATTCCATGACAAATAAGTTATAGAGTGGATTTTGTCTTGTCCCCTTCCAGTTGTAGCATGTCCACAAAACGGCCAAGTTGCTTCCACATGTATTAGGTGCTAAATAGAATGTAAATTATTTCCCTCCTCTGATGTTCTACTCTGAACTCATTGTCAAAAGCCTGCACTGTACTTTTAGCTGACAGCTTTGCTCTTCATGAACACAATTGTTATAATACCACTGTATTTCACAGACAATATCCAAATTAATAACTCGTTAACAGAATTATTTTAGCAACTTGGTAAGTGATTTGGCTATTTTTGTGAGAATCTTTGGTTAAACACTGGGTCATTGACCAGACCAGGTTAGAAAAGTCTGTTTCATTGCTTCTGCTTCATACATAGTGGGCTACAAGCTCTCTGAAATTAATTCATAGGGGTGTTGAAGTGTATACTGGCCTCTACAGCAGAAAATTCATTAAGAATTTTCTTTAGGTGTCCATGAGAAAATTCATTAACCCAAAATGATGAGTCCAAGGTAGCCAGTAGGAAGCACTCTAAGTTCATGTGAAAACCCACTTCCCTTTGAGAATTAGGTGACTTCATCTAGTGGTAAAAATCTTTGCATTTTCCTCCATAAAGAAAGCAAAAAAAATTAGGTATTTCATTCAAAATATGACCACAAAAAGATTGTGGGGATAATATGGCCTTCATCACTTCCAAATATGAAAGCTAGAGCTGCTTCTTCACCTGATGAGGAATTATACACCTCACAGGGAGTAATCTACCTTCCAGGTTAAATTATTTAGAAGTAGAGAGTTTTGGGATGAATACTCTCCTGTTATTCAATTAATGTTTTCTAGTGATTAGGCTATTCAGTTAATATTAGCTTAGGCATAGAGGGGTGTGAATGTATACTTTATTAGGCATGATATACCTGTCCTGACCTGCTCATTTCAAGCAGCTGTGAGGTATAGCTCAATATGCCCAGAAATTAAACTTCTGGACAAATGTGCAAACATTGTAAAGTGACTCCTGCGGTGAATTCTGCAACCTTGAAATAAAGCAACAGTTCTGGATTAGAAAAAGCAAACAGGGCTTTGGAGAGACAGTCTGCATATTGAACAATCTCCAAGAAAACAGTCAGGTGTTCCAAGTACTATTTATTTAAGCAATTTCATTTTGGTCTGGTTAGCTGGTTGGTTTCTTGTCTTCATTTTGTTTTGGGCTTTGTGTTATTTTGAGAGGGGCAGTAGAGAACAGTTGCTTGTTTGCTGATTTTTTTAAATTACTGTTTGTACATGTATTCTTGTGACATTAGGCATGGGATGTTTCTAGCAAATCAAATGAATAATTTCCAAACTTTTGGCACTATGCAATCTCACATGTACAGTGCTTATGTCCAAAAACCCCACTCATCTGTCTTTCTAGGTACTTTTCTTTTGTCTTCAGGTTATCAGAAAATAAGCACTCAAATCCTGTATTCCTCGAACATCAGTTTGCTATGCATGCTTCAGAAATAACCGCTTATTGAAGTTGGTTTTGATCCTAATGCAAAACAAATAATACCAGGGCACAGCAAATTCAGGTTAGTTGCCTAAGAGCTGTTAATGTAGATGTCCCAAAAAAGTTCTTACAAAAGGATGTTTTCATGCAGTTTGGATGGTAAATATCTTAAAGACAGATTGTTGCAAAGAAACTTTTCCAGACCTGACAGTGGCTGAGTGAAGTGCTGGTGAAACATAGCAGAGATTCAGTGTGTTTTGCTCCTCACAATGACGTTGCAGTCCAGACCTATGCAGATACCTGACAGTGGTAGGAAGATATATTTGCCCACTTCCATAATTTTGAGCACAGTTTGACCCAGGCAGCTCCCATTCTAACAAAACATCAGCAGAGCACACTGATAATTGGTATTAAAATTAAAAAAAAAAAAAAGTGTAATTTCTGTTTTGATAAATTAAATACAGAATACATGCATAGCTCTTTTCAGTCATGTTGGTATGAGTACTTGACACTTCACAGATTACTGTTTTAAGCAGCTAATATCTATCACCCCTGGAATTATATATGTCTTATGGCATGCGACACATCTCGTATACTTTGAAGAAGATTTTTCATTTCTGTAGCATCTGCAATGGATGGAAATATACAATCAGCAATACAGCATCTTCAAAAGAACCATAAACAGGCACTTAGGAACTCAATGAAAGATTATATCACTTTCAAGTGGACAGAAAGCTTAACTCCATTAGTGTCACAGGGTGAATAAATCTTCCTACATCACATTTCAAATGTATTGCAACCAGTTATGATAGTACCTTGTAGCTCAATACATCTTTCCTTTTCTGTGGTCCTAAAGATTTGTAAAGAAAATTTTCTGAGATAGCCTGTAAGTGAAATGACTTTTTGTGCAATAGCAATGCCTAACTCAGTTTTGTGGAAATAAAAGTGATTAAAACATATCAAATAAGGTGGGGGTTGGATAGAAAATAACTATGAAATGTCTTGATTGTAGACTTCAGAGGGGTTTTCTGAACTACAGCAGGAAAGTGAGAGACTATGTGAACCAGCCAGCTGGAACTGTAAAAGGAATAAGATACATTCATTTTCAGTCAGGTCCCTATTGTCGCAATATCTTGTTACTTTAATAGTTCACCTGAATGATAATATCACCAAGCCGACACTGAAAAGGATGAATTTGATCCCTAGTGTAACATCTAGCTAGATCCATCTAGCCAGCACATTTCAAAACCATTTCTGATCATTTGGTTGTTCAGTTTATTTCCCCATCTCTAACATCACGCAGATGCTACCCTAGTATCACAGAAATTGCTGAACGCTTTCAGCAGTATCTCCAGGATTTATCACATGCTCGCACTGTATGTTAGTTATTATGGGTTCCTGACTGAAATAAAAAAGCAGATCACATCTGTATGTACCAGACTGCAAAGGAAGAAAGTTTGAAGTTTGACATTAGGAAATCTGAAATATCTGACCAAAAAAGCAAACAAAAACAAAAACAAAAACAACCAACCAAACAAACCAAAAAAAAAAAAAAAAAAAAACCAACCAAAAAAACCAAAAAAAAAAAAAATGAAACACACAAAAAACCACCAAAAAAAACCCCCAAAAAAACCCAAAACAACCCCACACCCTAACAATTTTTACATTCAATACTTGCATTTTTGTGAGGGCTAGAAATGTTTAGTATATCCACTGTCTCTCATCTCTTGCCATCAGTGAAGGACCAACTTCTAAGACATATCAGGACACTCTACTATCCTGCTCAAAACAGAAATAGACTACATCCATTGCTGTTCTCAGACTGACTTCCACCAGTTTTGAGATCTCCCAGTAAGGTTACTGGAATACACTGTGCGCAGGCTTTTCATCAACAAAGTTCTTTAATCGTATCTTGAGATGGACTGGATGTTGTGTTGGTTAAAATGCTACTGCTTGATTTGTTATAATTTTGCTTTTTATAAGTAAAAGTTTAACACTTGCCAAGTGTACTGGGTCTGGCTGGGATGGAGTTCATTTTTTTCCTAGCAGTCCATATGGCATTTTTAATTTTAAATTTGTGACTATAACAGCATTGATAATACCCCAAAATTAGCTATTGCAGGGCTAATGTTGATGCTCACACAGCATCAAGACCACCTGATTCTCACTCTGCCCACACAGAGAGTAGGCTAGTGGTGGGGAAGAGGTTGGGTGGGGACAGAGCTGGGACACCTGAGCTAGATTGACCAAAGAGCTATTCCACGCTCTGTAATGTGCCATCCAGCAATAAAACTGGGGGAGTGAGCAAGCAGCTGGTGGGTGCCTAGCTCTGATTGGGGTTGAAACCAATGCAAAGGGCCTTAATCTTTGCCCTATATTGCATATCCCTGTATTTCAGCAGAGATGTTTACCAGGAAGATCTTATCCTTGGATTACATTATACCCTACCCAAAACTCTGAAATTCTCAATTATGTAGTGGTAGACATATCACTTTACACATTAAGACCAGAAATGAAAAAGACAGGGAAATATATAGGAAGGTGAGATACACACAGATTAGATACCTGATACTGTCAAAGTGAAATCCTACCATCCTTAAAGCTAATGACAACATTCAAATGGAGTCTAATAAAGCCAGTAATTCAGCTATGAAATGTCCCATAATTCTTATAATTCTATTCAAATACTATTAGAAGCAGACAAACAAGGTGGAAATGTCATGTGTACTAATGCTAATTCCGGTGTCCTGGAAAAGTGAGAACAAGTAATTGTCTTGATTTCCAAGATGCATAGTAGCCTTGGCAATATTGGGATTTAGTAATATATTGCCTGACATATGAAAGGACACAGAAAAGTATCTAATCAAGTCATCAGTATTCAAAGCAGAACTAGCATCAAAACAGGACAATTTCATGTTGTATTTAAATAGTATTGTGTAAGCATTGTATAAGGAGGTCTTGGTGGCAGCTGAAATACTGGAAATTATTTTCTTTGCTTTTGGAGGTAGGGCTTCTTCAGCCTGCTTCAGCCTTCTCCCCATGATTTTTCTGGTTTTATAACTGGAGGTGCACAAATTACTGTGCTGCAACGGTAGTGATAGTTTCAGGGCAAGATTTCTTTAGTTTATTATTTATAGTTTTCACTGTGGGCCAGGAGAGAGAAGGAAAAAGAGAACTTGCATACTAAAATCAATACAAATAATAATAGCCTCTTACAAGACAAGCCTCAGGGGCTGAATATCTCTGGGTTCCTTTTTTTACATAAATGATCTCAGTGGATTATTGTTTCAATGTTTTGTGCTGTCAGTCACAGTCAGCTACCAGCTCTGTTTTTGGTCCCATGGAAATCTTCTCACTTCTATGTGCCAAAATAAAACAAAATTACATAGCAGCAGGTAGCCCATGGTGGCTTTCCTGAATGTCTTCAGCAGAACAGCATTA
Source organism: Dicrurus megarhynchus (assembly GCA_013399195.1). NCBI lineage: Eukaryota > Metazoa > Chordata > Aves > Passeriformes > Dicruridae > Dicrurus > Dicrurus megarhynchus. The sequence continues at coordinate 575,811 of VXAD01009553.1, forward strand.
CAACAGAAGCAGTAATCCATGCTGTTCATGGCTCTTTTTCAGACACACATCCTGTCAGTCAATGCTGAAGCGGCCAAATGTGTTCGCACATTATACCTAAACTCTCTCATTGCAGAGCAACTTGGGGCTGGGGCTCAATTATTTGTCATGTTTTATTTTCACTTATTTTTAGCAAGGAAAACACACCAAAACCCAAAAAATATTCATTTGGGTCAGAAGAACATTCATATTTGATAACTTTGCTGTCAGTTTAATAGGAATGTGCATCAGGATTCTGCAGGATTGATATTAGGTAAACCAAAGACATTCAGGTATCTCAGTATTTTCAATGTGTGCATATAATAACAATACTTGGTGCCTGTATTTTTCCATAAATTTCTTTTTCCTAAGCAACCCACTTCTGTAGTTCTACTTACTATTGTATTATGTGCTGAGAAAAACAGACAATTTTTCATCATTCTTTTGGCATCATCATAATAGTTTTTTTCTTAGTAGTCATCTACATGTATCTACATAAATATTCAGTAAAAATACATTCAAATTATTTTTAAAAGTTTATAATTTTTATAATTGTGTAATTATTTTCAGAGGATACAATATCTGCCATAAAATGAATTATATATCTTTTTAAAAATAGATTATCATAATCCTGCTTAATGAATTATTCAGTGGTTATAGAGAATATATTACAGTCTTGTATTTCTGCATTTTTATTTTACAATTTTACTAAAACAATAGCATTTTTTGTAGTCACAGGCATATTTTCATTGAATACCTTTTGATTTTTTGGTTCCCCTTTATACTCAGAAAATTTAAGAACATAGGAGGGAAATTAATTAAGATGTCTGTATTTCCTGGATCTTAGAAAGAAGATGAGCAATTGGCATTTGACTCATTTTTGTCAATTAAAGAGGTTTTTTATCTCTTTTTATGGTAACTATGGTAGCTTATTGCAGATGTTTTGGGTCATACGCAACAGTGACAGTTACAAAACTGTCTCAGAAAAAATAGATAGAGAGTAGAGGTTTGGACCAACATGAGAAAGGTTGCTGAAAGATGATTAAAAAACCCCAGTCTTAGTGTATCACCCACCTGTGCATACCCATACAATATTAATTCTTTAAGACCACATCAGCTGGAGAAGTGCAGGAATATACTGCCAGAAGCTACACAGTGAAACTAAAAAGTAGGCAATAGACCAGCATATCAGACAATTTGGTACTTTTGCCTAGGATCCTCAAACCTATACTAATGTCAATGGAAATTTCAAGCAGGACTTTAAAAATAAAACCAAGAGTCTTGAAGCAACAGAGATCCTGAATGTGTTTCAAGCACTAAGAATAGGAAAACAGGAGTTCCAGCCCTTGATGTCGGAGTGTTTAAAGATCAGTATTTTGCTTTCTTTCTTAAAATAGTCTCGCATAGTGCTAGGAAAAGAAAACAAATTTAAGGACCTTCTTATCACAGCTATGTGACAGATTGATGTTTACGTCCAGCATCTGATTTGGCAGAAGTGCATGTGACTTTGGAAACACATGATACTTTTTCTGTCAACATTATTATCATAACTCTTTATGCAAAATTTATTATTCCTTGGTATTTAGTGTCTCTTCCATTTACCGAAATGTTTTTCCTGGTGCACACTCTTCTGTGCTACATTTAGTAGTCATGTCAGACTTTTTACATTGTTTATTCTAATGACAATTGCTGATGTGACAAACCTTTTCTCTGCAGCACAGTTTGTATTTTATGGTTGCACATTATGTCAAATTATTAATACTATGTATTTCTTTGCATTTATGAGAAATCTAATTTGTGATGCTCTGCACAACATTATGGAAGTTGTAAGTGTAGGCCAGTTGAAGGTAAATGTTGTTTTTCTCTGACTTAACAGTAATTGTAAAAGCAGGAAAAATAGCATTATTCTCTAATATTTTCAGCCAAGCTAAAAGTAATGACTGTGTCTCTAACTTAATTGAAGTGTGAGCTAATTGTCTTTCTTTTCATTTAATACCCCTACTTACATTTTTACCATAATAAAGATTTTATTCTAGTGCTTTTTTAGCCTTTAAACAAAAAGTAATACTAACTTATCTTGTCCAAGGATCAGAATATAGAATGTCAAAATCTCTTCTATTACAGTAATATTGCTATTATTTTTGTACTTACTTTAAGTTTTTAATTTTGTTTGTACTCTCACCGGCAAGTTGGTATGATTATGTCTTCTCACTCATGGATGACAATGTCACCCCATTTTCTAAAGGTGTCATCGTCAGATGGGAATTTAGGAGCAAGACAGGCACAAGAACATATTCACCCCACTGACTGAGAAGTCCTCTCCAAGAATGGAAGAGCTGAAGTTTCTAATTGATTGCATGCACAGATGTTTACACATATGATCTATACAGAAACATGTTCCCACTAGTCAAGGCTTCCCCTCTATGTCCGGCACCATGGACGTGGGGGACATCTGTAGAGGTATCTCAGACCATGCAGAGCTATTCTTTCTCCTGTTTCCCCACAGAGGTATACAACAATATCTAGAAATCTGAAATATTCTCAGAAAACTAAAACTGTCATTTTTGTGTGCAAAGTGGTGTGGCAGTGGTAGTAGCAGTGACAGTGGTAGTGGCAGTGTCTGTGAGAGGTGACATCCCCAGCTCCAGGACTGGTGGCAACATTGACAGTTTCCAGTAGCCAGCACTGAACAATGAAGAGACAGCATATTTTAATGTAAAAATATGCAAAGTATGTATATGTAAAGTAGGAAGCAAAACATTTTTATTGTCTTCTCTTGAAGACTCTAAGATTTGAGTATTTCTAACTTTGTCAGAGTCAGATAAATAGTAGGACTGCAACACTTTAAATGAGGCCTCTCAGTAACCTCATGCAGCTAATTCTCTTTACTTTGTGCAGTTTGCACATGCATGGAACTGAAAATGGTACCTGTCTCTTCAGCCCCCCTTTTCCTGCTATCTAAGACACTGAGCTCCTTACCACTAATAAAGTGAGTACCATTTTTATTTAGCCAGTACTATCTGTTTAGAAAAGTAAACAAATATTAGACAAAGTACCTCTATTAGGTTGTGCCTTTTAACTGGCCTGCCTGCATGTTTTTCCCTTGGCTCACAATCTCTGTCCTACTTTTTCTCAGTGAATTATTTCAGATAAGATTATAAACCCTTAGAGAATTTATCTTCATTTCCACAACACATCTAATATAATGAATCTCTAACCATAACTACAGCTGTTTATTATTATGTATAAATAAAACAATAGCTTTAAGTTTATACACTCAGTTTAACTAAATAAAGGCAGCTTAGCACTCTGTCTCTATATAGCATCTCTTTTTTTTCACTCATTTTTCATAATCCTTAAAGCAAGTCTTACAGCATGTGGGAGCAAAGCGAAACAAGAAGAAAAAGTAATGAAAGAAACCTCACCTGAGCTATCCCAAGTTGACATTTAGTATGATAGTTACTTGTGATTACAAAGAGCTGTCTGTAAAAACACAGTTTAGTGTTACTGTAAGTTCCATTATCAATGCAAAATTCTAACTTGCTAGTATATGGATCCTGTGTGCTGAAGGAAATGCTCTGTACCTCAGAGCTGACAGTGTCTGGCCCTAGGTCTGATTCACGCTTCTCTGTTGTGGCATACAAGAATTTTACACCATTCATCTTGGGTTTTTTTAACCACCATACCTCCAAAACACATTTTTAAGTTTTCCTTAAGGTTCTCTCATAATTCACTTTCATATTAAAATTTTGTACCCCAAACCCTAAAAATGATACTTAAAAATGCATGAACAAGGAAAACCTTTGTCTAATCATGATCTCATATGAATTATTTAATATAAATATATATACTTAACATTAAAAAATTAAGATTTACATTGCATAAGTAATACAATGTGCTCTTTTGACCTGAGTTAAAAAAAACAAAAACAAAACAACAATGACCAAAAAACAAAAACAGAAGCCTTAGAAATATGGTTCTAAGGTGGAATTACTGGATGTCTCCCCATAAGAACATTTCACTAGGTTTGCTATGTTTGATATACAAACAATTAACAGCATATAAAAAGCCTAGTTTTCTGCACCACCTTATCTCCAAGTTTCAACGGTATCCATATCTAATTTGAGCCTGTCTGAAAAGCTATATACCGAATTTTTCTAAATGATAAAATGTCACTTATCATGACCTGGAAGACTGCTAACAAAGAAATGTTAACAATTCTTTCTCATACATCTCTCAGCCTTTGTGAGTTTCTGAATGCAGAGGAAGATGAATGCTAGAAACGGGAGCTGGAATTTACATTTCTTAAAATAATAATGATGAAAAAAATGCTAAAACAGCCATTGAAACTGTTGGTTTTGGTTTCTGTGCAGTCTTTTCTCAGCCTTGAAAATTTTGAAGTTATCCATGATCTTGTTAGAAAGCTACAGACATGCTATTGACAACTGCTTTTTAAACTCCTAGCAAGAATTCCTCAGCGCACATTTATGACATCCTGTGTAACACATGGAACTTAGGGAAGATAAATCACAATAATGAACTACGTTATTTCCCATGTGCATTTTTTCCTGTACTGTTGTTTTTTCCTCTTTAGCACAGTTTATTTCCTGTAAGAAGTGCTACTCTTATTCGAGCGTTATATAAACCTATAAAGCATATTCTATTTCAGGATAAAAATTCAAAATCAGTAATTTTTTTTGAAAACATCATTTATTAGCTATTATTTCATTGTGATAATTTCTAAGCAATTGTGATCTAAAATATGTATTTGCATTTTAATTCAGAATATAGTAATAAGAATGCAAAACATTCTAACACATGACCTTTAGCACAATCTTTATGGTTTATTAAGCCATAATTTTAAGATTAACAATCTCTGTGTCTAACTCTCATTTGGGAGTATTGTTTCTGTAATCCCCACCCCTTCTACTATTCAAATTTCAACAGGCAATATTTGTGTGTGTGTGTGTGTGTGTGTGTGCGCGCGCAGCTTTTGTTGAGAATTAAAGCACTACAAAATTCTAAAAAAAACTCCAGCATAATTAGGAGAGTTATATTTACCCATATTATAGACAATTTTAATTATAAGACAACCGGCACATTTGCAAAAAAAAAAAAGAAAGAATAATTAATTAAAATGCAGTGGATATCATACCTGAAAAGGCAAAATAATAATTTAAAATAATAAAGTGGAATTAATTTTCACTATTTGTAAGCATTTACCTTGAAGACAGTATATCTATATTGCAAATGGAGCTAGAAAGGTCTTTTAAGTTCTATATTTTGTCACCCCAAGCTCTATCATTATAAAATCTTTTGGTCCCTCTTTCAAAAATACCAATGCTAATGAAGGAAGGTACAGTTTTGCTCAAGAAGCAGAGCTATGTTAATGAACTGAAATATCAGCTCATGTCCACAAGTTCTCTGTGCGATCAGAAGCAATACCTACACAGCTTAAACATCTACACTATTCTCAGACAAAATCCCATTTCTCTTGAGCCCACCTGCTTTTACACCACCACCACCATTTTCTCACCAAAACTTCAGTTCTATCACCAGTGATTACAAAACAATTTTCCTACACTTTGTTTAGCAAGAAACTTTATAAGCAGTAGAATCATAGAAGAATATATTAAAAAAAAACAAAACAACAAAGCAAAACAGGGATTAACAAAGTTAAACAGGGATTGACAAAGTAATTTTTACCTTAGAATTAATGTTGGATGGGTATTCAGCATTATTATTGGGTATTCAAATGAGAAAAACTCTACAGATAAGAAGGTGCTAAAACTCTTTATTTTTTAAACTATTGTTTCTGAAAAACTTCTGTTGAAATGGGAAAGAAGAGAACAAGAGAACAGCAAAAAAAGTTTAAAAAAGTGAAAAAATTGTAAATACTATAATTCTATAGCTATCCATGTGCAGTAAATCTGCTAAATCTGAACCGTGTCCCTGTACAGCACCTGAAATAATTTCTATGGTAACTAAGATCTTTATCACTTTCATAGAATCATAGAATCATTAAGGTTGAAAAAAATCTCTGAGATTATACAAGTCCAACTGTCAACCTAGCACCACCACCATGTTCACCATTAAACCATGTCCTCATGTGCCATACCCACACATTTTTTGAACACTTCCAGGGATACTGACTCCAGCACTTCCGTGGGCAGCCAGTTCTAATGCTAGAAAAACCCCTTCTGAGAAGAAAATTTACCTAATGTCCAATCTGAATCTCCTCTGGGGACACTTGAGACCATTTTCTCTCATCCTGTCACTCGTTTTCTGAGAGAAGAGACTGACCTCAACCTCTCTACAACCTCTTCTCAGGAAGTTGTAGAGAGTGATAAGATCCCCCCCAAGCCTCTTTTTCTCCAGGCTAAAAAACTCCAGCTGCCTCAGTCGCTCTTCATCAGACTTGTGTTCCAGACCCTTCACCTGTAACCACAAGAGCCCGAAACACAACTAATAGACTTATAACTACGGTTTGTCAGCTATGCTTTCAAATTATCATAGTCACTACATACAAAGTATAAATTCAGTTTATCTGTGTCAAAATTAATCTAAAACAAAACATGCAACAAGTTACATAGAGTGCTAACTAGATTGCAAATATGAAGATAGGAGATTTTGAGCAACACTGCAGATAAAACTAGACAGCAAAGGAAAAGGGTGATTGAACATTATGAGAATTTGTACATTCTGTGATTCATACAAAAACAAACCCAAAATGCAAAAAAACTTTCACACACACACAAAAATAAAAGGGTGGCATTAGAGCAAATATCCTTCCAATGATTGCTATTGTCAATTTTCAGATATTATCATGCATGAATATAACATGTGTTGTCTTCCTCACTTTCTCCTCAGCACTGCATTTCTTTTCTACTCCCACCAGACTATATCTTCCATCGTTTTTCACTGTTGTTATTTTTCTAAAATATTTATATTGTAAAATTCATTAAAAAGTTAATTTTGACTGCTCTCTTTAATAACGTATTTATAATTTACCTCTTTATTAAAATATTTTCTCTTCACAAATTAATGGTGCAGCATTGAGAGCTTATTGACCGTGACGATAGGGTTGACTGCGACGATACGGTTGACTGCATATGGGTAAGGATCAGGGAAATCTAACAAGGCAAACATCATGGTGGAAGTCTGTTACACACCACCCAGACAGGACAAAGAGGAAGATGAAATTTTCTATAAGCAGCTGGAACCTCTAGCCCTTGCTGTCATGGGAGATTTCAATTGACCATATGTCTGCTGGAAATACAATATGGCAGAGAGGAAAGAGTCTAGAGGGTTTCCGGGAGATGTGGAAGAGAACTGCCTGACACAGCTGGTGAGGGAGCCAACTAGGCAAGGTGCCCACTGGACCTGGTGTTTGTCAACAGAAAAGGGCTGGAGGGCAGTGTGGTGGTTGGAGGCCATCTTGGCCATGGAATGATACAGCTTTTGATCACTGGAGAAGGGGCTCAGCAGAACTGCTGCCTTGGACTTCCAGGAAACAGACTTTGGCCTGTTTTGGACACTGGTTTATAGAATCCCTCGGGATGTAGTCCTGAAGGCCAAAGGAGTCCAGGAAGGCTGGTCACCATTCAAGAAGGAAATCTTAAAGGCACAGGATCAGGCCATTCCCATGTGCAGAAAGACAAGCCAGTCGGGAAGGTCAGTCTAGCAGAACAGAGAGCTTTGGCTGGAACTTAGGGGAAGAAAGGAGAGCTTATGGTCTTTGGAAGAAGGGGTGGACTCAGGAGGACTCAGGAGGACTACAAGAACGTCATGAGGTTATGCAGGGAAAAGAAGAGCCCCTACCTATTCAGGATAACAGTGTATGAGATTTTAGAAGGAAAAAAGATCTTTTTAAAAATAGCCAAATGACAATCAAATTTGCTTATAAGCCACACTAATGAGCATAATATAAAAATTATATTAGACAGATAATATGGACTAAAATATGTCATTTTTCAAATGTAACATTAATCGGGATTTTATGGCTAGAACTTCCAACTTTTATTAAATGTTTCAAGTACTCTTACAGCAAGAGGTCATTTTGATTTCAGCTGGATAATCAAGCAGAAATAATCTTTAAACATTCTCTTGTCATAATAGTGTGCAGGTCTATTAACTCAGAAATGTTATTTTCTCATTGAAATTTATTCCATTTCCTGAAACACTGTTCTTCTCTTAGTTGTTTTTCTTCCGTTTTCTTACATTTATAAACATCGATTTGTTTTTCCTACAATCAGTTTCTCATTTGCAGAATGAAAGCCATTTTCCATACTCTGTGCATTGTGCCATTTCTGCCTATTACTTAGATATGTAAAATGAAGATAAATTGTCCCCATTTCAGAATGGCTTGAGTTTTAAGAGCTTAGCTTCTTTTTTTAGGAACTTAACTTTTGATCATTAATTATTAATAAAATTCTGTAAACATCCTACAAATTATAAATGTGATCAATAAACCTTTACAGGTATTTTAGGAGAAAAGGTGAACTTTATGAGAGTAAAACTTTGGGAAATCACTTGTAGCCTCTATTAGCCAGGGATTACAAAGTGATCTAGCTCAGAGCACTGATAAATTATTATTTTCAATGGTATTTTTCCTAAAAAGTTAGCACATTAAAAGTTAATGGCAAGGAAGATTGCTTAGCATATCAGGATACTGTTTATCCTTAATACAGTCATGGAGGCTACTTGAAGGACACTTTCAGTGCATGGGCCCGTATACATAATACGGCTTTTTATTGTTGACAGAGTCCAGAGCCCTGCAAGTATTTTTACAGTACATTATTTTTTAGAACCAATAAATTACTCATCCAAACTACCCAAGTACAAACATGATGACTTTTTTCAGGCTTGGCTATGATACTATTACAATGAATTATGGATTTTAGTGGTTATCTGGTTTTGATGTGGTGCAATAAATCATGATCATTTATGATTGGTTCTGAACTTCATACAAGTTTTTTCCATATAGTCTGTCCTACACTTGTAAGGTTCCTCAGAGTTATACTTTTAAAGATATCAGACAATTTCAAGATAGCATTAGACTAAATTAAAACTCTTTTAATAAATTTAAACATATTTTCGGATCTCCCTCTATTCGATATACAATTATAAAAGGTCCACAAATAAAGAGTGATCTCAAAATTCCTAAGTTTTTGTTAAAGGACAGAACACAGATATTTTAAAAGATAAAAATTTAAGGGGGAAAAAAAGCCAGTATGCTCCAGTTACACAGACTAAATTAGCAGCTATTGGCAGATGATTCATCAAACAGCAGCCTCCAGATTTAAAAAAAAACCAAACCAAAACACAAAAAGACAAGACATCTTTAGGCCATATGTGAGATATGTGAGTGCAGCTACACTCCATACCACAAACATACCCCAACAGAAAAAAAAAAAAGCCTTCTTAATCTCACCTTCTTTAATGCAGTCTGTCATGTTTTCTATATCCTCTATGCTATCCAGAAATGGCATAACTGCATTAGGAGTTCAGCCAGTTCCTCAGTGGAACTAAGATTTTACCCTAACTCCCTTTTATGGTGATTAACTATACTCCTATTCTATTATCTAACTCAGAATTTCTAATTTTTTACTTTTTTTTTTCTCCTGACCATATATATTACTTTTGTCTAACAGGACATATCTTTCTTTACTTTCATTTCTCCTAATTTCTCTGCATTCTGTATTATACTGTGGTTTGTTATGTATTATGTATTACTACTGGACTAGGCCCTTCCCTCTCCAGAACACTGAAGTTAGATTTAAGGGATATATGTGGTCACTACATTTGATGACAGAAGAATTTTTTTTTTTTTAATAACAGTTCAACACTTAATTATTTATAATAAAAATAATTTAAAGTTTTAAGTCATTTCTTTAAGAACTAAAAGAAAATTGTTGATTTTTCACACCCCGAGATTGAGCAAATTCCTCTATGTATTTGAAGTTCTGTAGGACACAAGGGACACAGGAGTGACTTCAGTCCGTAGGGAATCCTTTGTGCAGGCACATAACAAAACAGTTTTCTCCTCGTCTGTTTTCGCAGAATTTGCAATAAAAATTACTTTTTTTCAGAACCTGTAGTATCCATCTCAGATGTTTTGATGCCCTTCTTGTCAGAGACTACTCGGTGACTCAGTCAACACAATGCTCTTGTTGCATGCATCTGCATTCAACACAAGTAATTGCGCTGAGCACAGATTTAGCAGTTTCTTGGCCATAGTTTACCCTGCTTTACTTCTACTACACATTAATGTAAGCTGTCCATGGAAACGAGCTACCCACAAGTTCTGCAAAGTAGGATTCTTTAAGCAGAAAAAGATGGGCCTTTTCTCAGTGTCATGAGTTAGCATAGTTTGAGTTTTTAAGGAAGACTCCTTCAGCCTCGGAAGTGATTTTTTTGCAAAGAGGTGCTTACAGTTTCCTCTAGACCTGACCGAACCAATCAACTGGCTAGTTGGAATATTGACAACTTCTTTAAGCCACTTAAGAAGCTTAGTACGCCTCTGTGATACACATTTAAGAACGAACAGAGCCCGGGAAGCTCTCTCTGACTTCCGGCTTTCGGACAGGTAACTGGGGGGGCCCAGGGCACGGCCCAGCCGGGCCCTGCTCGGCGCGGCACGGCCCAGCCCCCCCCCTCCCCCCAGCCCTGTTTTGGGCTGGCCAGGAGACCACCCTGGAGCGGCCCTGTTCCATCTGCGGCCTGGCCCGGCCCCCCCCAGCCCTGCTTCGGGTGGGCCATGCCCTCCCTTCACCCACTGCGGGCAGCAGCCCAGCAAGGAGAGATAAGCGAATTCCAGCTGCAAGGCCGGGTGAGATTAACTCTTTTAGTGCTGTAAGATTTCTCCAGAACA